>CM031975.1:15288708-15888708 GCA_018804465.1 Populus tomentosa
CTGCAATGTCTAATGTAGATAATTTTAAATCTTTTTTCGGGGACCCATGACTTGAAAACTTTACTGGATATATACTGCTGCAAATTTTAGCTGCTGAAATGTCCACATTTGACAACTCTGACCGAAATGTAATTCTGACCTTTTGATACAGACAAGAACTGAGAAATTGATATGTTGCATTCAAGCTGATCGTGAAATGGAGGAGCTAATTCGGCAAAATCTTTTCGGCTAGTATGAACACAGCTTCGTGTAAAATACTTCTGTTGTAAGCTGCCATCATAAATACAGGATTCGTGCCAAAGAACAAAGAGAAACTGAGATGTTAAGATTGGTAGAATTGGCTTCAAATTAAAAACACATAAATATGAAGATTACATGATGTTAAGTGTTAAAAACAAAGAACGAAGTATATTGCTTTCTATCCTTAGTCCAAAATTGCTGCTGAGGCTACTTCAGTTACGTAGGAGTTCTGAGCTGTGCTATATTTGGTATGCGTCATAAGAATTACATGCTTAAAATGAGACCTGTGAAGACTTCTTCACTGCATGGAATTGTGAGACCACCCATAGAATGATCAAATCCGAACTCTTCTTCAGCTTGACTTAACAAGTTCTGGAATGAGGGATGCTTCAAATATGAAATCGGAACAGTAAATCGCTTTTTTTGAGTTTCTCCAACATAAACTGCTAAGTGGCCTTTAGGCACGTTAGAAGTATCCTCTGACAAGAGAATTCGCTTCAGAATTTGCTTAGCATTGACAATTCCAGGCAAGCGGAAACCCATTTTGAAATTCTTTTGAAGGTATTGAATTAAGCTGAATGATGTTTAAGACTTACAAAGCAGAGAAGAGGTTGCACTGGATTGCAATCTTTGGTAGAAGGTATATATAGGGCCACAACTCTGTTGCAACAGGGCCCTTTATGGCCAGATGCCCCAAGGAATCACATGGTTTTGCCTCCCAACTAGCAATAGAATTTTGATAGATTTCATTCCTTTTCTTTTCCTTACATTGTACCATTGATTTAGTAGTCAATATTTATTTCATTTTGGCCTACCACTAAACAAACTTAGAAAGCATTATATCATGGCCTGCTTATTAAGACACATGCCCAGCAGTCCATTTGAAATAAATATTGACTACTAAATCAATGGTACAATGAATCAAATTTGGCATTTTCTTTTGGAAAACAACACATCACCATGCAACATGTTAGTGGAAGCTTGTTCTTGACCAATTTAACATAATGGCCATCGTCACCTTATCTGTAATGGCACTAACAAACACAAGAAATGAACAAGCTTTTTTTTTATATGATAATGTTTTCGGCACTATAAGAGATGCATATTCGATGATTGTATGGAAATAGGGCCTGGATTTGAAGAAATGATAAGTTGAATGGAAGCACCCAACAAACCGAGCAAATGAGCTCAACTATAGACCATAACTGAATTAAAAAGGTTTAAATAATTGAAAATTCTCTTTCTAGATAAAACATAGCACTGGTTGAGCGAATATATTCAATATAGCTACGAGTTACAATGAAAATGTTATTTCTTGTTGAGTGCCAAAGTCACTGGAACCAAATTTTATTTGGTGGGCTGTCTGAAACAAAACTACAAATAAATGACTAGTGAAAATATGATAAAGGTAGGAAAAAATGAGGAATCTACAGCTGTGATATGTCCTGGGGATAAAGTTGCCTGGTTTGTGCTCCTGAAATGCATCTACTTGCAAGACAGGAAGCACAGTCAAACTCACATGAAGCAAGCTGTACACTTTGTCGGCATCACTTTTAAACCTCTTTTAAGATATCTGAATGCTTCAACAGGATATGCTGTATAGTGAGAGTTGTTTGACTACATTCAGGGTACCAATGTTTCGCTAAAATGATCAACTGATGCTAACCGAATCATTCACATATGTCTGAAGATTATATTCAAATATTGAACCCCGTGATTGAATAGTTTTTTTCTCCGAAAGAATATTGAAAACTTGGTAATCATGTAAAAAGAAAGGAAATGGGATTTTATCTGCCAACAAGTAGAGGACTCAAGAATTAACTTCCTCTGCTTTTTTATAATTGATCGTAAGAGATTGGTTTATTCTTGGGTTATAAAGATTAAGACAGAGCACAGGACAATAAATTGGGAAAGGATGATTAAATTCTATTATAAAATTGCAACAGAAGGATAAAAGATTTGCTACTGATAGAGTGGAATGATTGCCTCCGTTCACGTTTTCCGTTGCATTATTCTCGTATTCGCATCTATATTAAGATCACTAAGTGCTGAGATTTTTGTACAATCTCTCAACTGTAAACACATGCAAGGACTCTCGATGACTTTGTTTCTTAATTAGTATAATAACGAAGGAGAAATTAATGTTACTGAAAAAATTCTCTTCAATATTCAAGTACTGTTTAAATGGAGGTATATTACAACATAATCTCCCTATACAAAACTGGTTTCTGGATTAATGGTGTTAGAAAGTCAATAGCCTTTAACTAGTCAAACCATTATGTCATTTCTTATGAAGACCACAAGTTGCAGGTGTGATCAACTAAGGATTCTTCGCTGCACGGGATAGTGAAGCCAAATTGTTCTTCAGCCTGATTCAGCAAATTCTGAAATGAAGGATGCTTCAAGTACGAGAACGGAACAACAAATCTTTTCTTTTGAGTTTCTCTAACATAAACGGCAAAGTGCCCTTCAGGCACCGTAGCATTCTGTGGCGAAAAAAGAACACGTCAGACAATCCGCTTAGCATTAATAATTCTAGGCAAAGGAAAGCCCATGATTTTTATGTTATATGTATTGTATAGCAAGAGATGAATATTTCTATGGAATATGGGTATATATAAGAGTAAGAAAAAGTTTCCAAATCTCTTGATCCTAGTTCTCTTTAATGGATCAAATGATAAAATTTACAAGTAGGGGGGTCTGCTAAAGACGAACCTCTTGAGCAATCACAATATGGTTTTGTTTACCAACTATGGATAAGATTTTGATAGATTTTGTATCAAAGTTTCGGTTAAAAATCAGCATGGCCTACTTGCAAACTCAACAGACAACAGTGGACAGGCAGAATTATTGAATAAGATTGACCATCCGATTCAGAGACTAGTTAGGAGAATATAGGTGCTAGAGACTTGTATGTATGCAAATTGCTTCTATTCTAATAGGAAGCCTTATGTTTGAACACTGCTTGTTTGTTGAATCTTTCATCAAGCAAACAATAGGCAGCAGAAATATGTGTCAGAAAACAACATGACACAAGACAGAGAATAATAGCTAATAGGAAGATGTGTCGTTGACATGGACGTCTGAAGTTGGGCTTGTAATTGAAGAGGTGATAGGTAGAGTGTCAAAGGAACCCGCCTCGTGCATGTATGATAGTTTTCTATTATGTTAATGTCAAGAACTTCACCAAATGAAAGAGAAGGACCAAATTATAGGATACATCTCCTTGATCACATGCAATTTGAGACTGCCTATTAGATGATAAATTAATCCAAAATTTATTTTGAAACAAACTGATAACTGTGCAAAAGGCAGAGAGGACCCATAGTACCCTTTTTGAACTCAGGTCTGTCCTGCAATAATTAGTGCTAATTAAAGCTTTCAGGAGCTGGCAATGGCAGTCAGAGCTAGAGACTGGGGATCAAATAGAATACTGGTAATTATCACCGTATGCAGTGAGTGATAATGAAGAAATGGAAATGAAATTTCTGCAATGCAAGAGTGCTAATCAAAAGCATCAAACTTCCTGCAATAATTCTTATGAATTTCTCTAGTAGCAAAGAATTAAAACGAAAATGCAATATATTTTTTTTCAAATTACATATTGATGAAACTCTTTATTATTAAAATTCATTCCCGTTTATCAACAAATAAAAATAGCCATAATCGAATCAGCAGCAATGAAGTATAAGAATTGATTTGAACTGTCTTAGCAGAAAGATGTGTACAACAAGTTAAAGAATAAAAAGATTGGGAATTTGAATAAACTGTAATGACGATAATTACTTTGCTATATATTTAGTATCTTCTCACATCTTTCCTAGAACATTCTATTCTATTTATCACAAGGCCGTAATGCGCAAGTGAGGTCAATTAACATATCAAGAATAGTAAGGCCCTCCGTTATCATGATTAGAGCCCTGTACGTACCCTTCCTCAACATGATCACCGGGCAGTTGGCAATTACTTCTGAAATAAAGGGTTCTTCGAGAAGGATATGGGAACCAAAAAAATCTCTTCTTTCGGTTTTCTTCAACAAAAACAGAAAAATGGCCTTTAGCCTCGATGTGGATTATTTTATGGAGATCCAATGTGTCCTAGCCATTGTTGAAAGTAAATCAAATTTTATTTTTTAAAAAAAACAGAAGTATCGGTCTACTGATTGAGAGTCGATCGATCAGTCGACCGATTCAGAAACGGTTTACCATAAGTCGGCAGAATGCATTCATTATTCATATTAGAATTTCCTTTAAGTAGTTTAATTTTCTATTTATCTAGGACTTGAAATCTATATATAGACTTGTAATCATAAAAATAACTTAACATGTATAGAGAGGAATACACAAGAAAAAACTTTTAATAAGATTGCTTTCCTCTCAAATCTTCTTCTTATTCTTTAGTTTTGTATCTTTATTTTGTTGTTTATAAACTTATACCAAACTAGTTTTTATTCCAACAAGTGGTATAAGAAATTGTTTTTTTATACTTTCCACTTCAATGTCCTCGTTTTTCAAAGAACAACTATGAAATTTGATGTATCCATAGAAAAGCTTAGCTAGGTTACCAAGACGTGTGGGAAACAGTTAAAAAAAGCTTTGAAAAACCTATAGAAGAAGCAATGTTGACTTTCCCTAAAGGGAGGTCCTGCATAAGGATTTTATAACACGTATCATGAGATTTAATTACAGCATAAAAGTCTAACATGACCAAAAAAAAAAAGTAATATTCATAACCAATTAAAATAATTAGGAATAAACTTGAAAAATAAATTAAAAAGGGAATTGATTTAAAAATATAGATTTAAAAAGAAAAAAGAACCAAATTTGACACAAAAATAAAATAAAACCAAATCATAAGGGATGAAATTCAAAAAAAATTCAATTTAGAAAAGGATAAGAACAACTAAAAATAGCAATCCAAAGAATGAGGGTCATATTTGATATAAAAATAAAATGTCAAGGGATGAAATTCAAAGACAAATCTATTCAATAAAGGACTTAATCTAAATATACCACAATTAAAAGAATGAGAACCAAATCTAATATACCAAGTGCAAAGGGATGAATTTGAAAAAAAATAACCTGAAAAATAATTCAAGACCAGATACACTATAATTAAAAGAATGAGGACCAATTCTGATATAAAAATCAATTTTAAATGGATGAAATTGAAAAAAAAATAAACTCAATAAATGACTCAATGCCAAATACATTGCAATCAAAAGAATAATGACATAATTTAACTTAACAAACAAATAACCAGACTTTCTTGTTTTTTTGCAATGGACAACACAGTTTTCTAAGAGAATAGAGGGAAGGGAGGGAGGGAGGGAAAACCCGCTGACCGAAGCTCCTCCACGTGTCGCCTCGGCACATGTGCCTCTTCATCGTGCTTGGGTTGGCAAGGTGCATCGAACACCACCTGATTGATGCGAGCAGCGCCCACTTATTGGCATGTGCCTAGCATGCGCTAGCCATTTTTGAATATATATATATATATATACACACACCCAATTACTCCTGACCCCACTTAATATATACAACAAAACCATATTAAAATGACAAAAAAAAACCCTACATGCAACTTTATGTTTTTTCAAAATCCAAGGATAATCTTGTATTTTCACTGTTTAAGAAAAAAAAGGATGACGGAGAAGCTCCTTAATACATGTATATTTTTTTCTCTCTCAAGGACATGGTTGTAACTTAAGTGTTGAATTGTTTTTTTTTTTTTTTGAAAGATAAAAGAATCCCCAAACCAAAGATTAAAAATTTGTGCCTTGTAGGCTAAATCAGTATTTATACTGTAGCAAAAAATAAACAGATCATTTTATCTCCAATTATTCTTTCAATAATAAATGTATTTTATGGAAAAGACAATACTACCTCTAATTGCATGTTAAGCTAGTTTTTTTTTTTTTTTTGCAAGAATAATTTTGTTTTTACAATATTCCAATTCAGAATAATTTGTGTCTTCATTAACAGAGAAAAACTGAGCTGATTTAGTTTTTTTTTTGTAATGATGGGGACCTAACGTCAATCAAAATAACCCGGAATAGTTGGTGCATCAGCTGTTCTAGCAAAAGCCCAAATAACAATACCATATAGGTCTAAGTTCAATGACTCGGTGAATAAGCAAAAGGAATTTCCTTGTAGGATTTTTGATCGAGACGAGTCCTTGAAGCCAAAAACATGTCTAGGATTCAAGAATTCATCATTGCTTTACTAGTTATTTAACAACATAACACTTTGTATGTATGTATATATATATATAAAAATTGCCAAGTTGCGGCTCTCTTTCGTTCTTAAAAGAAGGAAGGCCATGCTATGTCACTATCAACGAACAAAACAGACCATGTGAAACTTTAGCTAGCCCTTCACCTGCTATGTTTCTTAATATTCCTTCACATATATATATATATATATATATATATATATATATAAACCTGTCGCCCTTTTACTATTTTTGGAATGTTGAGCCTCCCCTCTATATATATGTAGTTACCAAGAGATGTCATCCAACCCATGAAGTCTCTAGTCTTTCACACTCACTAAAGCATATTTCCTTTGGTTAATCAACCCTTTACAGGAAAAAAAAAAAAAAAAAAGGGGTCTGTGCCTTTTTCTTTCTCTCTTCAAAAATGGGAATTCAATTGATGGGGATTACTCATGCCAAACAAAAACTCCAAAGAAGTCTTTCAGCAAAAATCGCTGGTGTTTTGGCCACTTCTAATGTTCCAAGAGGCCACGTTGCTGTCTATGTTGGAGAAGGCTACAGAAAGAGATGTGTTATTCCAATAGCATACTTGAACCATCCTTTATTCCAAGGCTTGCTAAATCGAGCTGAGGACGAATTTGGATTCGATCATCCAATGGGTGGTCTCACAATACCTTGCAGTGAAGAGTGCTTCGTTAGCCTCACTTCGTTTCTAAGTAGCACTTCATAAATGTTAAAGCCACAAAATCACTTATTATATATGGTTTCTCTTGGCTCATTCATCGTTCTTCCCCACGCAAGTTTAAGCAATTCGAGACAACAAGCCTGTCTCTTCAATTTTTTGTAAATGCGTGCTTCGTTTCCATGGAGATATTCTGTAATTTGTACAACAACGATCTTTGTTATAAAACTTGAACTGCTATCAATTTCCTTGATACATATGCAGTGATCATTAATTCGCCTTTATCGCAAAAGGTTATTACTTCATTTCAGCTTTTTTGCGGTAAAAATAAAATAAAATAAAAAGGTTAGAGAAATATAAGCAGGATTTTAAGTTTGCAACTATCACTCGTCTAATTTAAAAAAAAAACAAATATTATGAAATTGGCCTTTTGGAATGGAATTGTTCCATTTCCTTAACAAAGAAAGAAAACAGAATAGGGGAATGCTATCCACATGAAACTGGTATGTATTATATAGGGCAAAAACTATCACTCATTTATGTTTAATAATTGGTGAAGACACTGTTGCAGAACATGTAGGTACATATGTCATTTGAATTATCCTACGTATGGATAAGATCTACCTAGGATTTTCGTGTGATAGCCTTTACATTTCGAATTATCATGTCCTCCCATTTCAAAATTACGAAACTATGTTGGCCCAGATGAAATTGCTCGGACGCGGCATGGTAGTAGACACCTTGATTGCTTCTAGGGACTAAAGAACGGATTAATGATCCACAATCTTTTAGGAATTCATACGTCCTAGTCCACCGAAGTTTTCTTTCGAATCACTCATGTAAATTCCTGATCTAATCAATCAACCGTCACTAGCTTCTATATTGTTTTAAGAAAGCGAGAAAAAGTACACGCATGTAGAGCCAGCTAAACTTAAGTAATTACTTGTCTTGGTGCATGCGCTTCGCAATGAAGCTAGACTAATTTTTTATTGCAAAAAGTGATGTTTCGATGATGAAATGGGATATATATATATATATATATATATATATATATATATATATATATATATATATATATATATATATATATATCTAACCGCTTTAATCAAAATCAAGATAACCCGAGATACCACATTAAATTTATAACTTAAATTATTAAATTAGAATAATTTAATAAAAAATAAAAAAAAATTATAAAGTTTTTTCAAAACAAAAAACTAGTTAACTCTCAAATCCGTAACTTTAGTTATAAGACTTGAAACACTCATTCTAAAAAAATCATGAAATTCAATTTTCAATCAATCAAATATTAAAATATGAAATTTAAAAAAAATCAATTATAAAAAAAATTCAAGAAAATAGCAATTAAAAAGAATGAGGATCAAAATTAATATACAAAATAAATTTTATATTTTATTGAAATGTGAAATTGAAAAGAAAAATCAGTTTAGCAAAAGGAACAAAAAAAATCAAAAGAATGATGGTCAAAATTGACAAAAAATATATATATTTGGATTGAAGGGTAAAATTGAAAAGAATAATAACTTTTACAAAAAGACCAAGAAAAAATTTAGAAATCAAAATAATAAGGACCAAAATGAAAAATATAATATCATCAATTTGAATTGAAGGATGAAATTGAAAACTAATAAAATTTTTACAAAAGGACTAAATTGGAGAATATAATATTTGGTAAATTGAGATTTAATGATGAAATTAAAAATAAATAAAACTTCTATAAAAATATCATAATACCCAGTAAAATTATAAACATTTTACATCTTCCATGATCTTTGAACTCAAGAAAAACTAGGGAAATTTTATTGTTATTGAGTTTCCTTTATTAATTAGTACCAAGTTATTAACAACACATCAATACATTGGTGTGTCCATCATAATCATAACATATCCAAGTGTCCTAAAATTTATCCAATCCAACATATAACATGATTAGATTACGTCTAATCTCACAATTCCAACATTTTGCGTTTGTTTGATGCATACGCAATAGAATAATTAAATATGTTAAGCAATACAATCAAATTCATGGAAAATATGAAAAGGAAAAGTCATGATATATTATATATAAGCTAATTAAATATGTTAAGCATGCGTAGAGTGATGACCGTCAAAAAAGAGTGCAACAACTCGTGGATAACCGAGCTCAGCACTTTGTGGTATATTGGTTTTCAACCATCTTTTTTTTAAGTTATTGTTCTTTTGAATTTGCTAACCCTTTTTTTTTTAAGGATACATATAACACCTGGTTGAAGAAGAGATACGAGAATGATCCCTCTACCCATCCAAATCTCAATTCAGATTTGTGGTTGGAGGCAGGATCGTCTAATGAACCTGATTGAAATCGTGTGTATTGTCTCTCTAACATTACATCCTTGGACTTGTAGTTTTTCAACCATTGGATTCTTGCAATCAGTTCCAAGCACTCAAACTTTAGAGTTCGAGAAGATTTTAGACCAACAAGTTCAAGCTCGGACGACATAACTTGATGCTGATTATGAATGACTCGGTGCTGAGATGGTCAAACTTCTCTGATTGGTAATGGAGATGAGATCACAGATGGGTGGTACATGTGCTTCTTCTTATTAGCCTCACGATCCTGGTGAAGACCCACCTCATCCTCCTCCAGCGCCTCAATTCTAGAGTAAATTTGATTTTTATATTATTTTAATTATTTTATACTTTTGTTTAATAGATTTTTTATAAGAAAATATTCTTAAATTATTACTGACGGGGTTACCAATAAACTAAATCCGTTGGTATATTCCAAAGAGTTTGAAAATAATTATTGTAAATGCTACTACCACTCTTTACTCACTTATAGAATTACAAACAGTCTGTTTGATAGTTACATGTTGAATTCATCGAAGGGGATACCAACGGACAAAAATAATCACCGATGAAATTACATATAATTTTTTTCTCGATGATATGTGTCATAACCCAATTTTAGCCCATTGGCTTTTAATTTAATTACAGGGTTTAAAATGTAAAATTAAAAGATCAGAGACTTATTTCGATGAAAAGTGTGATTTGTCAACTTGCATGAAAATTAAGGACTATAATGTGCTTTTGCCATTCTATCCTTATCTTTGAGATAATCCTTACTTTCGAAATACTTCTTATCTTCAAGATAATCCTTACTTTCAAGATAATGATAGTTGTCTGATTTCGAATTCGATTCTAATTCGAACTTCAAAAAAGAGAATGAGTTTGATTGAGACTTTATTTCTTACAAGCAATGGGACTCTTGCACTATAAATATTGATCCCAGTCTATGCAAATAGGGGAGAGGAAATTAAAGGAAAAACCCTAAATGGAGGAAACTCCAGAGAAGAGCCATTACCAAAAACCCTAAAAAAATAAAACATAAAAAAAAAAAAGACAGAGAAGGGGGCGGCGAACCCTATACTAGTCGCCTCCCCCCTCAGCTCCTTTCCTTTATTTTTCTGGCCCAAGCCACCTCAGCTCATCCCTATAACCTACACGGAGCAGAATAAAAAAAAGCCATCTTCCTCAGCCTGAGGCCGCTCCCTCCGAGAGCGAAAAGCTCTTTCCTCACAGCCGAGAACCCTTTCCCTGTCATCTTCTTCCCCATGGTCACGAGAGGAAACAAGAAACTAAAACAACAAAACTACCAAAAAAGCAACCTGTTGCCGCAGCACTATGTATTTCCTACAACTCCAGGAGCAACGCAGCGGCAACCGTGCGTCTCCTCCCTTGCATCAACTGTCCATCCTGCATCGGCCGTATCTCTAGCAAACCATCCTCTCTGCATAGCATCATCCCTGCCCCTTACGGCTTGTTTCCTATTCATGAGAAATACAACAGCAAAGTTGTTTCACGTTGACAGCAGCAGGACTCCATCCTCAGCCATTAAACAGTGTTGCCTCCAACTGAGAATTCCATCCTCAACATTGTTTGCAGTCAAGATTAGTAACAGCGACAGCAGCAGAGGGAACCCATCTTTTCTTTCCTCCTCGCCTAAAGCAACAATCACCGGCGTCAGCTACACCCCTGCACTTCCAGCAGCAGCCTTCTCTTTTCAATAGTGGCAGCACGAATTTCAGTGATTTAAGCAGCAGCCACCTTGAGCAACAACAGCTGTTTCTTCTCAGCCACGGTTGCGGACCTCCCTCCTCAGCACTAGCATGAAAAGAAAACCAGAAGAGTGAGAAGGAAAATGGAGGAGCGCAGTAGAGACAAGGAGAGCATGGGAAGAAGACCAGGGTAAGAACGAAAAGAAAACAGAGGAGAAGAAAACGTTTCAGCTGGCCAGCCCTCCATCACTGTCATCTTCATCTTCAAGTGCAGCAACAAGTAAGCTTCGGTTTGCATTTTAATTACCATGTTTCTGTAGCAGGCGTGCGTGAGCAGTTCATGCACGCCTGCAGGTAAAAAAAAATGAAAGCAAAAAGGAAAACGGGTTAGCAGCTTATGCTAGTAACCGGGTTTGGGCTGGTTGGTTCCAGCCCAGCCCGTACGCGATAGGGCTAGATCCAGTTCAAAAAAATAAAAATAAAAATAAATAGAAAAATAAAAAAATAAAAAGTAAAAAATATGTATGCATGAATAAAGAAAATATAAATTTATTGGTTTATTCACTGACGCCAGAGTCAGGAATAAAAATACTGGTTTAAATTTATATCATTCTTTCATTGTATTTTATTTTATTTAACTAGAAAAATAAAAAGATTGTGCTTGCGTAAAAATAAATTTATTTTATTTGTTTATTCACTGACGCCAGAGTCAGGAATAAAAAAAATATAGATTTAAATTTGTTTTGTTTTATAACTATGTAATATTTACCAACGCCAGAGTTGGAAGTATCCGTAGTTGAATATTCACTGGCGCCAGAGTCAGGAATATTATAAGCAAATTATCATAGCGTAACTAATAAACATTTAGCAATTTAAGACGAAACTAGCAATGCAGCCTGTCTTAGGCAAGACGTTTAAAGGGTGATAATATCTTTTATTTTACGTAATCAGTCCTGAACCATAGAATCTCTGTTGACCAGTTAGGGTTCCTAGTGACCATAATACTAGGTGACGACTTTTTAATCAAGACCTTTTCCCCTAAAAGAACAAGATGCCAGATATATGTTCCTCCTCCAATCGAGTGATAATTTTTTAATTGGTCGCCGCGATGTCCAGGTGTGACAGAATGGCGACTCCACTGGGGACCAATGGACTAAGCTTTGCTTTTTGTTTATCAATTGCTATAATGTTTGTTATGTTGTGTTTATTTGTTTATTTTTCCTGAATTTACTGCTTTAGCATCCATCCATGTTTATATTGTCATACATCACGTTAAGAGCACACACCTGAAAATCTAGGATAGGTGGAAAAGTAACGGTACCCCAACGGCTTTAGCTTGGGTAAGACTCGTGAAACCATCCAACTCTCACTTGATTGTTTACTTGGAAGTGATTGATATGCCAAACTGATATTACTCAAGGCTTCTATTTTCACACTACTTGTAAGCCTCATATCGACCTTTCATGGACGATCATTGAGCATGCGAGAGACCCCTTTTAAACTAGATAAGGACCAACCCTTTGATGCACTCAACAATTAGGATCTTCCTATTAGGTTGTCATCCCGTGAAGGGCGAGTCTACATTTCATATGCATTTTTTTTATTGCTTTAGCATTTTTTGCATAATTGCATGATTTACATTTAGCAGGTTGAAATATAAGTTCTCCATTGAAGCCCATTTATAACACTCGTTCGAGAAAGAGAAAAATGGAAAACGAAGAAAGAGCCCAGTTGGAAACCCAACATCAAAAAGAGTTGGACAATCTTAAAGAAGAAGTCGCAAGGCTTACTACTCTACTCGAGCAGGCCTTGAGAGATAAATCCGAAAAAGCAACACTTATAGCTCAGCCTGAAGATATGCATGTAACTCATTTCGATCTACAGAATTTGGGGGTAAATAAGGTGTCATCTGAATTTCAACAAGCTATGCATTTCCAACCATCATACCCTACAAGAATTTCTTCCACCATTGATTCTACAGAGAAAGGATCTCAAAAAGGCAATATGGTAAAAGAAGATGATCTGACCAAATTCATTGTCCTAGAGCAAAGGATGAGGGCATTTGAGGGAATTCACCTATATGATCCTATAAAGGCTGCTGAGATGTGTTTGGTGCCCAACTTTGTCATTCCCAAAAATTTTAGAGTGCCAGAATTTGTTAAATATACGAGAACTCAATGCCCTATAACTCATCTCAAAGCATACTGCAACAAAATGGCTGAGGTGGTTGATGATGAAAAACTGCTGATTCATTTCTTTCAAGACAGTTTGAGTAATGTTGCCCTCACTTGGTATATGTGGTTGGATAATACCAAAGTTAAAAAATGGAAGGATTTAGTGGATGCTTTTATGAGGCAATATAAGTTCAATATAGACGTGGGCCCTGATCGGTTAAGCTTGCAAGCTATGGAGAAGGACAACAAGGAGTCTATAAGAGAATACGCCCGGAGATGGAGTGAGTTAGCTGCACAAGTTAACCCTCCCATGTTGAAAAAAGAGATGATCAATTTATTTTCCAACACCTTTAAAGCTCCGTACTTTAAATACTTTGTTAAAAGCTCTGCACAACATTTCACTAACTTGGTTATTATAGCTAAGAGGATTGAACAAGCCATTGGGTTAGGTAAGATTGTTATCCCGACTGAGAAGAACGATTTCACTGAAGGTGGTTGCCAAGGCACTTATCATTTCTATAGCTAATTGCGTCACATCGACTCCTAGAAATCAACTATCTTGAAGATAAAGCTATGGTGATATTAGGTCGAGAATGATCTACATTTGATTTCAATTGACTGTTGAAAAGATGCCCTTGTTGAGGATAATGAATGATTGAAAGATTTCATAAATTCCAATCGATGATCGCTAAATGTTTAGCTCCTTTATGTGTTATAATGCCAGTATTCATAGTCGAAGATGTTGTCATAAGTTCTTTGTTGTTGAATTTATTTTCCAAAGTTTCAATGAAAATAATGAGTTTGTCATTCAATCGTGTTTACAATTAAGCTTTATTCATTTTTCTGAGAGCTTTCTTATAAAGACTCACAAACACATCTTTGAAGCCTTGCACGATCTCATAGACACAATTCATCTCTTTTACCGAAATTAGTTTCCCTATTGGAGTTTTGAAAAATTGATCTGGCATTTTGGTTTCAAAAATAATTTTGATGTTTATTCAAAAATGATATTTTTGACATTCTACTTATAGAATGACAAGTGAATCAAGCAACTCCTTCATAGAGATGACCAAACTCTAAAAAGAAAGAAAAAAAAAAGAAATGAATAAATACCTTTACCCCATGACTCTTGAATCATGTGTTTTTAAATGTATGAATAATGGTATGTAGTGAACTTGTTGCTCATAACTCATGAAATGTATCTTTGCAAAGACTAAACTATCACATTAGATGAGGTCAAAGTTTATTGATCATAGCTACTTGCGCTTGAAATGAGGAAAGGCCATCTTTGTTATTTCTTTCACGTTCTGAAATAAGTACATCCCTTGCGATCCCTTATTGAGCATGAATAATTTTTCTTTCATAAAAAATCCCGACTAAGATCACACCCTACACTAGGGGCAAGTGAAATTTCAATGATCAAGAAAGATGATAAAGTCATGAGAAAGCTAAAAGGCTAAAGAGCCCAAGAAACTCAAATGCTAGGGGGCATGCCCAAATCACAAGGAAAAAAAGTAAAGGGCAAGTGAAATTTCAATGATCAAGAAAGATGATAAAGCCGTGAGAAAGCCAAAAGGCATAAGAGCCCAAGAAACTCAAATATTAGGGGGCATGCCCAAATCACAAGAAAAAGTGATAACCAAGATAGAGTATGCTCTAGCAAAGCAATGAAAAAGAAAAAAGAAAAAAGAAAAAAAAGAGGCAAATCAAAGAAGAGCGGCAAAAGAAAATATGAATGACGCCAAGAGTCAAACTATTGATAGTGATCTTCAGTCTTTGAAACCCTGAAACACTCTTTGAGCCTTATGAATCCTTTTCTTTTATAGCCAAAAACCACAGCCTACATTACGTGCCTGTAGAAGTTCTTTCTAATCAAGCAAGCAAGCAATCTAGAACAATAAACAATGCTCTTAAAATACAAAGAATATTTTTTTATAAGATTCATGACATCAAGAATAAACTAGTCATTATTATTCATGCTGTTAAAAATAAATGTTCAAAAAGAGACAAGTTTTTCTCATACAAAACCTCGAGCTTTTTCTCGAGCCCTCCACTCTGAAAACCTATAAAAACAAAAGGTCATAATATCATGATATATTTTCACCGAAGACCTCATTGCCAAACACAAGAGCAAATAATCTCTTTTCCAAGAAAGAAAATAACCAAGGAGTTGCAAGATTTCAAAAGCAAATTGTTATTGAACTCACATCGAAATAATTTTTGTTTTCAAAATGCAAGATCAAGATTTCAAGATTCATTCTAGACCCATATTCCTTCACCAAATTGAAAAGGAGAGAAATGAGAGAATGGCCTGTTAAAACCTTTATTTGTCTAAGTTGCTAACAGAAGCACACTTAGGGGCAATAACCAATACAAGGGGGCAACATTGTGTTTAGAAGGAAAAATTCTAGAAAAGGAGACGGTAATTTCCTTCAACCAGACAAGGGAGGCATTTTGGTTTACAAAAGACAGCTCGATCCTTTCAGCAAGTGACAACGAATGTTTCTAGCAGTGAAACGAGGAGTAATGAGTGGTCCTCTCAAATTTTTTGACGAATCAGAAAATCTTTAGTAAGCAAGTGGGTCATGATAGGCACCAAAAATGCTGAGTTGTGCAAACAAATTTGGAAATAGACTTACATGGGCCAACTCGAGTGGGCTAGAAAGCTAAACGACAAAGATGACTCAAATTAGATAGCAAGATCTCACCAACCAAGCAACAAGAAAATTAAGAAGAAATGGGGGCCTATATTTCAAATCAGGTAAAGATGCATGCATATCATTTAAACTTTGAGACATTGGACAATGAGTTTTGCAAATTTTATTAGAGAAACTTCTAACGGAATCCATCAAGCGGAAGGCCAACTTGAAATGGCGAACATTGAAATTGCTTTTGAAAAATTTTCACTTTTAAGAATTTTTCAACCTAGGCAGGCCGCCCATGAGAACTAGGCCACCTGAAAAATCTCACTATTTTTCCACCACCTTTCAGTTTCCACTCCTGAGGTAGTGCATTTCCTATCCTACCTCCATTCGAGCGCGCCTTCGAGCCCTTGTCTTATCTCCATTCGAGCGCGCCTTCGAGCCCTCGACCATCAAATGTAGTGCATTTCCTATCCTACCTCCATTCAAGCGGGCCTTCGAGCCCTCGTCTTATTTCTTTTCGAGCGCGCCTTCGAGCCCTCGACCATCAAAGGTGGTGCATTTCCTATCCTACCTTCTTGTGAGTGCGCCTTCGAGCCCTCATTTCCTTCGAGCTTCCATCTATTGAATAATGCGCCTTCGAGCCCTATCATGTCTTATTAAAAAAAAATTCCTTGTATTTTTTCCACTGGACAGGTAACCCATTATAATGTGACCAACTGGGTAGGTAACCCATTACAATGTGACCATCTGGGCTGGTAACTCATTACAATTTACCATCCTGAAAAATCCTCGTATTTTTCTACTGGGCAGGTAACACATTACAATGTGACCAGCTGGGCCGGTAACCCATTATAATATACCATCCTATACTGGGCAGGTAACCCATTACAATGTGACCATCTGGGCTGGTAACCCATTATAATTTACCATCCTGAAAAATCCTCGTATTTTTCTACTAGGCAGGTAACCCATTACAATGTGACCAATTGGGCAAGTAACCCATTACAATGTGACCATCTGGGTCTGTAACCCATTACAATATACCACCCTATACTGGGCAGGTAACCCATTACAATGTGACCATCTGGGCCGGTAACCCATTACAATATACCACCTTATACTGGGCAGGTAACCCATTACAATATACCATCACAAAAAAAAAAAATCCTCGTATTTTCAATCATCGGGCAGGTCACTTGGAATAATTAGACCACTCGTGAAATTCTTCGCGTTTCTTTTTTGTCCATTTCAAAAAAAAAAAAGAGGCCGTCTTCCAAATGAATTGTTCTCTCTGTAAAAGTTATATGTCAATCGACTGTTTTTGAAGTTTTCAAGACTCCTTTCCGTATCTACTTTTCTTAAATTTACTATACAAAGCTAAGGAAAATGAAATTTTTCAATATCTTTGTATTGTAAATATTATAAAGAGGGGGCAACTGTTATAACCCAATTTTTGAACAAATAATAAAAATTAAATATAGTTGGCAATTGGGTTAAGACAACAAATCTTGAAGTTTAGGGATAAAATTATCAGATTTGAGAATAAATTGGTTAGAAATTGAAGAATTAATAAGTTTGGAAATTTACTTAAAATTTAGATTAGTTTAATTAATGAAATTAGAAGAATTAATAAGTTTATAGACTTAATTAAACTTTGATTTAATTAATTAAATAAATTTAGGGACTTAATTGAAACTTATCCAAAAAGGGCAAAATTGAAAGAATTAATTAAGGACCAAATTGAATAATCCAGGAATTAAGGACTGTTTTGTAAACTGTGCACCAATTGAGGGATTTAATTGAAATTTATCCAAAAAAGGGCAAAATTAAAAGGAATTTTTATTTAATTGACATCCAACGGTTACAATTCCAAAGTTCAGGGGTCAAAATGAAAATGCCACTGTTGTCGAAACGGTGCCGTTGATACTGGGAATCTAGTGTTGCCAAAACTCATCGTTACTGGTGGAACAGCCGTGTTCGTCTTCTCCATCCCGATTCAGCAGGCTGAAAATCTGCAACGGCTTTGATCCAATCATGGATCACGGCTCTCGCCCACGATCTCGTTCGTGGAAGATAACAGTCCTGCAAAGGCAGGACTGGTTAGCGACTGGGTCTCTATAAAAGGGGAAGAAAAACCCAGAACAAAGGAGGAGAGAGACCCAGAAAACAAAGTAATTTACCCAGAAAAACAGAGCCAGGATAAACAGAAAAAAACCAAAAAAAAAGAAAGCAAGAAACCCAGAAAAACAGAGCAAACAAAACACAACAAAAAAAGAAAATACAGAGAAGAACAGCAACATCAACCCAGATTTTGTCCCTGCAAGAAACCAGTTTTCGTCCGAAAATATATACACAAAAAAAGGGAGAGAGGCGGAGGATCACGATCAATCCTGTTTTTGTCCCTGCAGGAACCCAATTGATCACCGAACCGTTGGTTATTGACAGAAAGCAGTCAAACCAACACTGGCGTTGCAACCTTCCTCAGCATCGCCAGAAACAGAAAGCAGCCGAGTCAAAGTAGCCACACCAGCGTTGTAGCCTTCTTCAATCGCCAAAAACAGGTGTGCCTTTTCCATTTTCTTTACTCTTCGGTGTTCAAATAATTTTTGAACAGTGCGAAGGTAATTTAATTACCTTCGCACTGTTGATGCACGCGTGAATTGTTTCACGCGTGCATCTGTTTTTTGCCGGGTCACTAGCTTGGGCTAGTGACCCGGGCCGAGCCTGCTGGGCCTGGCCCAACCCCTGTGGGGCTACGCTGAGCCCAGCCATCAATATGTATATATGCTGGGCTGGATTTAGCCCAGCCCAGCCCAAAAAATAAAAAATATATAATAAAAATTGTGTAGGTAAAAAAAATATATATAAAAATGAATTTATTGTTTTTTATTTATTCATTGACAAAAAAAAACATAAAATAAAATAGGATAAATTTATTTGGTATATTTACTGACGCCAGAGTCAGGAATAAAAAAATACTAATGTAAATTTATTTTATTTTATTTTATTTTATTTTATTTTTATTAAGCTACATAGAAAATAAAAAATAATGTGCATGCGTAAAAGTAATTTGATAAAGAAATGAATTGATTTTTATTTGTTTACTCACATAATATAAAATAGGATAAATTTATTTAGTATATTCACTGACGCCAGAGTCAAGAATAAAAAATACTAATGTAAGTTTATTTTATTTTATTTTGTTTCGCATGTGTAAAAAATAATTTGATAAAGAAATGAATTGATTTTTATTTGTTTATTCACATAAGATAAAATAGGATAAATTTATTTAGTATATTCACTGACGCCAGAGTTAGGAATAAAAAAATACTAATGTAAATTTATTTTATTTTATTTTGTTTTTTTGTTTTATTTAGCTACATAAAAAATAAAATAATGTGTATGCGTAAAAAATAAATTGATTTCTACTTGTTTATTCACTGACGCCAGAGTCAGGAATATAATAAAAATGATAATATAAATTTATTTATTTTGATACCTACGTAATATTTACCAATGCCAGAGTTGGAAATATCCGTAGTTGAATATTCACTAGCGCCAGAGTTAGGAATATTACACACAAACAATCATAGTATAAACCAACAAAAAAATTTTAGCAATTAATAACAAAGATTAGCAATGCAGCCTGCCTTAGGTAGGACGTTTAAAGGGTGATAATATCTTCCCTTTTACGTAACCAGTCTCGAATCATAGAATCTCTATTGACCAGTTAGGGTTCCTAGTAACCGTAATACTAGGTGGCGACTCCTTAAATAAAGAATATTCCCATCAAAGAACAGGATGCCAGAAATCCATTCTTTCCAAAGATTTAATGAAATTTTTAAGGTCGCCGTGATGTCGGGTGTGACAATATGTTATATTTATTAATGGAAATACCAACAGAATGAAGCAAGTAAACTTTTTTTGGCGTGTTATTTTCATTAGTAAATCCATCAGTAAGATTATTAACGATAGATCACAAATCACCGATGAGAGTTTTTTCAATAGGGTATTGTCGTTTGTTAGCCCATCGATAAAATTCATGTTGGCGGACTAAGAGTATAAATATTGACAAAAAATTTCATCAGTAATGTTGTAACCCATTTTTAGGTCCCCATAAAAAATAAAATAAATAGCCAAAGACGGTTAGAAAAATAACAGGAGGCAGAAGCGTTCAGAAAATGGTCGGAAAATTGGTCAAGGAGGTTAATAAAAATACAAAGATTGGATTTTTGACAGTATATTTTTTAAGGATGAGAGCCCTGTTGAGAAGGAAAATTTGAATTTTTAGGAGAAAAGCCCAAGTTTGGATATTTATGGACTTAATTGGATTTTTAATTGATTTTATAGAGGATTTGATTGCAAGAAAATTTGATTTTTAAGTCAATTTGGGCTTTATTTGAAAGAAATTTAAGTTCTGGGGCCAAAATATATTTTTTAGGAATTTTTAGGTCAAATCAGGGGCTTAATTGCATAAATATTGAAGTTTAATGGCCAATTAGGGACTTAATTAAGAAAATCCGAAACCAGGGACCAAATTGGAAGAGGCGCGTAAATGGAAGCGCTGCAATTATTTGATTCAGGGGCCTAATTGAAGAAATTGAAAGTTTATTAATCAATTGAGGGCTCAATTGCATAAATCAGAGGCCAAGGACTAAAGTGAAAAACGCGGCCAACAAGAGGGGCGGGGACCGAATTTGGCAGGGATACAATTGAAATGAACGAGAAAACGATGGAGGGCTGATTTGAAATTTGGCTCATTTAAATGAAACGGCGCGTTTTCTCCAAAACGACGCCGTTTCATATTATATATATATATATATATATATATATATATATATAAAAAGGGAATACCAGAACGGTGTCGTTTTGAATGACACTGTTCATCTTTCTTATTCCCCCCGAATGAGCAGCAGCAGGAGACGAAAACCATTGTTTTCAAACCTTCCCGCCTCTCTCTCCTCGCCCCCACCAAAGCCCCACACCTTTAGACCACCGAACGAGTCACTGGCCGACCAGCCGTTGCGTGATTTGCTCCCAAGGCGCACTAGCAAAAGGCGCACCGATTCTTCCCCTATAAATAGAGAGTTAAACCGAAGAGAGAGGGGACCCGAGGAGAGAGGGAGAAGAGAAATAACGGACGAAAGAGAGGGGAGAGCAGGAACAAACCGAAAACAAAGAAACCGAAACCGAAAACAGAGAAAAAAACCGAGGAGGAGAAAGCCACTAAGAACGGAAAAAAGCAGGGGAAAGGGGAGGAGGAAGAAATTTCTCGCCGCCATTAGGAACAACAGCAACACCGCCCGGAGCCGCCATCCGCGAGCCACGCCACCGCAGCACCACCAGCGACCGCCTCCTCCACGCCAGGTACATTTTCTTCCCTCGGCTGTTATTGTTTTTTTTGCAGGTATTTGCCTCCTGCATGCAGAATCGTTCTGCATGCAGGAGGCGGGGGGAAGAAAATTAATTCTTTCTTCTCCCCGCTGGGCCATAGCTTGCTGGGCCAGCCCAATGCTGGCCCAGCCTTGTAAGTCTGGGCCGGTCCTGGCCCAGACTGTAGAATTTTTTTTTTTGGGCCGAGATCGGCCCAATTTCATTTTTGGGCCGAGGTCAGCCCGCCTTTTTTTCCTGGGCTGAGCCTGGCCCATTTCCTTGGGCCGGCCCAGCCCCATAATATAATATATTATATATTATAAATTATAATATATATGTGTGTGTGTATATATTATATTAAAAAATATATAATAATATTTAAAAAAAATATTTTGAAAAATAGTGTTGATTTTCCTGCATATTTTTGTCAAAAATGGCTAAATGTTGATTTGTATTTTTATACCGTAAAGATACAAAACCAGTGTTTAAAATACCCGGTTTTCGTCAAAACATCAAGGATTTTCAGAATAAAAAATGTTTTTGCTTTCAAAAAAAAAATCTAAAAAGTCCCTAAAAATGTTGTTGATTTTTTCTGCATATTTTTATTAAAGTGGATTAATATTGGGTTGTATTTTTATACCGTAAGAATACAAACCCAGTATTAAAATACCCGATTTGCGTCAAAGCATAAAAAAAATATTATTTTTTTTAAATTGTTTTTTTGTTTTAAAATACGGCCTAGTCTCTCAAATATATATATATAAATATTATAACATCGTATTTTCACACAACAAAGGAAATTTTCAAAATAATATATATATTAGCATGCATTTTGGCTTTAATAACCAGTTTATTCAAGCCATGAGAACTAGGCCAATATTTCAAAAATTCTAAAAAAATCTTTTTGTTTTCTTTTAGTATTTGGGATTACGAATTTATACGTAAAATGTATTCCTAAATATTATTAATAAAGTTTTGGTATAGACGTTAGAACGGTTAGGATTTTACCCGATAAGATAAAGACCTTCTTACCGAGGAGGATTTTTCTTGAACCATAGACAGACCAACAACTAGAAGTTCAATAACACCTTAGTTTTTATTAGACAATAAAACAATGCAGCTTACCTTAGGGAGGGCGTATTTGAGGTGCTAATACCTTCCCTTTACACAACCAGTCTCCGTACCCGATCTCTGAGACCAGTTAGGGTTCCTAGTGACCAAAATATTAGGTGGCGACTCCTATTCCATTTTTCTACCAATAAAAGACAAGAATTTTCTTGTCTTCCCAATATCTGCCATATAGAAATAGATTTTTTTTTTATTGTTAAAATGGAAATACACTAGTTTTTTCGCCGCGACGCGCGACAGAATGGTGACTCCACTGGGGACCTTGTAGACTAAGCTTTGTTTTTTGTCTGATTTGCTTGTGTTTTCATGTGTTTATTGTTAATATGCCTTTCCTTTTATTTGCGTATTTGTTTTTTTATTTTACGCATATTATTCATGCATTGTATACAATTGTCTCATGCATCACTTGCTTTAATTTTGAAAAGCACACACAAGCTTTAAGTTAAGTGGGGAATTAGCGATTTACCCTAAGACTATTGGTCAGGGTTTAAATGCGTGAAACACCCAACTCATATCTGAGTGCCTGCTTGGTAATGGTGGGCATACGTGTCTTAACTGTTCCTTGCAACGCCCCCATACTTCTTTACGAAGAACGTCACTGGGCAGATATGAGACCCTTCAAGACCAGATAGAAAAACTACCCACTCTCACTTAATAAATAGAGCTTGTCCTTAGGTTATGTATCTTACTTTCATTTGCATCACGATTAATAATGTTAAATTCATCAACCCAGGTTTTGAGTTGAAATCATGACTAAGTACCTCTCTTTCCAAGAATTTGGACAAGAGTCTGAGTTGGCTCAGATCGCCGAAGGAAAATGCCCAAGAATCGATGCTAGTGGGTTACCATACATTACCAAGGTAAATCACATGGTAAACGACTTAGGGAAGTTATTGTCTATCATGGAATATGTTGACGAGACTCTGTTTGAAAGGCGATATGGGAGAATTGCACAAATAATGAGGTTGCCTGTACAAGCAGCGGCGATCAAAGCCCTTCTGAATTTTTGGGATCCCAGTTATCGGTGTTTTACCTTTGGAAACATCGATATGACACCCACCTTGGAAGAATATGAGAGAATTCTGGACTTTCCAAATGACAGCCACAGAATCTACCACCGACGCAGATTTGAAGACACAGCTTCGGAAGTAGTCAGTTTATTAGGCTTAGGAAAGATCAGCCAATGTAGAGTCGTCGAAGGGGGTTTTAAATGGAAGGTCATTGAAGCCCGAATGAAGAAAAATGCCGAAGAAGGCAAGTTGGGAGACGAACGATATAGGTTGGTGGCCTTCGCCATTTTTGGACTAGTGTTGTTCCCTTTTGAAACTGGGGTCATCAGTTTAGAAGCAGCAAGTGTCTTCGTCGAATATGAGCATGACCGGATCAATCCTTCCTCAGCCGTCTTGGGGGAAACCATGTTATCTCTCAATCACTGTCGAACGCATGGAAAAGGAGCTGTGAGATGCTGCATCCCTATGTTGTATTTATGGATAATCAGTCATATCGAAGCACCAAGAGACATCTTCAACAACTTTTGGTGGTTTGACTTGCGACCGTTAAAGATTACCATAGATGAGACTTGGAAGAATTGGGATAAGAAGACATGGAGAGATAAGCATGCAGCATTGCCAAGGAGTAACTTCAAGTGGAAAGCGCCGTGGATGAACAACGCTATTTGCACAATGAGTTGTGGAAGCAAGATATGGGTTCCTTTGATTGGTGTAACCGGTTACATCAGCTATGCGCCCGCCCTTATAACAAGGCAGTTAGGTGGAATGCAATACACACCAAGAACCTTGGGTTTAGCTGATTTCATCGGTTTATTCAAGCACCAACCATTCATCGAAGAAATGGAGCTTATCCGACAAGATTGGGAAAGACCCTTGAAGGTGAAAAGGGAAGAAGGAAGCAGTTTTGAAACCTCATTCAGCCAGAATTATACAGTTTGGAGGAATGAAGATTCTACTGAAGTAAAGGGTCTCTCTACACAAGAACAGTCGGAAGCAACGATAGAACCACGGAAAAGAAAAAGAATGGATGATGAGGAAGATCTAAGAAAGCAGCTAGAGCAGTGTAGAATAGATCTCAGCAAAAGTAAGGGGAAGCAACAACTATTAGAGAACCAGCTAGAGGAAGAAAATACGATGAGGGTTTTCTTGAATCAGCGGTTAGAAAAACAAGAGAAGCAGTTAATGTCTCTAAAGGAATGGCAGAAAAAGGCCGAGGTAGCTGAAGAGATAACAACGAGGGTCTAGGCTGAGTTAAGGAATCGAATAGCTGATTATGATGAGTTGGTCAAGAAGAATGGGATAGCAGAAAAAGAGTTGGCTAAGGTTAAGAGATCAACAAAAGGCGTGAATGTTAATAAGGAGATGATTGATTCTTTGAAGAAGGGAAGGAACCTTCTTTTAAAGAAAGTAGAAGTTGAAAAGGAGAAGAATCGTCTAGCCAAGATCGACATAGAAGAAGAAAGGAAGGTCAGAGCTCAATACATGGTGCAACTAGAGGAAGAAAGAAGTGCGAGAAGGGCCGCTGAGTTTGACATGAGAGATTACCAGAAGAGAGCTGAGTCTTCAAAAGGAAGGATGATGGCTTTACAATCGGAGATCGAGGTACGAGAAGAAGAGTTAAGGGAGTTGAGAAGCCACTACTTCGAGATGGAAGAGGATATGAGTAAGGCTAAGCAAAAGCGTCAAGAATGCCAAGACTACATGGACAGCTTTGCAGTTCAAATCAATTCCAAAATAGCAGAGCTGGATATCGAAAAGGAAGAGCTACAGAGGATAAGAGATAAGCTGGCACGGTCAGAGGATATGGTGCGAGTGTTGGAAAGAAGCAACGAAGCCTTAGGAGCCAGCAACGAAGCAATAATCGAAGATAACACCGTATTCCATGACAGAATAAGACTTATGTCAAAACAGGTTGAGCAAGTAGCCCGTTATGCGGAAAGGTTGCAACAACAAGCCACCCAAGTTGGAAATGATGCTTCAAAGTATCGAGAATACATGGGGGTCATGGCCTGTTTTATTGGGGATTTAGCTAATAGGGGAAATGCTTTTTAAAGGTAGCAATGTATAGAACTCTCTTTCCCATTATTGTTTTGTATGAGCAATTTTGTTATTTATAAGAAGTCCATGATGTATTTCCTTTCTTAATGGGTTTGGTAAGCCACTATGATAAGAACTTGGCAAACCCTCCTTTATGGTAATTGGGTCAACTCAGAAATCTTGCTTAAAGGTTACGAAAGTCATGAATCAGCTCATAAAATACATATATATATATATATACACACATTACATATGCATCACATTCTCATCACGCATTTTGTTTTTAATTTATCATATGCATTCCAGATCGTGAAACATAGGTCCCACACCCAGAGTCCACCAAACCCGGTCCAGATCAAGAATGGAAAATGAAGAAAGAGCTCATTTAGAGTCGCACTACCAGACCGAGTTGGAATCCGTGAAAAATGAAGTTTCTCGGCTGACCAATCTGCTTTAGCAACTTTTAAAAACCAAGAACGGGGAGGGAACGTCTACCCAACCACCTATAGGAGCACCGTCAGCTCATGCCCCGGGGGTATCTCAGAACTTGGGGGCAGATTCAGTGACGGGGCAACACTTTGCACCTGCCATTCCCATTCAACCCCCTCAAGCTCACATCACTATAGATTTAACAGCAGATGGGCCATCCGATAATAGGTCCACTGGTTTTATGAACGATGACAAGATATCAGCTTTGGAAGAAAGGTTAAGAGCAGTCGAGGGAAATGATTGGTTTGACCCCATGCAAGCGTCTGAAATATGCTTGGTACCAAACATCACGGTACCAAAAGATTTTAGGATATCGGAGTTTATAAGGTACACTGGGTTGGAATGCCCAAACACTCACCTTCGATCTTATTGCAATAAGATGGCTGAGGTGATTCATGACGATAAGTTACTGATCTACTTTTTCCAAGACAGTCTATCGGGGTCTGCGTTAAGTTGGTACATGAGGCTGGATAATGCCAAGATTAAGAAATGGAAGGATTTAGTGGAGGCTTTCCTTAAGCAATACAAGTTCAATTTGGAAATTGCTCCAGATCGAACAAGCCTTATGTCAATGGAAAAGAGAAGCCAAGAGTCAGTAAGGGCTTATGCGCAAAGATGGAGGGACGAGGCCACGCATGTGCAACCCCCTTTGATAGAAACAGAGATGGTGACTTTGTTCGCCAATACATTCAAGGCACCCTACTATGAGCATTTAATGGGTAGCTCATCTCAACATTTCTATGATGTTGTACGTGTGGCAGAAAGAATAGAGCAAGGAATCAAAGTTGGGCACATAGCGGAGCCTTTAGAGAAGAAAGGTTTTATTGGAAGGAAAAGAGAAGGTGACGTTAACAATTTGGAAGGCGGGTATAAAGGCAAAAAAGAAAATTTCCATAATCCACAAGTACCTACCTCTCAATTCTCACGCATAAACTTTAACCAACCTTTTTCCCCTAATCGAATAAATAACCAGCCAAACTACCAAAATCACTACCAAAGACCCCATACAAGATACACTTCAGAACAACTGCCACCGTTACCTATGCCTTTGAAGGATATGTATGCCAAACTGTTGAGCATTGGACAGATAGCTCTTATCCCTACACTACCACTACAACCACCATTCCCAATTTGGTACAAGCCCGAGTTGACTTGCGAGTACCATGGGGGTAATCCCGGGCATGGGATTGAAACCTGCTACGTTTTCAAGAAGATGTTATTGGAGCTTATTAAGATAGGATGGGTGTCCTTCGAAGACAAGCCCAATGTTAATTCAAACCCATTGCCTAAGCATGCCCCAAATAGTGGTGGAATAGGCATGATCGAAGTGGGAAATCAATGCAAGACATTGAAGGTATCCATGAAGAAGTTGTATGACATGTTGGTAAAAGCAGGATTTTTAGAAACAAATGGGGGAAGCCGTTTGGAGGGATGCGATTACTGTGATTTCCATGAAAGAGATGGACATCATATTTAGGATTGCGCCGAGTTTTGCGAAAAGATCGCAAAAATGTTGAGAATGGGACAACTGAGGATTGAACCCATGGAGAGCAGGTGTGAGGTAAGTATGATGGAAGGTCACGATGAGATGGCAGGAGTATGCAGGGTCCAACAGACTGCTAATGGGCCCCCAAGGCTTATCTTGGTTAAACCGTCCTGCACAAAAGAGAATCACAATGCCATGCCGTATAATTATGGATATGCCTCCAACGTTCGAGCTCCTCTTCCTTTGTTTCAGACTGAGATAAATGGTTTGACCAGGAGTGGACGTTGCTTTATGCCTGAAGAGTGGAGGAAGGAAAAGGGTAAAGAAGTGGTAGATCTGGACAAAGCGCCAGAAGTTAATAAGCCGGTAATGGAAGAGGAGTCGAATGAATTTTTGAAGTTGATCAAGCATAGCGAATATTGCATAGTGGATCAACTAAAAAAGACTCCAGCTAGGATCTCCCTTATGTCCTTGATACTCAGCTCTGAGCCGCATCGAAATGCCTTGCAAAAGGTATTGAATGACACATATGTGCCCCAAGATATTGAACATAAAACCATGGAGCATCTAGTAGGGAGGATCCATGCAACTAATTACCTCTACTTCACGGCCGATGAGCTTGATGCTGAAGGTACCGGACATAACAAGCCCCTATACATTACGGTTAGGTGCAAGGACTGCCTCATAGGGAAAGTACTCATTGATAATGGCTCGGCCCTTAATGCGTTGCCAAAGCACATTCTGGAGGAAATGCCGATCGATGAATCTCATATGAAGCCGAGTACTATGATGGCCAGAGCGTATGATGGCTCACCTAGGCCAATAATTGGGACTTTAGAAGTGGAGCTATATGTGGGACCGCAAATGTTCCTAGTGACACTTCAGGTTATGGATATCCACCCTTCCTATAGTATGTTGTTGGGAAGACCTTGGATCCACGCAGCAGGGGCAATAGCTTCGTCATTACACCAATGCCTGAAGTATATCATGAATGGGATGTTGGTAATTGTCAAGGCCGAGGAGGCAATATCCATGATAAAGAATGTGGTTGTGCCTTTTATCGAAGCAGAGGATTGCAAAGATAATAACATCCATGCTTTTGAGATTGTGAACACCGACTGGGTACCGGAGAACACCGTGCTAAGAAGGCCAAGGATCTCAGAAGCAGCAAGGATGGCAAGTCTATGCTTCTTAGACCGCGGGATCCCATTTCAGTATAACCTTACTATCGGGATACCAGAAGGGGTAAATTCAGCAAGGATGAAAAATGCTGCTCAAAGATTTGGGTTAGGGTATCAACCTAACCAAAAGGATTATCGGTGGGCTGCTGGTCGGAGAAGGGCAAGAAGGATGGCTAGAATTAAAGGAAGAGATCTTGAAGAAGAACAGCTATAAATCCCTCCCCTTAGCGTATCATTCCCAAGAGCTGCATACATAATGCAACATGATAAGGAAGTTGGAAGCCTGGGTCTAGAACTGGCCAATATGAGCATAAACACCTTGGAGGAAAATGAGAAGAAAGGAGATGACGTGAAAGCAGTAGCGGGAAAAGAAGATGAAGCGCTACCACAACTTACGATCCATACACTAGAAGAGGTCTCCGCCAAGACCTTTGTGCGCAAGTTGGCTCAGGGCGAGAAGTTTCAGAACTGGGTGATCCAAGAAGCTCCAGTAGTTTTCAAAATGTAAACCAACTTTGTTTGCCTTATCATGCTTTTGTCATTGCTTATGTTTACTTTTATTTCCTCTAGTTGACAATCAAGGCTCATGATATCATTTAGATTTTGTGTTTGTCATGGAGCCCACCATTTCCTTAAATAAATGATGAGATCATGCACTTTTTCAAAATTGTTTTTTTATATATATATATACATTTACACCAAGCACTTCCCGCTTTCAGGAATCCTGAAAGCGGATCTCCTACAACATCACATACATTTAGCATCAAGAATAAATGGCCAAACTTGAACAAGCATGTAATAGCTATGGAAGAAGAAGAGTGGGATGAAAGCAATATCAGTGAATTCACTAGGCTAGTAGAACAACAGGAACAGACTTGGAAGTCTGCCGCCGAGGAACTCGAAACCATCAATGTGGGCAATGGTCAGCTCAAGAAAGAGTTGAAAATAGGTACCTTGATTACTTCTGAACAAAGGATAAAAATGATCACCCTATTACAAGAATATTCAGATGTCTTTGCTTGGTCCTATGAAGATATGCCCGGTTTGGATACAAGTATTGTAGAACACAAGATACCGTTAGAAGAAGGTTATAAACCAGTCAAGCAGAAACTGAGGAGGGCCCACCCGGATGTCTGGATCAAGGTCAAGACAGAACTCGAAAAGCAATGGGATGCTGGTTTTCTAGAAGTAGTTAGATATCCACAATGGGTATCTAACATTGTTGTGGTGCCTAAGAAGGAAGGGAAGATTAGAGTTTGTGTGGATTTTTGGAATTTGAATAAAGCTAGCCCTAAGGATGATTTTCCTCTACCACACATAGATGTTTTAGTGGATAATGCTGCCCGAAGTTCCACTTATTCCTTTATGGATGGTTTTTCAGGATACAACCAGATAAAAATGGCTCCAGAGGATAAGGCGAAAACAACTTTTGTCACACCTTGGGGGACCTACTGCTACAAGGTCATGCCATTTGGGTTGAAAAACGCAGGTGCAACATATCAAAGAGCAATGGTGACTCTATTCCACGACATGATGCACAAAGAAATTGAGGTGTATGTAGATGATATGATTGCCAAGTCTAAAAAGGGACAGGATCATGTGGAAGTTTTGAGGAAGTTATTTGAGAGGTTGAGGAAGTATGAACTAAGGCTTAATCCTGCAAAATATTCATTCGGAGTTAAATCGGGCAAGCTGTTGGGATTTGTGGTAAGTGATGGAGGTATAGAGGTGGATCCAGATAAAGTAAGAGCCATCCAGGCTATGTCATCCCCTAAGACGGAGAAAGAAGTAAGAGGGTTCTTGGGAAGGTTGAACTACATTGCTCGGTTTATAACTCAGCTAACAACAACATGCGAGCCTATATTCCGACTACTAAGGAAAAAGAATCCTGGAACCTGGAATGAGGAGTGTGAGGAGGCATTCAATAAAATCAAGCATTATTTACAAAATCCACCTTTACTGGTTCCTCCTGTATCAGGAAAACCTTTAGTATTATATCTAACAGTAACTGAAGCAGCCATAGGATGTGTGTTGGGTCAGCATGATGAAACTGGAAGGAAGGAAAGAGCTATTTATTACTTGAGTAAGAAATTCACTGAATGTGAGTCCAGATACACAGAGATAGAAAGGCTTTGTTGTGCGTTGGTGTGGGCGGCAAAGAGGTTGCGACATTACATGTTATACTATACCACTTGGTTGATTTCAAAAGTGGATCCTCTGAGGTATATTTGTAACAAGCCCTTTCTCTCAAGTCGAATTGCAAGGTGGCAGGTTTTATTAGCAGAATATGACATAGTTTACATGACAAGGAAAGCCGTAAAAGGGAGTGTAATCGCAGACCATCTGGCCGATAATGCTGTTGAAGATTACGAACCTTTGGATTTTGATTTCCCCGATGAAGATATATTGTCAATAGAAAAGGAAGAAGAGAGGACAGATTGGTGGACCATGTTTTTTGACAGGGCAGTGAATGTATATGGTAACGGGGCAGGGGCAGTAATAATCTCTCCTAATAAGAAACAATATCCAGTTTCGGTTAAACTGCATTTCGAGTGCACCAACAATACAGTTGAGTATGAAGCTTGTATCCTCGATTTAGAAGCGGCATTAGAGTTGAAGATAAAGAAGTTAGATGTATATGGAGATTCAATGTTGATTATCTGTCAGGTTAAAGGGGAATGGCAGACCAAGGAGAAAAAGTTAAGGCCATACCAGGAATACCTATCCATGCTAGCAAAGGAATTTGAAGAAATTAGATTCTCCCATCTGGGAAGGGAGGGGAACCATTTTGCAGATACTTTGGCCACGTTAGCTGCTATGACTACTATTGATCTTAAGTGCAAGGTACAACCGGTACACGTTGATATTAGAAATGATCCAGCTCATTGTTGTTTAGTTGAAGGAGAGATAGACGGACAGCCTTGGTATTACGATATCAAGAATCTTGTGCAGAATCAGGAATATCCGGTGGGAGCTTCTAAAACGGATAAGAAAACCTTGAGAAGGTTGGCTATAGACTTCTATTTAAATGGAGAGATTTTATATAAAAGATCATTTGATGGAACCCTGTTAAGGTGTTTGAATGAGGCAGAAGCTAGAAAGGCATTAAGAGAGGTCCATGAGGGGATTTGCTCAACCCATGCTAGCGGGCATATGATGGCAAGGAAAATCCAAAGGGCTGGTTATTTTTGGATGACACTAGAAAAAGACTGTATCGACTATGTCAGAAAATGTCACAAATGTCAAATTTACAGTGACAAGGTCAATATGCCACCAGCTCCTCTGTTTAACTTAACATCTCCATGGCCCTTCGCGATGTGGGGAATTGATGTGATTGGACCTGTAAACCCAAAAGCGAGCAATGGTCATAGATTTATCCTCGTGGCTATTGACTACTTTACAAAATGGGTAGAAGCCGGGTCATTTGCTCATGTGACACAAAAAGTGGTGAAGAAATTTATTGAGAGAGATCTGATATGTCGGTATGGTCCACCAGAAAAGATTATAACTGATAATGCCCAGAATTTCAACGGTAAGATGATAATAGAGCTCTGCACTAAATGGAAAATCAAGCATTCCAATTCTTCGCCATATAGACCAAAGATGAATGGGGCGGTAGAAGCTGCTAACAAGAATGTCAAAAAGATTATTCAAAAGATGGTAGTCACCTATAAGGATTGGCATGAGATGTTGCCATTTGCCCTTCATGCATATCGCACCGCAGTTCGAACCTCGACAGGGACTACCCCATATTCTCTGGTGTACGGTATGGAGGCAGTGATGCCTTTGGAAGTGGAAATCCCGTCTTTAAGAGTGTTAATAGATTCCGAGTTAGAAGAGGCCGAGTGGCCAGAGTGAGACACGAGCAACTGAACCTGATTAGTGAAAAGAGGATGGCCGCAATATGTCATCACCAACTTTACCAGAAACGAATGGCTAAGGCGTATGATAAGAAGGTTAGACCGCGGTTGTTTCAAGAAGGGGATCTAGTATTGAAGAAAATATTGTCATTACCCGGAGATGATCAAAGCAAATGGGCACCAAATTACAAGGGTCCTTATGTAGTAACGAAGGCATTCTCAGGAGGAGCGTTGAAGTTAACTAGAATGGATGGAGAAGACCTAGCTCGACCTGTGAATTCTGACTCTGTAAAAAGATATTGTGCTTGATATAGGCTTCTAAATCAATAAAGTAAAGTTTGGCCATTGACTTCTTTCTTTCTGCATTGATCTCACAAACAATCATTTTTTTGCATTAATCCCAACAGTGCATTGCCGGTTATTTTCGCATCACTCACTAAAAAGTTTATCACGGGCTGAAAGAATTTCTTATCTATATAAAAGCTCAGACTAGGATCACACCCCTACGCTGGGGGCAATACAAGATGTTTTTTATGAAAAATTTTACGGAAGCCAATAGATTTGAAAACCAAGTTAAAGCATTTGACAAAAGAATGACAAAAAGGCAATAACAAGTCATACATTTTGAGAAAAGGACTACTTGAAGAAAGTCAAAGACTTCTTCTCCAAGAATATGATAAGTAAAAAGAGGCAACACGAGAGATGAATCCAGCATACGACTTCAAAAGCAAGCTCGTGTTAAGAAAGAGCTTCATGAACTAGAAGAAGAGGATGGGGCCTATGTTTCAAAACCAGGTACGAATGCATGCATGGCATATAATCACAAATCATTGCATTTTTTTTTAATTGGTACAGGAGGAATCCTTATTGTAATCCAACAAAATTTTGGATGAAGAAAGAATCATTGAGTTGATGATAGCAAAGAATCATAGTTTTGATTCTGGAACAACGAGAAGAACTTATTAAAAGAGAAAGTGAAAGTTTTGAACCCTGCCATCACAAAGAACGACATCGATATCAGCTTTGGTAATAAGGAATCGCCAGATGGGATTCCAAGTTGTTTGAGATCGCCAGAAGGGATCTCGTATTTCACTATTTTGGAGGTCACCAGATGGGACCTCATATTTCATGTTTGTTAAAAGGAATCGCCAGATGGGATTCCAAGTTGATTAAAGGAGATCGCCAGAATGGATCTCGTATTTCACTATTTGGAGGTCGCCAGATGGGACCTCATATTTCATGTTTGTTAAAAGGAATCGCCAGATGGGATTCCAAGTTGTTTGAGATCACCAGAAGGGATCTCGTATTTCACTATTTTGGAGGTCGCCAAATGGGACCTCATATTTCATGTTTGTTAAAAGGAATCGCCAGATGGGATTCCAAGTTGATTAAAAGAGATCGCCAGAAGGGATCTCGGGTTTCGCTATTTGGAGGTCGCCAGATGGGACCTCGTATTTCATGTTGGTTAAAAAGGAATCGCCAGATGGGATTCCAAGTTGATTAAAGGAGATCGCCAGAAGGGATCTCGGGTTTCGCTATTTGGAGGTCGCCAGATGGGACCTCGTATTTCATGTTGGTTAAAAAGGAATCGCCAGATGGGATTCCAAGTTGATTAAAGGAGATCGCCAGAAGGGATCTCGTAGTTCGATATTCATCCAAGGAGGTCGCCAGAAGGGACCTCATATTTCAGCTTTGAATAAAAGAAATCGCCAGATGGGATTCCAAGTTAAAGGAGATCGCCAAAAGGGATCTCGTATTTCGATAGTTGTCAAAGGAGGTCGCCAGAAGGGACCTCATTTTTTCATTTTCGTTAAAGGGAATCGCCAGATGGGATTCTAAGTTTTTAGGCCGAAGAGGATTGCTGTAAAGAAAGAGTTTTAGATCGATCAAGCTTCGACCTCGAGAGTTCAGTTTGGATTATCTTTATAAACTTAATGCGCAAAACCCTTTGCTCCATAAGCATTATAAAGAGGGGGCATCTGTTGTAACCCATTTTTGGGTCCCCATAAAAAATAAAATAAATAGCCAAAGACGGTTAGAAAAATAACAGGAGGCAGAAGCGTTCAGAAAATGGTCGGAAAATAGGTCAAGGAGGTTAAAAAAATACAAAGATTGGATTTTTTACAGTATATTTTTGAAGGATGAGAGCCCTGTTGAGAAGGAAAATTTAAATTTTTAGGAGAAAAGCCCAAGTTTGGATGTTTATGGACTTAATTGGATTTTTAATTGATTTTATAGGGGATTTGATTGCAAGAAAAATTGATTTTTAAGTCAATTTGAGCTTTATTTGAAAGAAATTTAAGTTCTGGGGCCAAAATATATTTTTTAGGAATTTTTTAGGTCAAATCAGGGGCTTAATTGCATAAATATTGAAGTTTAATGGCCAATTAGGGACTTAATTAAGAAAATCCGAAACCAGGGACCAAATTGAAATGAACGAGAAAACGATGGAGGGCTGATTTGAAATTTGGCTCATTTAAATGAAACGGCGCGTTTTCTCCAAAACGACGTCGTTTCATATATTATATATATATATATTAAAAAAAAAAAAGGAAGACCAGAACGGTGTCGTTTTGAACGACACTGTTCATCTTTCTTATTCCCCCCGAATGAGCAGCCACAGGAGACGAAAACCATTGTTTTCAAACCTTCCCGCCTCTCTCTCCTCGCCCCCACCAAAGCCCCACACCTTTAGACCACCGAACGAGTCACTGGCCGACCAGCCGTTGCGTGATTTGCTCCCAAGGCGCACTAGCAAAAGGCGCACCGATTCTTCCCCTATAAATAGAGAGTTAAACCGAAGAGAGAGGGGACCCGAGGAGAGAGGGAGAAGAGAAATAACGGACGAAAGAGAGGGGAGAGCAAGAACAAACCGAAAACAAAGAAACCGAAACCAAAAACAGAGAAAAAAACCGAGGAGGAGAAAGCCACTGAGAACGAAAAAAAAACAGGGGAAAGGGGAGAAGGAAGAAATTTCTCGCCACCGTTAGGAACAACAGCAACACCGCCCGGAGCCGCCGTCCGCGAGCCACGCCACCACAGCACCACCAGCGACCGCCTCCTCCACGCCAGGTACATTTTCTTCCCACGGCTGTTATTTTTTTTTTTGCAGGTATTTGCCTCCTGCATGCAGAATCGTTCTGCATGCAGGAGGCGGGGGGAAGAAAATTAATTCTTCCCCCCGCTGGGCCATAGCTTGCTGGGCCAGCCCAATGCTGGCCCAGCCTTGTAAGTCTGGGCCGGTCCTGGCCCAGACTGTAGAAGTTTTTTTTTTTTGGGCCGAGATCGACCCAATTTCATTTTTGGGCCGAGGTCAGCTCGCCTTTTTTTTCTGGGCTGAGCCTGGCCCATTTCCTTGGCCCGGCCCGGCCCCATAATATAATATATTATATATTATAAATTATAATATATGTGTGTGTGTGTATAAATTATATTAAAAAATATATAATAATATTTAAAAAAATATATTTTGAAAAATCTTTGAAAAATATTGTTGATTTTCCTGCATATTTTTGTCAAAAATGGCTAAATGTTGATTTGTATTTTTATACCGTAAAGATACAAAACCAGTGTTAAAAATACCCGGTTTTCGTCAAAACATCAAGGATTTTCAGAATAAAAAATGTTTTTGCTTTCAAAAAAAAATTCTAAAAAGTCCCTAAAAATGTTGTTGATTTTTTCTGCATATTTTTATTAAAGTGGATTAATATTGGGTTGTATTTTTATACCGTAAGGATACAAACTCAGTATTAAAATACCCGATTTGCGTCAAAGCATAAAAAAAAATATTTTTTTAAAAAAAAATTGTTTTTTTGTTTTAAAATACGGCCTAGTCTCTCAAATATATATATATATATAAATATTATAACATCGTATTTTCACACAACAAAGGAAATTTTCAAAATAATATATATATATTAGCATGCATTTTGGCTTTAATAACCAGTTTATTCAAGCCATGAGAACTAGGCCAATATTTCAAAAATTCTAAAAAAATCTTTTTGTTTTCTTTTAGTATTTGGGATTATGAATTTATACGTAAAACGTATTTCTAAATATTATTAATAAAGTTTTGGTATAGACGTTAGAACGGTTAGGATTTTACCCGATAAGATAAAGACCTTCTTACCGAGGAGGATTTTTCTTGAACCATAGACAGACCAACAACTAGAAGTCCAATAACACCTTAGTTTTTATCAGATAATAAAACAATGCAGCTTACCTTAGGTAGGGCGTATTTGGGATGCTAATACCTTCCCTTTACGCAACTAGTCCCCGTACCCGATCTCTGAGACCAGTTAGGGTTCCTAGTGATCAAAATACTAGGTGGCGACTCCTATTCCATTTTTCTACCAATAAAAGACAAGAATTTTCTTGTCTTCCCAATATCTGCCACATAGAAATAGATTTTTTTTATTATTGTTAAAATGGAAACATACTAGTTTTTTCGTCGTGACGCCGCACACGTGCGACACGTAAATCTAAAAATTTTGATAATAAGCATGTTTTCCATGGTTAAACACAAACCAAGTACAATCATCCAAAAGAAACAACTCAAGAATAATTTCAAATCTTCAATAATACCCATTAAGCTAACTAATTTAATCTTTCTAAATCTTTCACTAATACAAAAAAACCAAAGCTAAGATCACTTACCCAATGTTTTTTTTTATGGTTTTAGAGAGAGCTTTTCACATCAATTCTTTCAAAATATCTTCTCTCCCTTATTAGCTCCAAAGCTTTCTCTCACTATAATCTTTCTTTTTTCACCGGTTGTTTTTCACTCCCCAAAACCTTTTTTGATGTTTCTCTCTCAATATTGATAAAGCTCTCTTTAATCTTATCTATTTTTGTGAATTTCCTTCAAAATTTTGACGAGAAGACCTAAAGCTCTCCTATTTGTTTAAGTTGGACTGATCGGCCTCTTGGTTGTTTTAAAGGCAATTTTTTCATTAATTACAATTTTGTCTCTCATTTATGCCATTATGTATTTTTCGCGTAAATTATCTGATTTTCTGTTTAAATCACAAGTCCTTCCTAAACTCTTATTGAGCTTAAATTTTACACTCAGATAGGACAATATATCAATAGAATCCATGCAAAAATTTTAATCTCATCCGACAGTCGGATTGAGGACTCTGTTATTTAGCGTAAAACTAATTAGTTTGTGATTTTTCATCAAAAACATGAAATTTCATGTTCAATCCTCACATAAATCAAAGTATAAACCCTTAGGATCATTTTATTATTTCAAAGTACATTTATTTTATATTTTTTTACTTTTATTTATTTATCAGGCTTATTATTGTTTCACTTTAATGTTATCGATTTTTAACTGGTGCTTGCACCTTCACTCATTCTTTTTTATTGTACTATCATTTATTATAGTTTATTATTTATTACCTCAATTATTACTTAGAATCATTTTCTCATTTTTCTTATTATTACCTCAATTATTACTTAGAATCATCTATACCTAAGGTGTATAGATTGGGGATCCAATTGATAAAAATTTTATTTAGAGGACTCAATTAAGAAACTACATATAGTTAGGAATTGATATGACATTTGTCCCCACAAAAAAAAAATTGGTTATAGATCACACTCGAGGGATGAGATTAATAAAGGGGGTGGGGGACTATTTATATCCATATATACCTTGGTTTGATCGTAAGGAGGAGGAGAACTATCCCATGTTTTTCATATATTTTGATCAATTCTTATCAAACCAACCGTTGGATTTATTAGGAACAAAAAATGAAATTTTGATCTACCAATACAATTTATTAGCTCCGCATTTATCATGTATTTTGGGCGGTCTTTTAATTATTTCACCTAATTAATATCGTTGATATGTATAATCACATTTTAAATATATCTTTCCTAGGTTTTATAAGATATGTCTGTGATAAATAAACATATTTTTTTCTATATAATATAATAGCCACATAAGCTGGCATCATCCTAATTAATGTGCTTTCTTCTATATTTATTTGAAGGATGGACCAAAGAGTCAAAGAATTAAGGGAAAAAGTATACATCATGAATAAGAGAATTAATCAACTTATATTGTTTTTGTAAAAGGAAGTATACATATTTAAGATCAATAGCACCAACAAATGAGATTTCTATTGGGTCGAAAAATTAATCGCAGGCTGTGAGACTGGTGAAGACTTCTTCACTGCATGGAATGGTGAGACCCCCCATTGGATGATTAAAGCCGTACTCTTCTTCAACATGACTAAGCAGCTTTTGGAATGAAGGGTTCTTCAAGTAGGAGATGGGAACAACAAATCTCTTTAGAGTTTCTCCAACATACACCACAAAATGGCCTTTCGGCACCATACTGGATGTTTCTGGAGACAAAAGAATACGCCTCACGATCTGCTTAGCATTAAACAAGCGAATACCCATTACTTCTATGAGTACTAAAGCTATTGTAGTACAGTGTGCTTGGTGGGGAAAGATGATTGCTGTGCTAAGAAGATTTGAAGAGAGGTAAATGCAGAAGCCTGTGCACTGAATGGTTATGCACGTATGGAATGTGTGCTTATATAGGGGCAAGAGCTCATGAGGTTAGACGAAGCTAGCTGCTCAAAACAAAGATTGGTAATTAAATGGTGCAAATAGTACTGTTGATGTGGGATCAGTGCTTTAAGGACATGTTCTTGAGGAATACACAGTCCCGCGTTGGATAAGATCCATCTTTAATAGATTTTCCATGTATACGTTGAGTTGTATTATCATGGCCTGCCAGTTCATAAAATATTATATGCTTGTTCCCCTGCTCATACAATTTGTAAAACCAGCAGACCTATTTGGATGGAGGACTAGCCACTACTCGCTAGCCACAGGGATATGGATATGGATATGGATATGGAATCCATCATATTCTCTTAGGAATAAATTATTCCTAAAAATAATTTAAAATAAAAAAAAAATTAAAGTTTAGAAAAATAGCATTTTAGCTGCAATGTCAAACGCCATCTTAGTGATGGTTTGTAATTATGGTAGCTTTTATTTTAAAATAAAATATTAAATTTATTTTTTTAAGTATTTTTCAATGGTTCTAATATTATACTAGTCTTAAAATTAAATAAAAATAATTATTTTAATGTATTTTTAATTAAAAAAAAAACAACAATATTACATCACAATATTACATCACAATATCAAACACAAAATTAAATAAATGATTTGATTACACCTTCGTATAAATAAAGGTGGGATCTCACGTCACCACCATATATATTATAATTTCTCTTTACTGTTAAATTAGAATCAATCAGTCATATATATTCTTTGGCAAATAGAATGTCACCATCTTCCAATATATAATATTCTTTACTGAAGTAATTTCAATAAATTAAACCATATTCCTATTCTTTCAGCAGATGGCAAATCATATATGTCCCCACGCTACTTGTTTCTTATTGAAGCTCCATTTCAATAAGAGAACTTCAACTAGCATAACCTTTGTTTTGGCCTAGCAAACAGAATATCCCTTTGCGCAGGGTTTTTTCTCTTCTTCCCTGAGCCACGGGAGCGTAGAGTTTTTTCTCTTCTTCCCTGAGCCACGGGAGCGTAGGGTTTTTTCTCTTATTCCCTTAGCCACGGGAGCCCCATGATTCATATCCCTAATGAGTCCATGGCCATTGGCGAGGGCATTGCATTACAGATCAAGTGGCTCTAGCCACTCCAACATTATGGGTCAAGTCATGAGGTAATAACGTAGGATTCCATGTATCGAATCCTCGTCTCGTTTCCTCTCCAGACTTGATGGAAATGTTCCAAAATCATTATCAGTGCTATTCCAAAATAGCGGTTGTTCTTCTATCCTTTTTTTTTCTTTTTTTCTGGGGAACATCCTTTTATTCTTGCTTGAGATAAGAACAGATCATATATAAACGAATAAAATGTTAACAGTGTCATAAATGAGGCTAACAGCACCGATAAATAACCAGTTAATTAAAGGAAATTTCAACGTGTATATTATAAATATTCCATTTGATCAATTAAGTAATAGAAGGGGTTGCTAGCATAAATGCATTTTATACGAAAAAAGAGAATCATGTAGCTAGCCAACGCTATCTTTCTTAACTTTTTTTCAAGCTCTCATTTCTTTTTTTTCAATTATTTGTAACTATTTTGGCTCATAACACGCCATTTCGTGAAATTTAATTGATTTTGTTTTTCATATGTTTACTATAGCACGTATATATGATTATTATAATAATAATTTATCTTCCATAATTATCAAATCTTATCAGTCAAACACGTTTCTAGTTGAAGTTATCAATAAATGTAGTGTAGATATCTAAACTAGACTCTCTTCGCAAGTCAATTTAGTCATATACTAAACTAGTGCTTGGAATATGATGCAGTATATTTTTTTAAAATAATATTTTACTTCAAAATATATAAAAATAATATTTTTACTTTTAATATCTGTACAGTAAAATTATTAGAAAATACTAAAAAAATCAATTTAATATTTTTTCAAGATAAAAATACTTTAAAAAAAAACACTTGAAAATAAAGACAGAAGTTGAAGTTGTGTCAAATACTCTCTTAATTAAATTCAAAATGTGTGGTGTAACAATCAAACCACGGGAATTCGTATTAATCAATCCATACATAGGCTCGCTTGAAACACTCTTTTATTCTTTCAATATTAATGCCTAATATTTAGTCTAAGTACTCTACAGCTCAATAAGTCATCATCTGACAGCAGCTTAATGACTTGAGAAATTACATATACAATCAACCCATAATTAACCTCTACAAGGTACGCGGGAAAGATGGGATGGGTAAATTCAAGCAGCGCCTTTACCATCTCCAGCTAAAAAATGGCAATCTACAAATTATTGGGAAACATTATTTTTTGGATAAAACAATGGGGATTTAAGGTCATCAAATACGATCAATGGTTAATGAACAAAATGAATCCGGATAGACTTTTACTTTCTTATTGACAATCTCCCTAAAATATCTTTGTTGTCAATGTGGTTTATTAAAAAAAAAACTAAAGAGGATGGTGAATTTACTGTGCCTCTAAACATAATAATGCCTTGTGGACGGGAACATTATATTTATTTTATTGCCCTTGCAAAAAAAAAAAAAAAAAAGGTTAAGGCAAATGTTTAGGGGTAGAACTGTTTTTCTAAAGGGATCATTTTGACATTTTACAATTGATATATCATGGACAAAGTGGGTATTTAATTACTTTACTTTTTTGCACAGTAAAATTACATTAATGCCCTTAAAAGAAATAAATTGTTGGGTTGTAATGTAAAGATTCTTTTTATTTTCATTTGGTGGTGCAGAATAAAATAATTGAATTACCCTTAGAACTGAAGCTAGGGATTTTTTTGTCTTTTCATTTATATAAGCATAGTAAGAAATACTTAATTGCCCTTGGAGTTTAGTTTATATTATAAAACCTGGAGTTGAAGGGTATTTAGGTTATTGAGAAACTGGTTTTTTTTTTGTTGTTATTGTGTTGGGCTAGGGGTTTTTTTGTATTTTAATAAATGAAAAGAAATATAAATAAATTATTGATGTATGTTGAGCATGCGTCAGCTGTTCTATCATCTCCAAAATAAGCTTGCGACTAATTTTAGAGCCCAAAAAGGTTGTTCTAGGGTCACTTCCGCTTCGTCACGGCATGTCCTATATGAAAATATGGCTTGTGTAATGAGAAGAACTCTGGTTTAGAACCGGGAGCCATTTATTTTTCTTCTTCTTTCTTTCCTTTATCTTCCTTGGTGTTTGCTCCCTTACTCCTAAATTTTCAGCCCCTAAAACTTCCCTTTATTTTCTATTTAGTCCATTTTTTTTGTTATTATTTATTTATTTAAAATAATTTATGAAATAGGATTTTTGTTTCTATTTCATCCTTATTCAATTTTTTATTTTATCAAATTTGATTTTTTTTTTAATTGCTATTTATATAATCTGAAATGATTTTTAAAATTAAAATTTTCTCCATTACACCCTCCATTAATTTTGTTCCTATTAGATTTTGTCTTTATTATTTTTATTGTAGTTTTTTTTTCTTTCCAATTTTTTCAAGATTGGTATTTTTTTTACCTAATTTCATTCTCCAATATTTAATTTATTTGGATTTGAATTTCTTGGTTAAACCTGTGTCTAGTAGGGGTGTTCACGGTTCGGTTCGGTTTAGACTAAAAAAACCAACCGAACCGAATTTCATTATTTTGGAGAAATGTTAACCGAACCGGACCGAAAACCGGTTCAAACCGAGCCGGTCCGGTTCGGTTAAATCCGGTTTTTTTTGGAAAAAACCGGGAAATCTTTTCCCTTCATTAAATCCAGACATTCCATGTTTAATCTTCTCAAAATTCATAAAACAAACTCGATTGAATAACTTGTAGGAGGAAGAGAAAAGAAGGATTAGACTACCTGTAAGGAGAAATCTACTTATATGAAATTAGCAATGATAACAAAGATAGGATGGATCATACTGCAATTTAGAGATTCGATAATTCATGTAAACATAGCCAGAGAAATACAAAATCATATTGTAGCTAGGTTGTAAAATCACTTAACATGATACACATCTCGAAAAGAGGTAAATTCTAGATACTTTTTTTCCAATGGCAGGAAGGCAATGCCTTCGATTGAACCAAATAAATTAATGTGTTTTAGCTCCTCGATGCATGTACAGAGCATGCTCAGTAGATCTGTCCTATCGGCAACTATCGGCAAAGAACTTCCAGTCCCACGACAATGAATGATGATCTTCAAAAACCAAAATTGATAACATGGAAAGAAATATTTTGATCTGGAACATCTCCGAGGACTGTCGCCGCCTACACTGATTACAATCTGGGTTTTCATCTTTCCCACGCTGAAAGAGGAGAAGGGAGAGAAGAGGAAGGATGTAAATTGAAGGAAGAGACAGATACAAAAGGAAGAAGAGGAATGATGAAAATTGAAGGTGAAGCCATGAAGGGCATCTGTGAAGAGACAGATGCGGAAGGGAGAAGATGATGTCTTTGGCTCTTTGCTCTTTGGTGTGGGCGGCGACTTCAGTTTAGAATTGAATTAGGGTTAGGCACTTAGGCATACTTATTTATACTACCGGTTCGGTTCACCGGTTTAAGTGGTCAAACCGGAACCGAACCGAACCGGTCAAATTTTATGGTTTTAAAATCGGTTTAATCGGTTTTCTATCTCGGTTCGGTTTTCTCGGTTAATTTTTCATCGGTTTTCTCGGTTTTTTCGGTTAATCGGTTTTTTTGAACACCCCTAGTGTCTAGTATTTAACAAGTTGTAAGCTTTGAAAATTAACTCAACTTCAGGAGACTTGCCTAGGATTGCTCTAGTTTTTTTAATATTTTTTTAAGTTAGTATTTTTTTTTTAATTTCATACTTCAATATTTATTTAGTTGGAGATTGGGCTATGGGTTTTTTTTCTCCTTTTTATAACATTTGTTTTATCCTTTGTTTTTTTATTTAATTGGGTATCTCGAATATTTTTATTTATTGTTCTTTATAAAATTTATTTTTAAAATAAATTTTATTTCTGAATTAAATAGAATTGGTTAATTGAAGATAGGCAAATGCTTACTTAATTTTATTTTGTTTGATTTGTTTTTGTTATTATCTTGTTCTAGCGGCTCATGCAATTTCTTCTAATATCATTATCTAAATCTTTATAATATGTTTGAATTATCTTAACAAGCTATTTTTATGATAAATAATGTTTACAATTAGGTGATGATTAATAACTCAAATATCAGTTTTTTCTTAATTCCTTAAAAATATTACCATCATCTGAGCGTCCCTTTGTACATAAAAAAAAAATTATAACCAGCCCATAGAATAGCACCGGTCACCAACCTATTTTGTTTACTATAGTTTAAGGAGGAGCACGAGCCACCCCTAACTCAAACGTGAAGTTATTTGAACAAAACAGTAACCCGGATTATAGGCACACCTTTCATTAAAAAGATGGCCCAAAATACTGGTCACAATTTGGTACAGTCCTTTGCAACATGGAAATTAGGTGTGTTTGTTTATGTGGTGTGCCTGGTATTTTTTTTAAAAATAATTTTTTATTTTAAATTAATTTTTTTATATTTTTTAATTTTTTTGATATGTTAATATTAAAAATAAATTTTAAAAAATAAAAAATATATATTATAACATATTTTCAAACAAAAAAAATTTTGAAAAACAATTGTTACTATAATACAAAACACCACCTAAGCGTCGTAATCTCATTCCTGTATGTGATCTTGTCTTTCATATACTGTTATTATATATAAACTAGTTCATAGCTTGTCTTTCATCAAATTAAAGAAAGAGGCGTACTTAATGGTGAAAAAAGATATGGAAATACCACCTAGCTAATTGTAAAATTCAGAAGAAAAAAATGATCATCCACTAGGGTAGCAATAAAAAAAGGGTGAGAAAATCTTAAAATAAATTATTCCTCTAATAAAAATATAAAATAGGAAAATTATTGGCATATTCGGTCATTTTATGCATAACTATCTAGAAGCCATTCAAAATATAAACATGGCTGGAATGCTAGCTCAAAATCAAACATATATTAAGTGAGAAGTAAGAACAATGAACTCATCTTCGGCACATGGAATTGTAAGGCTACCCATTTGATTATCAAAACCAAATTCTTCTTCAGCTTGACTTAACAAGTTTTGAAACAAAGGATGCTTCAAGTAGGAAATTGGAATCACAAATCGCTTCCTTTTCTTCTCGTCCTCTCCAACATAAATTGCAAAATGGCCTTTTGGCACGTCTAGCCTTGTTGATTTTGTATGTTGATGATGATCCAATGTAGAACTTCTTCGAATCGTATCTTTAACATGAAGAAACATCTCTTTCAATCGAACAGCCATGATCATGATTTTGTTCTAGCAGTTAAGAAAATGTTGGTAGGGTGAAAAACATAACTAGCTTAACACCATTGTTTTTCAATGTTAGAACTATATATTCTTTCTCTAGTGACCTTCATAGCTTTGAGAAACATTAAATCAATATAGGAAATAAATGGAGTGACGATATTGCTATGGTGTAGCAACTTGTGCTATGTCCTTGCACTGCAGAAACTGGACGATTCTAGAATTCCAAGAAGATAACTTGGATACGTAGGGTCCATTGGTAATAATTAATATATCTAAAGATAGTAAAAAAGAAATCTTTCTATAGCCTTTTTAATTAGGGCATGTTCTTGATGTCAGTGTGGGTCAATTGATTGGCTGCTAGATCCAAGAAATGATCATCAAACTCATGGTTTTCTCTTCTTTCTTTCTTTCTCTGTCATATTGTTGTTCATTACTGCGGCCATTCCTTCTCAGACCATCTCGGGTGCACATATGCTTATCCTGAGTCTCGTTTTTCACCAAAAACTGTAAAAAAAAAAAAAAAATTGTACCCAGAATCCAGATAACTGAAACAATAATGAAATGTAATTAGAACTAGCTAGCTTGTCAGAGTGATCAATCAGTCTCCCAAGTCCAACGCATGTGGCTATGAATGATTGCCCCAGAAAACTGGCACAAACGCCTGAAGCCCAGTGAGCACTTTCAGACGACTTGCTTCATATCAAACGGCATTGATAATTGAGCAACCACATTTCAAGACTTGCTTAATCGAGCCGAGGAAGAGTTTGGCTTCGATCCTCCAATGGGTTGTCTTACGATTCCTTGCAGAGAAGAAGCCTTCATTCATCTTGCCTCTAGATTGCAGGCCTCATCATGAATTAAAAAACGAAGAAGAGAACAATCTTTTACAATTTTGTCATTGTTTATCTTATGTATTTATTTTTCTAGTAGAATATATAGTTGTATTGATCTATGCATAGGAGTGTTTAGTCCATGCATAAATGAAAATTAAGTTCCTAGTTAGCCTACTTCATTTTTATGGCTCTCGTTTTTTTAATATTATGTTCTTAATAGCGAGGACTCGAACTTATTTAATCAAAACTTTTAAGGAAATTAAAACAGCAACCATCTCCAAGTCCAAAAATCATAGCCATATATATATATATATATATGTTGCAAGTATATCATTGAGATTTTATTATGGATAAACACTAAGGTTTTTGTACATGTCAATTGGTCATTATGAATCGGATAATTAAGACTTGAAATTTCTATTTAAAGTTATATATCGGATTTAGATAAAGAATCGAAGGTAGGTTACTTTTCATTGTATACAGTGTAAGGATCCGTTGGACGTAATTTTAGACCTAAAAAAATTATAACATTCTTAGTCATGTATAAAACATTATCAATATATAGTTAATTGATCAAGTTCTGAATTTATTTCTTAAAAATCACTAATTTAAATATTACAAATCTCAGCGCTACTGTAAATTTATATAATCATTAACTTTAAAACCTGTAAGATTAGTCAAGATATCCATTACTATATAAACTGATTTGAACACACGTAGTAATAAATAAATAATAACTATCTTCAACGTGACATGTAGTACCGTAAAGGGTTCCCCAACATGCGGTTTCTTGACAAGTTAGTGTATGATAAATTCTTGGGTGGTTCATATGTTTCTTAATTCCTCGTTAATTTTCGATCTTGCTCTCTCAATCCACCATGACAGCATGGAATCTTAAACAATCGAAGTGGCCTTATATTGTTCATGGCCAGCACCCATAACTCCCCATGTGTAGTCATGTGATGTTCCTAGCTAGCTATTCTTCAAACAAATCACCAAATCATTTAATTTATGATAAATAAATAAAAAAAGGCGAATTGAAAGCTTTTAGCAATTTAAGGTGCTAATAAATGGCACATGCATGAAGAGGAGACTCAGGAGAGTTCGTTAATTTGTCAGTCAATCATTGCACGTGCCAACTGAAAATCGTTGCCCTATATATATATATATATATATGGCAATATGGCATAGGATATATATATAGACAAACACCTCACCAAGTGGCTAGAGAGCTAGTCGATATTTTTTGTATGGTTTTATAATATTGTTTATAATAGCTGGCAGCTTTCAAGGGATTATGATGTTATAATCTATGATGTTTAGATTATAATTACAAATACTTACTCAATAAAAAATTATATATAGGAAGAGAGAATCACATAAAATATTTTCATTCATGAGAATATTTTATATATTAATTTTTTTTAATATCTTTTTTTTATATTAGTCTCTTTTAATTGAATTATTATTAATAATTATAGTTTAAACACTATAAAACTTTTCCTATTCTGAGTGGCGAGATCACCATATGACCCAGGTGGATAAGGTTTGGGGAGAGCTTTCTTGAGAAAAGAACGGGCATGGTTCGATGAGTTGGGTCCCGTGGTAACTCGAGAGCCCAGCTGGTTGTCAAAAGACGTAATTGCTTGAAGTTACCTGGCCCATTTTCCCATTGTTGCTCCCCTCATCGGCTCCTCCATTTCTGTCACATTGGGCTCAATGATTTAATAATGCCCAGCACCATTATGTTGGGTTTTGCATTTAAAAAATATTTTTGAAATTACAAAAAATAAATTTTTTTAATTTTTTTAATGTGTTGATATTAAAAATAAATTTTAAAAAATAAAAAATATTATTTCAATATATTTCTAAATAAAAAACATATTAAAAAATATTGCTATTATAATTTCATACACTACCTAGAAAAAAACAACAAAAGGAACGAATGCCCAAAGAAAGATGCATATATAGAATTCGGCTCAAGTCCTGAAATTTTAACTTTAACAATACATTTTTCATATCGAAAGAAAATAAAAAAGAGATCTGATTGTAATCATTGAAGAAATTCCTTTTTAATTGGGTCTTGGAATCTTTAAAACTATATCAATTAAAACTAGTCTCTTAAATAATTCTAAGACGATTGCTTTTGCGTATGGCGCCTGCCAAAGCTAGACAACACTTGGGTATGTGATATGGTTAGAATCAAGGTTGTTAAAATCGCATTTTGACTCGTAAAATCATATGATTTTACGAGTCAAAACATGCTTTACGGGTTGAATCGCTTGAAAAAATCAAAATGGATAAAATCGGGTGAAATCGCAAAAATCAGATGAAATCGCGCAAAATCACGATCTCAGGACGGATTTTACGATTGTGCCAAAATGAGGCTCTGAAACAAAATCCCCCCCATGGTCCAGCTATCAGGCGCCTATTGGCTCTTTCTTGCACAGTCACAGTCCTCACGGACTCACACGACTGTCTTCACTTCAGGGAATCAATTGATTCAATTCACTGACTTTATTTTTCAATCTTCACAAATCAAAACGCATAAAATACTCTTTCCAACCAAACAAATCCCTAATCGGCTAATCCTTAATCCCCTTCTCTAATTAACCAACTGGGCACCGGTAACCACAAAAGTGGCGACAACGATCTCCATCCTCCATAGAAGCGGTCAATGACAGTGCTCACGGTCTAGTGACTCCAGTCTTCATTCCTTCACTTTCTTCAATGCTCACAGTCGCGGCTTCCTTTTCTGTTTATCTCCTCAACAACTTATGGCTTCGAGCTTCCTCTGAAATCTTCATTAACAGCAGCATGCCGACAACGATCTCCTTTCTTTCCCATCTTCAACAGTAGCGGGTGACATCGGGCCTCTTCACCAGCAGCCATTCAGCCATCATCATCAACGGCTCTTCACCGTAAATTCATTTTGCCTTCATCATCATCATTGTAGTAGTTGATTTTGCCCCTATAATAGATTTATATTTTGCCCTGTTAAGTCTTAATTGTTAGTCTATAAAATTGGATGGAATTGATCGGGTAATAGTCCTGTAAAATTGATTTTGCCCCTGTAATAGTCCTGTAATTTGTATATGTATAATGTTGAATTGAATGGAATTGATCAGGTGAAAATTGGATGGACTGAAAATTGGATGTAAACTTGTTGAATTGAATGCCACAGTATATACTATATATCCTGACTGAATTGGACTAAATATTACTCGGGTGAAAATTGGATTGAAAACTGTTGAATTGGACTAAATTGAATGCCATTTCAGTATTATAGGACTGAATTAATTGGACTGAATTGAATTAAATTAATGGGGTGAAAATTGAACTGAAAAATATTGAGTTGGATTGAATTTAATCCCAATTCAGTATTATAGGTCTGAATTAATTGGACAGAATTAATGGGATGAAAATTGGACTGAAAATTGTTGAATTTGACTGAATTGAATGTCATTTCAGTATTATAGGACTAAATTAATTTTATGAATTTTTATTTAAAGCATGACTTTTTTTTATGTATTTTAAAATTCCTTACAATTTTACGATCCGAGTTTGTTTAGTACTTTTCGTGCCGTGTCAAAATTGCGATTTTAACAACCTTGGTTAGAATCATGCCATACATACTACTAGGGGAAAGGATATCAAGATCTAGTGGTGGGTTGTAAGTTATTTACAGCTATTATTTTTTTTATTTTAAATTATTTCCTAATAAGTTGGAAATTTATGAGTGCTCGTGACCACGTGTAAAGTGGAGCAATTTCATAATCATATAATGAAGCATATTTCTATTTTGATGTTGAGTGGTGACTATTGTTATTTATTTCTAAGTCTCTCGAACTAAAGCCTATAAAAGCTGATGGTATACGATTAAGATGGAAATGTTATGAACGAAAATAAAACTTTCCTCTTAAATCTTTTTCTTTCTCCTCTACAAATTCTCTTTGTTTAATTTACCAAACCCAAAGGTTGGGTCTATCAGATAACAGCAGACGTAGCGCTAGGGTCTAACAATATATTATGCCCAAGTGCAACCTGGATCTAGCACTAGCTAGAACAGGCACCATTTAGGTTTGGCGTCTACTAGACTCAGCTTTTGGGTCTAGCAAGTGTTGTCAAGCCCAGTAGAGACATAGCTGAATTCGCTATATTTACGGATTCAAATATAATACATGAATCTAACATCATTAATTTTATAGATTTTTACATAAAATCTTAGGGGATTTATTTCTCAACAAATAGGCTTAATGAAACAACTTTACACTCTACCAACAATATTAGGAGTATTAAAGTTTTTCATGGCCTGCCATCTCTCCATCATTTTACTTTGCTAGATAAAATAGGTGAAATATAACTCACAATACAACTTAAAATATCACCTTACAATGGTAAAATTACACTTCAGTCCCTTCTCTCTACAAAAAAAAAAAGACTCATGGGCTATAAATATACTATAAAACCTTCAGAACAAAAATTCACAATCTTCATTCTATATTGCATATATATTTTCAGAGGATCTCTCTCTAAAATATTATTATACTTTCTTTCTCAAAAAAGATATTTACTTAAGAATCAGAAAGTCTTCACCTCTACCAAATGAGACCTTTTATAGGTACTAACTCTAATTTATTTTGGTCTACTAAGCACCAAGTACAAGATATCAACCACATTAGCTAAAAAGAATGGATGAGATTACAATGACTAATTGATTAACCAATTATCCAAACTGGGAGCCCTCTTATTAGTGATACTTGAATTTTTAAGGACATTATTAGGTATGAACCACATCATGTGTTTGGGATTGTTGTAGCTTTTCCTATTACGGTTTAAAAAAAAAAACAGGTTTAAAAAAATTTTAATTGCAAATTTTAAAAAACACGTGTTTGTTTAAAATGGCTAGTGTGAAATAGATTTTTTCATGTAAAATAGATCAAAATCAGGTCTTCATGAATAAACAAAATGTTATTTTAGCTTCTACCAAAATAAATTTTAAAACACAATTAACTATAAAACTTAGTTAAAAAATAAATTATTTTGCTAACCAAATATTTTTTTCTCTGAGATAAAAAAAAAAAAAAAACAATAATAATACCAATCATCTCTTTATGTGAAGGGTAGTGAATACTAAATAACCACTCATTGAGATGACAATAGGGGTGAGCAAAAAAATCAAAAAACTAATTAGAATGAGAAAACCAGAAAAAATAACCGCAAAAATCAAATCGTGAAAAAAAATTGATTAAATTGATTACAAAAGTTAAAAAACAATTTGGTTCTGTTCGGTTTTGATTTTAAAAGGTTAAAATTGAATAAATTAGACTGAACCGAATCGGTTTAAATAGAAATAAAAAACCCAGACCCCGGTGGTACTATAAATACCTTTCTCCCATCTACTTTTTAGTTTCTTCTTCTAACCCTAGCAAACCCCAGTTGCCCCTTGCACAACCAATTGCTAAAGAGGAGAGCCCATGACTTAAACAACCAAATAGCAGTCCTGGAGCCCCCCCTCTTCAATCTTCATCTCTCATCTCTTAATCTTTCTGTCCCTTTCTAATATCTCAATGGATTAAACATCAAAATAATAGCCCTGGAGCCCCCCTCCCATTCAATCTTCATGGCATCTGTGGATGTGCTATAGGAGTCCTTGAAAGCGTTGATCTACTGAACTGACATATATTTATCCCTAATGCATCATCAGAAGTGGCACATAAAATATTCCCATCGCTGAGATCTCTCTTGACAAGAGGTTGACTTATTAGACTGTCCAAAGCAACTACTAACTTTTCTGATTTCTGTGGATCTATTATATATTCATTTCTTATATTTATTTACGAGGTTGCTGGTTTGCCATAGTATGCTATGACTATTGTCATGGATGTTGTGAGAATTATTTTTTTCAAATCTTCATCTAATATTTGTCCCTTCTAGCTTATTTATTTTCAATTTTAGAAAAATTTGCTCGATATATTTGGCCAAGATGAAATCAGTTTTTTTGTTTTTCCTTTCAATTAATCAAACCAAACTGAAACTGGTTGGTTTGAATCGGTTTCGGTTTTAATTTTTTTTAAAAAAATAATTTGATATTTTTAGGTGAAAACTCAACCGAACCAAAAATCTTCACTCCGGGATGACATCATTAGCATATTCAAGAACACAAGAAAAAGGTGGGCAATATATGGACTCGGCGGCAATCCATTGCGAGAACTTTAATTGGCTCTCTCCAAGTTGATTGAATTAATCAATCACGCAATATATGGTTTGTCGTGTCAGTTTCGAAGTGTGTTTGTTGGTGGCTGTAAGTTCTAAAATCTTCACGGGTGTTTTGTCATTAACATGTTAACAAAAATTTTAGGAAAATAATACATGTTTGAAAAATATTAAAAAAATATCACAGTTTGAACATAATTATTATTAAAAATAATATATAAAATTAATTTTAAATTTTTAAAAAAATCTAATAAACAAGAAATGAAATTTAAAAAACAATGGTTTGAAAGAGAAGTTGATGTTGCATAAGAGAGAAAAAGTGAATAAAAAAAATTGGGTCAATAGGAGGGACATACCGGGGCTCTATTTTCAACACATTTAGTATTGTCAGAAAGATATCAACAAAATAATTATATCCACACCTTAAAAAACCATCAAATTGTTGGGTTTTTGAAATACATATACACAGCAGAAACTATAAATTTTTTTTAAAAAAATTAAAGTCTCAAAGATCTTATTAGATAGATCTAGGGTTGTTTAGGGTTTATATGAAGATTACCTGAAGATAAAATATTCTTTTTGACTTTGAATAATTGCTTTAAGACTAAGTTATCGCGAACCACAAACTGTCCAAATATTCGACCTCTAACAATAATCCACATGAACTACCAACAAAAAATCTCTTAAACCTTGTCGCACCCGACATCACGACAGCCCCTAAAAATAATCTTTGGTTATGGAAAAAGAATAGATTCTGGCATCTTGTTCTTTTTAGGGGAAAATGTCTTGTTTGAGGAGTCGCTACCTAGTATTATGATCATTAGAAACCCTAACTAGTCAACAGAGATTCTATGGTTTGGGACTGGTTACGTAAAAGGGAAGATATTATCACCCCTTAAAAGTTCTGCCTAAGGCAAACTGCATTGCTGGTTTTGTCTTAAATTGCTAAATTTTTATTAGTTTATGCTGTGATAGTTTATTTGCAATATTCCTGACTCTGGCGCCAATGAATATTCAACTACGGATAATTCCAACTCTGGCGTTGGTAACTATTACGTATCTATAAAATAAATTTAGATCAATATTTTTTTATTCCTGACTCTAAAGCTAGTGAATAAATAAATAAACTAAATTTATTTTATTACGCATTCACATATTTTTTTTATTTTTTATGTAGTTAAATAAAAAAATAATTAAATCAATGTTTTTATTCCTGACTCTCACTTACACATGCACGCAACAGTAGCAGGGTAATTAATTTACCCAAAGAAGGAAAGTTGAAGAACTTACCTGGCAAGGCTGAGGGAGACGGTGTTCACGGCTGGCGATTCAGCTTGCTGTTCACGACGGAGAAGAAACCTCTCACGACTGAGGAGCTAGTGGACGTTGGCCTCAAGAGCACGATGGGGAAAAGAGGATTACTTGTTGGCCAGACACTCTCCCCTGTTTCTTCTTTTCTTCACTGGTTCTCCTCGCCTGTTTTTTATCCCGTGTTGGTTCTGGTTTTCTCCTTCGTGTCCCTTCTGTTCTTCGTTTTCATCTCCTTTTTTTTGCATCTGTTTGCCCTATGTATTCCCTATCTGGTGTTGGAGATGGAGAGGGCAGTGGTCCCTTTTCCTCCGTGGCCTTCTCTGGCTTTTATAAAGCCGGAGGACGACCTCTGTTTCTTTGAGAAGAAACAAGGGAACGCTAGTCTGCTACCCTGGTTTCTCTCAGTTCCCCCCTACTCAGGATGAAGGAGATGGTAATAAAAGCATGATGTTCTGCCGGTTGAATGTAAGCTCCCTCTGGTTTTTCTCTTTTTTTTTAGTTTCTTCTTCCACTGTTTTCTTCTTCCTATCCTCGGTTCTGCCCCTTCTTCTCCCTGGCGTTTTCTTCTTCTCTGGTTTTATCCCCCCTTAGAATGCCATGCGGTCGACCGTGCTCTCTGTTTATTGCAGGCAGCAGTTTTCTATTTTTTCAGGTGAAGAAGATGAACAATGTTGAGGTTATTTTGCGTTGTGGTCCTTGATGTTTTGAAAGTTTTATAATTAAGCCCCTGGTTTAAACTATAATTGCCCCTGCATTTCAGCGCCTTTTACAAGTTAGTCCTTGGACTTTAATCTATTGTAATTGTGCCCCCAATTAACCCCAAACTTTGCTATTTCTTCAATTAAGTCCCTAATTTCATTAATTTAATTAAATCCAAGTCCAATTAAGTCTAAATCTTATCAATTATCCAATTAAACCCTTGATTTGATTAATTAAATTAATTTCAAGCTTAATTAAGTCTCAAAACTTTTCAATTCTCCAATTAAACCCTTCATTGGATGAATTAAATTAATTCCAAGCTTAATTAAGTCTCGAAATTTATCAATTCTCCAATTAAACCCTTGACTTGATTAATTAAATAAGTCAAAAATTTAATTAAATCTTTAAACTTCCAATCATGTTGTCCTCAACCCAAATTTTAATTCATTCTTCATTTATTTTATTTTTACTTGTTTTTTAATCATTTTTTTCATCATTTTTTAGTAAGCAAAATAATTAAAATAAAAAGGTCAAAAATTGGGTTATTACAAACCTTTTTAGGAGAGAGGGATTACTATACCTTAGAGTGCTAACTCTTTTCTTTTGTATTTTTAAGTGTTTACATATTGTACTTTATTCATCCTTACATCACTCAAAAAAATAAGAGATATACCATTCTATTTATAGAAAAATCTAAAAACCTGATAAATTGCAAAATATCCCTTTGCCCCTCAAATAATATCGCATATATTATTTTAGGCTAATTCTAGAAATTTATTCAATCAAGTTCCTACTTGATTTTTATAGGTATAGAATTGTATTTCCTTGTATAAATTACACTCTAGTTCTCAATTTCTAAACCTTATTAACAATCAAGTCACACTTGATTAATTATTCGATTTTAATTTCTGATCAATGGTTCTTATATGTGTGACCCATTAAGTTCCCTAATAAGTTGACCCAAATATATTATCAAATTAATTTATTATCAACACAACTATTGATTGATTTATATTTGAAGATCAAGTACAATATCTAACAACATTTCATGATCCCCCAAATATTAGAAAAGACATAAGTGGTTTGACTTAACCTTTCAGTGATCAGTTTCTTTGTGTAATTATTATTCCTTCATCAACAATGTTTTAATTTAGATATTATAGTATGGAATGTGTCTACTCTATCAAATCAAGTTTGTTCTCAACATTATATAGTCATTAATTTTTTGAGTAAGATTTGAAACTCTTTTTAAATCTCTTTTTATCTTGCGCAAGAATTTACAATCAATACTATTTGAGAATAGATGAGACATTTTTCTTAATTCACCTAGAGTGATGAATCCTCTCATAATTACTTAAATATCACTACAAGATTTCACAGTTTTACCGACGGACATATTCTGTCGGTGTGTGATAGAACGTTCGTCGGTAAAGTATTTACCACTATATTACCGACGGAATACTCCCGTCGGAATACCTTTTGTCGGTGATTCCACATTCCGTCGCTATATCGGTCGGAAATAAAAAAAAACTTTTACCGACGGTTTTACCGACGGACGTGCGCGCCAAAAAAAAAATTTTCCCGCTTGGAATATACCGACGGAAAATATTCCGTCGATGTTATGTAAATACCGACGGACTAACTCCGTCGGCAAAAGTGTCGTTGATATTTTATACCGACCGAATATTTCTGTCTGTAAATTCATCGGTAAATTTATACCGACGGAAATAATCCGTCGGTGAATATGTCAGTGATGGTGGGTGATGGTGGCAGACACTATCTAATGCCGACGGAGTTATTCCGTCGGTAAATCCCTGTGCAATTGTTTTTTTTAATTGTTTTTTAATTATTTAGAAAAAATAATATAAATTAATGGTAATACAAACCAATTATGCAAATAAAATTTATATTAAACAACAAAAACTCAAAGTGAAATAATATTCATTACAAAATGAATGTGTTTCAAAAAAACATTAAACAAAATTTAAAATGTAAATAATGTTTATTAAAAATTAATATAAAGGTGGAGGAGGAGGAGGAGGAGGAGGAGGAGGCTGGGGGTTAGGCGGCCAAAAAGGATTAGGCGCACATGTTCCACCTTGTGTCATGTTCATGACCATTTGACGAAGCTCTTCATAGGCCGCTCTTTGTTGTTCAGACTCTGCTCTGTGTTGTTCGTTCGCCAATCTTTGCTCTTCTTTGAGTTGTGTGTACGCCTCTGATAGGTGGTCACACCTTTGCTGCAAGGCCACAAACTCCTTATATTGGGAGCTCGATACAGATTGGGAGCTCCCAGCGGTTGAAGCAGTACCGGTCGACCGCAAGTTGGCGGCGGTAGTGTTGGAGAGCCCGTAAACCCGATTTTTACCGGGTCCACCTGACGATCCAGCCTCCATCCACAAATCCGGATCGAATTCCGGATGGGTTGAAGGATCGTCCCCGTATCTCTCCCTCAACCGATTATTATAGGTCTCCTGAAAAAAAAATCATCATATTCAATTCAATAAACATAATAATAACTTACAAAATAAAATGGTTGAACAAACATACCACAAAATGTTGAGCACGGTTGTCAACGAACTGTTGCGTCCCCTTTTGGCGGTCATGACTCCGCACGTACGTCTCCACAAACAGCTCCATAGGGCTCGGCTAACATCCAAGAGACGTAGCCTATAATGAAAAAAATGTATTAACAACAAATTAATTGAACGATATATTTCATTTAAATTAATCTTACCATCTGTTTTGCATGTGCAGCAAACGGAACGGAGCCGCCGGTGTGCGTTGTCACCGAGCCATGAATTGGCCGATTCCGGTTGCCAGCACCGGACTGTGAGCGTCGAGTGAACCGCTCAGATGTCACGTGCTGAAGATAGTGCGGCCATATATCTTCCGGGATGTATATTGGTTTGAAATCCCTCCAAACCGCAACATCGTTCTAGCCTTGGAACCCCTTATCCCTCGCTGTTTTTTTTTGTTTTTTTCTGGGTGTCATACCAAAAATCACGCAACCTAATTCACGCACGAAAAAATTACATTTCAAAACATAAATAATTATGTAAAAAAAAAAGTCGTATTGTTTTCGATGTTACCTAATTGCCGCGTGATTTTCTCACACCCTCCTCACAACAGTGTCATGTTCATCGTCCCAGCAGAATCGATGCTGTGTATAAAAAAATAATTTTTTAAAATGTTAATAATTTATTTACAATTATAACTAGAATTTATTAGAAATAAGCTAAAAATTATATATTAACACGAACCTCAAATCTACGAAACCATGCATTGATTTGAGGCATCCATTCAGGATGCCTGGATATCTGTCTCCATTGAAACAATGGAATCTCCGTCGACGCTTTAAACGCCGATGATATTACTCGGGCGGCCTCAATGTTTGTGAACCTGAAAAGAAATGAAATTAATGAAATAGTGATTACTTCATAAATTATGTTTTAAATTTGTTTTTTTTATATAAAAAAAACTAAAACCTTAACAAACTTACATTGAAAGATCGTCCTTCCACTGTGCCTCATACTTGCGGGTAAATTGATTCCGCTGCGAAGGCACGCCGCTTCTGCGATGTGAAACATCGCTGGAAGAGGTAGCATCGGTTGACGGCGCAGGTGGTGTAGGTGCCTCTCTTGAGAGGCACCTAAGGAAACATCATCATCGCTGCTAGACGAACTTGATTCGACTGGACGTGAACGACCAGCTCTGGTTTTCATTTTGCGCATCTAAACAATTTTATATAAATAATTGTATAATAAAATTCAAAAGTTAAAAAAAAATCGACAGCACCTCCCCTATACTGGATACTACCCAAATCCACAAACCTGCAAATATTAACAATAGCCACAACCAATTGAACCAATCTATACTAATTATTCCAACATATTCAACTATTAATCCTAAGATAAATTCAACGTTAACAATTACAATTCACAAATTAATCAATAATTATATTCAAAACAATAAAAAATATGACAAAAAATAAATTCAATAAATTCAACAAATTATAATTCAACAAATTAATATATTCAAAACAATAAAAAATATGACAAAAAATAAATTCAATAAATTCAACAAATTAATCATTATAATTCAACATTAACAATTATAATTCAACAAATTAATCAATAATTATATTCAAAACAATAAAAAATATGACAAAAAATTAATTCAATAAATTCAACAAATTATACTTCAACAAATTAATCATTATAATTCAACATTAACAATTATAATTCAACAAATTAATCATTATAATTATGACAACAAAACAATAAAAAATATTCAAAAAATTCAAAAAAAAAAACCTACATCAATAAAAGGAACGAAATATACATACCTTAATAATGTGACAAATTCAAAACTTTATCTACATTACCAAAAAAAACACCAAAACAACAAAATAACAAAAATAAAAACAACTAAAAATAAATTAAAAGTAAATAAAATAAATTGGAAAAAAACACATACCTTTTAATTTGAGGAAGATTCACAACACTAAATCTTGCTAGAGATTGAAGGTGAAATTCTTGAAGGATTCAAAAATCTGAGGTGCAGCGGCGCGGGGAGAAGAGAAGAGAAGCGGCGCGGGGAGAAGAAGAAAAAATGAGGCGAAGCGGCGGGGACTGGAACTTATAGGGCAGTTTTACCGACGGAATCACCGACGGACTTAATATCCGTCGGTAACAGGTCAAAAATTCCGTCGGTAACAAGTCAAAAATCCGTCGGTATTTTTTGAATTTCGCACCGAATTTTTAAAAACCCTCCATATTTTTCTACGTCCGTCGGTAATATGACAAGTTCAGAGGCGCATTAATTCACACACTTTAGAAATCGCGTGGTCCGTCGGTATTTCTATCGGTAATATGTGTGACCGAAAAATTACAGATGGAATATTTCCGTCGGTATTAGCGTCGAAAAATCTGTCGGTGAATCCGTCGGTGATTGTGGCATTTTGTTGTAAATATTTTCGAACTCTCTGTGATATGCCGACAGATTTAATTACGTCGGTATACCTGTCGGTGAAGGTGGCATTTTGTTGTAATTATTTTCGAACTCTCTGTGAGATACCGACGGACTAGAATCCGTTGGTGTATGTGTCGGTGAATCCGTCGGTGTATGTGTCGGTGAATCCGTCAGTAATGTCGTCGGTGTTGGTGGCATTTCACGTAATTAATTTCGAATTCTCTGTGAGATACCGACGGTTGGTTATCCGTCGGTATGGACATCGATAAGTTTGCATTATGCAGAAAAGGTTGTCTTTGTATTACCTGTTTACCTTCCTGCAAAAACTTAACTGATAAACTGTCCATCACATAAAACAATAACCACATTGCTTAAACAGTAAATATTTTGTTTTACAAAATACATCATTTATAATCTAAATTACATGAGACAAATGTTTTTACATAGGGCTTCATTTTCATAATTAGTCGGAATTTTCTTCTTCTTCCTCATCAATTGAATTGTCATCATCTTCATCGCAATCTTCAATATGGATATCATCTTCTTCATCGACATTTGCTTGTCCGCTTGAGCTGAGAACAACATTCAACTCCTCTCCGTCAATATCAACAAGACTATCATCGAGAACTCAAAAATTTGAATTTTCTTCCAATTCAATCGAAGGAGCAACTCGATATGGTTCAACCAACTCACGAACTTGAAAGACTTCATCTCGCACACTTGTGTCTTCGTTCTCATCCTGAACAACCTCGACACGACCCCGTGGTTTTGTTTTTAAAACGGACAACCAATCAACTCTTGATCGATCCTTTCTAAATGAAGGGGTGTATGTGTAATAAACTTGTTGACATTGCTTTGCGAAAACAAAGACATCGTTTATGTTGCGGAGTCTAGCTTTTGAGTTGATTTCGACCAGACCATGGTGCGGATTAACTCTGATTCCTCTGTCCGTCGTGTCATACCAATAGCATTTGAATAAAAAACACTTTATTCTGCTCGCTATGATATTGCAGTTCGACGACCTCTTCTAATCTACCATAGTAGTCAACTTCTAACTGGCTACTTGTGGATCCCTTAACACAAACACCACAGTTGTATGTCTTTCTTCCTTGCCCGTATTCTTCAGTATGGAAAACATATCCATTGACAAAATACCCGTTGTAGCACTTAACTTTTCTTTCAGGGCCAAGGCTTAGTGAAGACAATGACTTGGGCGCACTCCTTCTCATTTGATAAACCTTGTAAATATATGTAATTAAATGTACATCAATACACGGTAAATGAACGAGAATCTCGTAATGACATGCATACGTTAGAATGAGTTTGTGATAGTGCTTACATGTGTTCTGAACCATGTGGCAAATTGTTCATCTTGTAATTGAAAGATTTGGGATTCGGTCAGCTGCGAGTTATTGGAGAGCAAATATTGTCGATGTTGCCTGCAAGTGATAATGAGTGTATGATATTACAATATATAATTAACAGTATATTACTGACAAAGTTTAATTAGTATTACATATATATAGACTTACTGAATAAATGGTCTCAGCTCATCACAGTTAAATAGAACATAGTTGTGTGCTTGTTTGAATTCTATTTCCGACAAATATCTTCCTCTTACGGCATTTTTAGGTGTGGGTCGTCCAGTATTGGAGAATATTGACAAGTTCCCACTGGAAGGCACTTCACTACCATCGTTATGCCATGGAACGCGATTGATTCTTGTTCTCAGATGAGGTTCGAAATAGTATGAGATAAATGTTGATATCTCTTCAACAATATAGGCCTCAGATATCGAAGCCTCAACATGCGCCTTGTTCTTAACCTTTTTTTTTAGATTAAACAAGTACCTGCATTGAAGTACAATTCAAGTATTTTCAAATAAGAAAAACATAGAAAATACTTTAAGATATGAATTCCATTGCAACTGTAATATCTCACCGTTCGAATGGGTACATCCATCTATACTGGACCGGTCCTCCAGCTTTTGCCTCGAACGGTAGATGTATAGGGAGATGCTCCATTGAGTCAAAAAATAAAGGAGGGAATATCATCTCAAGTTTGCATAGTGTCTCGATGATATTCGTTTGAAGCATCTCAATGTGCTCAACATTCATCTTGCTGGAGCATATATCTCTAAAGAAATGACTGATCTCCGTTAGTGCATCCCATATTCCCTTTGGCAACAAATCACGAAAAGCTAATGGGATGAGTGTTTGCATAAACATGTGGCAGTCATGACTCTTCATTCCATACAATCTGCAGTCCTTTATGTTAACAAGCCTTGATATGTTCGATGCATGTCCATCCGGGAAACGCAGACTCTTAAGCCATTTGTAGACTAGCAGTTGTGCGTTTTTCTCTAACACGAAGCTTGCCCTTGGTTTTGCAACCCGTGACTCGTCATAAACCAACTCCATATTTTTACGGTTACAGTATAAAGCTATATCCAATCTAGCCTTCATGTTGTCCTTTGTCTTCCCCTTCACATCCATGACGGTGTTGAAAATATTCTCAAACACGTTCTTTTCGATGTGCATGACGTCAAGGTTATGGCGGAGAAGATTAGTCTTCCAATACGGAAGCTCCCAAAAGATACTTCGCTTTACCCAATTATGGGTCAAACCAAAACCAGGAAACTTTTGCTTACCTAATTGAAGGTCAAGCACAATGTCACCGTACTCTGATACAACATGATGCAATTCTTCACCAGAAAGACGCGGGGATGCAACATCTTTTTCAACTCTACCAACAAAGAAATTTTTTCTGTTCTTTCTGAACCTGTGATTAAGTGGCAAGAAGCGACGGTGACAGTCAAAAAAAGAAGCTTTACCTCCGTTTGCTAGCGTGAATGCCTTGTTGTTTTCCATGCAGTATGGACATGCGAGTTTCCCATGCGTGCTCCAACTAGAAAGCATTCCATAAGCTGGAAAATCACTGATAGTCCACATCAAAGCCGCCCTCATAAGGAAATTTTGTTTCCTCGATATATCATAAGTCAGAGATCCGGAGGACCACAACTGCGCCAGCTCATCTATCAACGGTCGAAGACAAACATCTATATTCCGCCCCGGGCTGCTTGGACCAGGTATGACAGTAGATAGAAACATGAACTCCGGCCTCATACACATTCCCGGTGGCAAGTTATAAACTGTGAGAATGACCGGCCAACAAGAATAGGGAGCAGCAAATGACCCAAATGGGTTGAACCCGTCTGTACACAACCCAAGTTGAACATTCCTTGATTCAGCAAAAAAGTCAGGATGAACACTGTTAAAGCGTTTCCATGCTTCGCCGTCAGAAGGATGCACCATCACACCATCAACGGCATCGTGTGTTTGGTGCCATTTCATGTGCTCAGCAGTCCTTGGTGACATAAATAACCTCTGCAGTCTAGGTGTGATCGGGAAATATCTAAGTTTTTTATATGCCACTAGAGTCTTCCCCCTGCCAGTTCTGGGTTTGTAATGGGAATGCCCGCATGTCATGCACTCAGTCATCTCAGCATTTTCAAGGTAGTATAACATACAGAAGTTAGGGCACATGTCAATTTTCTGGTATCCTAAACCGAGGGGTTTCATCATGGACTTCGCAGCATAAAAGTTCTCTTTGAGCCTGTTCCCTTCAGGTAAAATGCTTCTTGCCCAATCAATAATTTTGTCATACTCGGCCTCACTCAACCCGTGATCTGACTTGATGGTGAACACCTGTGCCACGGCCGATAATTTACTGTGGTTTGTGCAGCCATCCCATAATGGTTCGTCAGAATCTTTCAACAAATCAAAAAACCTAGCTGCCTCTGCATTAGGTTCTTCTTCTACGATTGGACATTGATTGATATTATCTTGATTCATTCTCATTGCATCCATAACCATGTTTCTGTAAGGATTAGTGTTGTCATTTGCCGCTTCATGCACGTTGCTAGCACTAGAAGTTGACCCAACCATCGTTTCTCCCATTCTCCTATTACTAACAAATACCTCTCCATGTGCATACCAACACTCGCAATCCTCCACAAACCCTTCGTGTAGAAGATGCATCATTACAACATCTGAATGCAGATACTTTTTATTTTGACACTTCCTGCATGGACACCTAATACCGCCTCCAGTAAAATTTATGGGAATAGATGTTGCGAAATTAATAAAACCCTGAACCCCGTTACAATAATCCATCCTCCGCAATCCTTGGGGTGAATCTAGATACATCCATGAACGATCATCCATGACTTCTATCGAACCTCTATAAAAAGGACCCATTAAGCAAGCTCTTAATTATTTCAAAACATAACATGTAATTCGGTAATTCTACAAATTAAGTTTTAACAATTTACAAACAAATACAATCTTACAAAATCTAAAACAAACCATAACAAGTATAAAATTATACATTCATATACTACAAGTTTGTTTGAGAAATAACAATAAAACATGTACATCTACTAAAAAAAAATACATATACTAAAAAAACAATAAAATTGACATTTAAATGTTAAAATTTTAAAAGATAGAATTACTTACAAAAAATGATAAAATCCGTCGGTAAATCAGAACACGGATGCTGTGACCACAAAACTTCAAGAAATACAACTTGTTGTGCTGAAATGAGGAAGATTTTTGTTTTGGGGCGAGGGGGGGCTGGTTATTTGGAGATGGGGAGGGTTAGGATTAGGAAGAAGAAGGAGAAATGGGGGAGGAGAGTGTCAGCAGAGTAGCCATTTATTCACTTTTGTCAACGGCCTTACCGACGGTTTTATTCCGTCGGTGAATACGTCGGCGAAACCGTCAGTAATTCTGACGGGCAATCGACACGTCACCGCATGGACCTGCTATTCAAATCCCTCGGTGATTCCGTCAGTATTTTTAACGGTGCACCGATCACGTCACCGGTATGGATCTGGCATTTCAAATCCGTCGGTGATTCCGTCGGTATTATTGACGATGAACAGGTCCCATCACGCGTACGGGCCCAGGTTTTAATTCCGTCGGTGATTCCGTCGGCAAAATCACCCGCCAAAACGTTGGCGCCATCTACCCGCCCTTTTTTCATTAATTCTGAATTTTTGGTCGGTAATTCGGTCGGTAATTACCGACGGACTTAGTCCGTCGGTAATTACCGACCGAATTACCCACCGAAAATGTTCCGTTGGTGATTTCGACCGAAAAATACCGACAGAAAAAATTCCGTCGGTGAGTCCGTTGGTATTTAGCGAATTTCTGGTAGTGTATCTTCGTACAGTTTATGTTCATCCAATATATGTCTATTTGTTACCTTTGATTAGGACAACGTGTAGCAAGATCAAAACTTAACACTCTATATATAAGATAACTTAGTAATCTCAAATTTAAGGATAACTTACATAACTATCAAATGAGCCTTTCTATATATACAGATGATCTCTCCATATGAAATTCTCATATGAGTCAGTTCAGTGTACATATCATCTGATAAGCATCTGCATATTAGTTCAATGTATCCCTCATACTTGAGTTTATAAGAACAATTGTTTTCTTTCATAAAAGGAAAGAACATAGTATGTATCAGTTACAACAACTCTAATTAATGTCTAGTTTTAATAAAACATTGACTAGGAATATTTAGGAACAATCCTTTGATGCAATAGAAATCTCATAATTATAACAACTTTATAATTTTCTTTGCAAAGTATTTTTGTTCTAGTGACTTTATCTTTACTCTAGATTCATCAATCAAATATTCGAAGAATATTAAAGATAAATAAATAATTATTAATAAATAAAAAAATATACATCAACAAAATCAATGTCATGTGTAATCAACCAATTGACTACATGATACACACACACACACACACTAACACAAACAAGGTCGTAATTATTAAGAGTTTTGTTCAAGGTTAATTTAGGGTTAATCATGATCTTGTTAGGTGGTCTTCCAATGTATAGTTAGAATCATTATATCGAGATTTTTCTAACGGTAACGAGTATGTCAAAAATAAATTAACCCGATGACCCTTTCTTTCTTTCTTTTTTATCTTTTTATTTTCTCTCGCCACATCACCTTATCTCTTTTTTTTATTATTGGCTATTAGATCTTAAATTTTATCTTTTGATTTGTTGAAAAGTTGATTTTTGTTAAGGTTGATTAATTTATAAAATGCAAGATTTTTATTTGAAACATGAATAAATAATCACTATTGTAATAGCAGGTATGCACAAAATAGATATTAAAAATGCGGTTATATTCAAACAGCGGTAATTTCAAAATATTAAAAATTATCCAATTGACGCAGGGTCCTTGTTTTCGGCCGAGTTGGGGGCGAGTACTGATGATGCGGGTTCAAGCCTAATTGGCATCAGCCTTCTTGGTGGAATTTATCATGTTCTTCTCAGTGATGCAACTTGTGCTTTTCTCTCGAACCAGTTCTCTCGTTGTATCAATCTATTCTACTAAAATATAAAAATAAAAATAGGAACCACATACATTTTGATACAATGACCAATTGAGTTTTTTTAAAAAAAAATATCCAATTCGTTTGTTAAGAAAATATTTGATAAATTGCGTTGTTGGAAACGATACAATTCTAATTTCTTTTTAAGTACAAAATTTGCTTTGATCTTCTGTCTCCAATAATCAAGTGGGTTTGGTTATCTTCCCATTTTGGCTTCGTTGATGAAATAAATGCACCCCATTTCTCATCTCTGTAATCACAAGCCTTCATAGCTCCAAAGTGCTTCAGCGCTCACAAATCTACAAGCACTAGGAGCTTTCCTTCACTGCCAGTCATCATATATTAATCATCCTTCTTTCCTAGCTTCGCTCAATCGAGCTGAGGAAGAATTTGGCTTCGGTCATCCAATGGGTGGCCTTACAATTCCTTGCAAAGAAGATGCCTTCGTTGATCTCATTTCTCGGTTGCATGACTCGTGTGCAAAATCGAAGAATTAAGAGAAGTTGTGACCGATTTTGATAGGGCATTCTCTTTTTAGTTCGCTTTCTTGTACAAGAGAATCTTAATAGAACCAGGCTCCTGCGTAGATTTTCCTCTTCTTTTTTCCTTTTTTGTCATTCAACTAATGTGTCAACTGGCTTTTCTAGTTCTTAGTGATGAGCTCTTGCTTCTCAAAAATCCCTCCATGAGTGACAGACTGCTTGTTAGACTATCAGAATATTCAACAGAAAATCCTGGAATATCTACACTAGTTCTTGATCCTATCCATTTTGTTGTCAATTCAAAATAATTCTACTATTTAGAGTGATTCTTGTATATCTGGTTACTTTTTTATTATGCTCAGATTAATTTCATTATTATACGCATTACAGTTTTATTATATAGCTATAAATATAATAAAAACTACATGGCTTAAGTGTGTTAGCCATATTCTTCTTTTTTTGTTTATCTTACACTGCTAGCCTTTCTATTGCAGTAAAATAAATTGCCCCTGCCACTGTCAATAAGGAAGAAGGTGGAGGGCAAAACATGGCCTTCGTAATTTGTACTGGAATGGTAGCTTAGGCATTTGAGTTTGTACCCAAAAAAAAAACATCTGACGGCTATTACAGAAAAGTGACATGGCATCTCTCAATCAAGAGCGATGTTAACATTACTTATTTTTTTTTTAGATTAATTTGATATTTATAAGTGTTTCGATTAATTTTATAAATTTTAAAATTAATAATTATATAAATTTTTAATAATTCTAATATTTATAATAATTGATTAATAATTTCTATAAAAAAAAACTCAGAAACTCACAGATGTTAACATTAACAATTACTTGTATCGAAACTAAGCTTCGTCCGCATGTTGGGAGAAAGAAAACCATTGAAGCGATGAGATGCATGGCAAGGCACAAAAGTATGATCCGTATCCTAACCAATAACGTCCTGCAGCCTTTTTAAGCTTGCAACATTTTATATATATATATATATATATATATATATATATAATTCGCAGCATCCAAATTAGTTACAATCAATACAATTAACACTCCTAAAAAAAATTCAAGATGTCAGCATATTAAGAAAATAAGTAATTTTTAAATTACAGATGTCTTTGAGCTTGTTTTTGTATTTTTAAAAAATTAAATTTTTATTTTTTTATTTTAAATTATTTTTTATATTTTTAGATTATTTTAACCTGCTAATATTAAAAATAAATTTTAATAACTAAATTATAAATTATTTTAATATATTTTTAAATAAAAAATATTTTAAAAAAAAATTATCAACGCCCTATCAAAAACATCACTCTTTGCAAAACATCACTTACAAAATTGAATGAGGTGATCGGCCTACCTCAAAAGCAAACAAGGCACCATGTCCTTGTCACCTCCCCTGTGGCTCGGGTCCAAGTTGGTCTCTGCAACAAATCATGGCCGATGTGTTTCGGCTTCCTTCTTCTGTAACTGGCATTTTGGATTTCTTTGAGAATTTTTCTTTTTTATGGTACGAACAAATGGTGATTGAAGTTGGAATCCTCATCTCCCAAATTATTGTGAATCAAAAGAATATCGTGTGTGGATTTATTAAGAATGATCCTTTTTCCCAAAATAAAAAAAAAAAAGAAGAAGAAGAAATAGAGAATTTCCCATTAATTATTGAGTACTTTCCATTGCGAGGTGGCAACTAAATTTTTGGTTTTATGATTTATTTACCATTTTAGTGCCTAGATTACTCATTTCTCTCGTCTTTACGTTTAATCTGAAATTTAATTCTGCAAATGTATCCCGGAAATATTTGATAGATTTTGATATCTTGTTAGTATAAACTTCACACTCCCAGCCCAGAAACCCTAGTTTCGTTTTGATTCGAGAGAAAAAAAAATCCAGCAACCATGTCTTGCTTCAGACCTGAAAAAAAGCGTTCAGTCCCTAACAAGGTATGGAAAGGACTCGTATCTACCCTACAAAAGAAACTAAAAAGCCTTGAAACATCCAGGTTTCGCTCCAACAAAACCTGTCAATACCGCCTCCAACACCACCACCACCTTTACGACTGCCATTTTAAACACTCCTACCATGACCAAAAGGAGGACGACTATGGTATCCATGCCATAAACATGACGGAGCCTCTTCTGATAGAATCAACCCATGCCAGGTACTTAGATATGGAGAGGAAAATCAACAGAGCGGTGTTTGTAACAAGTGATACTGTAAGGGGTTATGAAGGCTGCAACAAAGAGGAGAGGGGTGTTGCCATGGTGGAGACTGGGGATGATGAACAGGAAGCTGGTGATAAGAGTGACGATGGCACCTCTTTTGCCTCGTGTGAGACCACGGAACAGGATGGAGTGGATGCGTTTGCAGAGGAGTTCATAAGTAAAATGAAAGGGATTTGGAGGCAAGAAAATCAGAAATCAGAAGAGGATTGTATTGAGAGCTGGAAGGAGCATAGAGTGGATGCTATTGCAGAGGACTTCATAAATAAAACGAGAGGGAGCTGGAAGCTTGAAAAGCAGAAATCGGTGGAGTATATTCAGAGATGGGCTCGGCTCCATGAGTATTATTAATCAAAACGTTCCATGCATGATTTTCTAGTGTAGAACCAAAACAAAATCATAGAATGAGATTGATTATTTCTTGGTTCCATCTCTTCTTTCTACGATCCGTAATAGCAATTGAGACTGATTTTTATTTTAATCTATACCGTTGGTTTCCTCTCCCTGTAAAATTAACCTTGCAGGGAAACAACTATGAAATCTGAGTCATATGCATAAAATAAGAACACTATGAGACTCCATGAAATCTGAAAATGAAGATTTACCATTTACATGAACTCAATAGAGAAAGTATAAAGCGTGACATTCAATTGCTGCCCCTTCAAATCCTTACTGCTATTATTCCAGCTCCCAATACAGCAACTCCCATCTGGCCGTGTAAACACCCCATTCCCTTTCGGCACTCCATTTTCCCATTGCTCGTCGAATCTATTCCCATTAGCCCCAAACAAAAGCATTGAAATAACATACTCCAAAGAATGGTTAGATGGAGTTCGCCGAGATTTTTGAGAAATTGCCATAGCTTATATATATATATATATATATATATATATATATCAAAGGATGGCTATGAGATTATATATGAACAAGGAAATTATCAAATCTTGCTAGATCTGAATCGTGGAACCACGGAGATTGGAAATCAACCCAGAAACTCAAAACAATTAACTAATCAAACCAAGAAAGGTGAGATGAGTTAAACCCAGAAATTTAAATGAATTGAAAACTAAAATCAACCCAAAAATAGAGATGAAGGAATGGTGAGATTGAAGAGTCAATTTAGCAGCAGATCAAGTAGAATAACTAGTAATTAAATCTATTACTGATGAGATCTCATAACGATAATTAGCAAAAACAGAGAAAGCGAATTGCGTGAGGAGAGCCGACAGAGTTGACAGCGAGAGCGAGACCTCCTCCTTTTTTACGTTGAGGGAGAATGTTTACTTCCCATCTTCTTTCAATATTACAGTTGACTGATTGATAATATTTTCCTCTTAACTTGTTCTTTAAAACACGTAAAATATTTATGGTTATTGAATATCTATTAGGTGATTTTGGGCGTTCAGAAAGCATTCTAGAAGTGCAAGAATTGTCTGCAACAACTTACATTTCAGTCCCTCTCCTCGTGAAGAAGATATAGTTTCGTCCCGGATCCTAGACGTTTGATATTAGAACTCTGGTTTTGGCTAGTTTTCACGGCAACACAACAGCTGAACAGCAGTTGGCGCAACAATTTAAGGGCAGAGTAAACTTGCTGGGGAAAGAAACTGGCAAGAATGATGCTGACACAAGCAATGATCGATCATTGCATAGAAAAAGAAGCAAAACCCGTACACGAGGAAGAAGAATAGATATTACATCATTACTTGAGAGCACTGATCCTTATATCGGACTAATACAGAGTTCTAGAATTTTGTAAAGATTTTCCAAGTTACTACTTCAAAACGAAAAACCAGTAATCACCAGGCTGATTTTAAAGTAGTAGTAGCAGTGTAAAGCTCAATTTGCAATCAGTTCTATATCCTTCTCTTGGCATGGGGACTGTAACCACCGGATACCTTTGGTGGATGGTCCTTTTGTTTAGCAGGTAGGCCAGTTGGGTAGAGAGGAGATCTGGTAGTTTTGAACTGGTGTGCCTTCCTCTTTGTCTCTTGGAAATCTACTGTTTCTTTCTGAATTACCGCCCCCCCTCATAGCATGCAAGAAGAGGTACTCTCTTGTTAACGTAATCTGGATAGAAAATCAAAAGCTTAATAGTTAATATAAACGGTGTAATCGAGAACGTTATACACAGTAAATGGTGAATGAGAACATGAGCTTGAAGCATATGGGCAAAACGTTAATGGTAGCAAGGCACCTGCAGAACTGTAGTCTCATGCTAAAATAAACTCATTGTACAGGTCATTCTTCTAACCTGTTTCCGTTGGTAGAAAATTGTGTCCTTTTTATTCTAAGGAAAAATCACCAGTGCGAATATTGCGTTGCTGGAAGCTTATTCCTTTTCCTAGTCGTGACAGGGATGTACTCCATTCTCCTGGTTTTCCACTGAAAGGAGAATCAAGCTTTGGCTGAAGCCATCTTCTCAAGGAAATCCCATTGATTCTAATTTTTCCGTATGATTCATTCCCTTGGTAAGGTAGTCCTAGCCTTCTCAAAAGGGAGGCAACTGCCCGGCTGATCCTGATAAACAAAACATTTGCATTTAACTTGTTATATGCAATTCATCTATTCTCATTCCTTGCATAAATTGCTTTCTCTCTCTCCGTGTGTGTGTGTGTGTTGTGAATGTCCTGTACATTTCTTTCATTCCCTTGCATTGCTGTAGACTCTTGTTAAATTCCACAATGCAACATACTTCCATGGACGTTGGTTTGACAGCATGCAAAATACCTATTGGCCTAACTTTTTTCTTTGGAAGAATCCTATTCACTTTGCATATCCTGATGGAGACATTTGGTTTTTCAAATCGACAGCTACTTTGCTGGTTTAATTAGCCAGCCAGCGTGACAGCTATCACAGTTATTAGCTCTATTTTCCATTTTCTTTTTTCTTTCTTCCTTTCTTTTTTTCTTTTTTCTTTTTTTTTTCTTTTTGTTTCATTGAATGAATCTTAAAAGCAGCACGTAAGGGTGTGATGGGGGTTATTATTGCATATGATGCTTATAAGGAGTTCTTCTCACCGTCCTGCTACATTGATTGTTTTCTCTCCTTCAAGGGTTATGACTTGTGCCTTCTCCACGGGCAGTAAAATGGTTATGTTCGGTAACTTTGCACCTGCAGTAAAATTTTGAAGATGGCGAAGTAATCAAAATTAGTCATTGCTTTACAGACTGAACAAACAAGCTATAATCTGCAGCTGTGCCATCTCTGTAGGTGCATGAAGTACAAGATCAGTAAAACCCATAATAGGTGCACGCTTCACAAACATTTGTTCAGTTCAATAAAATATCAGCAACTGAAACTAAAGGATTAAACCCTTACCAGCAGCAAGCCGATGTTTCAGACCTTTCAAAATTGTTAAGAAGTACACCTGCAAAAGTTCCACAGAAAGCAATGAAGTCCTGAACAAAGACAATTTACTCACAGAGGATTGTTCTTCTTTTTAGTGGGTGCTGGGGGATTGCGGCAAGGATACTATAGCTCATTAGCACACCTTGTATCACAAATAAAGTGCTGAAAAATCTTACTGGAAGAAAAGAAAATGAAAGCAGAGACTCTTTTTCGCACAGGATCCGTTCATGAATCATGAGGCTAAACAATCAACATATAAAAAGTTTTGGATATTTACAATAGGTAATTGTACAAAATCATGAAGCGCTTTGGACACCATATTTAGAAATTTACATCCTGTGAATGTGCTATGAGAAAGCTTAGAGCTTGGGCAGAGATAAGAAAACCCCCTCAATTATAATTAGGTAAATTACCATAACTGCCACCACACCAACAACTAGTTACAATAATGAAAACTCACCTCGGCAATATGAATTTGCAACTGTTTAGCATCCATGGTAATAGGACTCTCTTTGAAGGATACACATGGCACAATTCCAAGAGAAGCAGCTTCCTGTAAATGGCAAATCTTGGCTGACTTCCCCAATCAAATTCATAGCAAAGCATGAAGTTGGAATACTGGGAAAATAATTTCAGCTGCTTACTGACCTCAAGTAAAGAAAAAGCACGAGGATCATACTCTCCAAACCCATCCACCAATGAACATAGGTTAGAGTATCTTGGCGAGACAGCAGTGACACCCAGATTTTCTACAAGTCTGTTTTTCAGTGTGGCGTCACAAGGGATCTGCAGGCATCCCAAAACCTGTGAGACAAGTTCGATTGTAGGCTTTTCACCAGCTGCAATTGTTCCACGGTAGACCATTAACGCCAGTGATGTCCTAGATAAGAAACAAATATAGGACTTACTCAGACAAGTACTTCTGCAGCACGATAACATTACTCTGGAAGAAAATTAACCTTCAAGATTTTTTAAAAGGAAATGCTACTTGTGACATCAGACGCAGAACTGTTTAACAATTCAAATTTTCTGAAGCTCTTAGATGGATGCAGGACTTGAACTCGATCAAGCAGTTAAGAATTCAAACACCCCCCCCCCCCACCTCCCCATATAAAAATATATCAATGTGAACATATTCATATATCCATGCTTGTATGAGAAAAACCTCCTATATCATAACATGAAACCAAACATTGATAGGTGGATTTCAACTTCCAAAAGAAAGATGCATGTCTAACAGAATATTTGTCAAAGAAGGGAAAAGGTACCATTTGTTTTCAATTTGTGCCCTTCCTGAGTTGAAAGACAAAACAGGCTCGCCAAGGGTACAAGCATTCTCAAATTTCCGCAAGCACATGCCTTCAAAATGATAATGTTTCAGAAAGATTTTTCACACCATTTGACAGAAGATGTACATTTAAGAGAATAAATTAACCAAAATCATCGCCAAGGTATTTCAGTTCCACTGAATTCATAAATGTTCACAAGATATGGAATCAGTTCAGGCACAATAAGATGAGGGAATGTACAAATGTTCCGTGTAAAATATAGAAGAAATTCTATTCCATTCAACTTACTAATTATGCATTTACCCATAATGAGGGTAGGGGCAACACAATCTTTTTTGGCTTGAGAAAGAAGCATCAGGCCAGCCTCCAGATCATCCTTTCTGCAAAAGAGAGAAAATATAAGTGAAAAGGGGAATAGTATGGGGAGATAAAAACAAGAGCAGACATTCACAGGATCCGAAATTGTGAAGGAATTTAAACAATGATGTTCAAAGAAAATAATCAATAGCACGCTTACCTCTCACTTGCCACTGAGAGTATGGAGTATGTGATGGTATTTGGGCGCAGGCCCCATACCTTCATTTCTGACAACACTTCAAGAGCCTTGGAAAGTTGATCCCCATCACCTGCAGCAAAATATCCCCATGCCTTTTCTTAATTTTTCAACTGTACAAATACATTAGGACATGCATATTGCTGAAGAGTTCCAAATTATCTGTGTCTCCCATCAAGCTCTGGTATAGAAGGAAATGCAACCTTTAAGAGAAACTAGCATCACAAGCGTACATGAGGAACAAATCACAACAATAGTGCTGTGATTTTCATGTTCTGATAATTTTGCAGATTGTTCTTTGTTTATCTACAAACTAGAAAGCTTGGAAATAAAATCTAAGGAAGCATCAAAAGCACTTTTTGCATTAATTCAATAATCATTTGTTTCAGTCTCCCAAAAATTCTAGTGTTGGAATTTTACAGTATTCTAGTTATAAAAACAAACACGATTGTTATAATCTATGTGTATAAATAAACGTTGGATTGTTTTGTGCATGCATTTTTATCAATTGTCGTAACCTCTATTAAAACTTGCTCCTTTCAAAGAGTATTCCAGAAAAGAGACCTCAAATACTGCAATTTACAGCAAGGGGATTTGGCATCGGTATGTGATCAATTTATGTCATTTACCACAAAGTCCGATAAATCACTAGGTCCACAGAAAAATGTTCACCTGGAATGTCAGGGACGGTAATCATTTAGTAATAGGCATGTAAATTAAGTCTGTCTTTATATTATTGGACCTTTTTTATCTGGCTTTACACTTGAACAACTTATCTTTGTACTTCCTAAAAAGAAAGGACATGACACAGCAATTGAACTGGTTATTGCTGATTGCTCCTTGAATATTTTATTCTCCTCAAAGCAATATATTTAAATTTAACCATCAATAATAGAAGCATTAAAATAAGAGAATAAGGTAGAAATTAGTTGACACAGAATACAGTACAAGCTATTCACCAAAATTTTCAGATTAATTTCAAACAAAAAAAAGCAACAGATACTGACTTACACAAGGCAGTGATCAAAGCATTCAATGTTGCGACTGTTGGCTTTAGTTTCATGGACTTTATATCCTCATAGAGCTCCAGTCCCTTCTGCCAGTTTTTAGCCTGAAAGCAGAAGGAACTTAGATCAATACCATGCAGGATCTCCAATCTAAAAAAAATCCAGATTATTATACATGGAAAAAATTGCATGACCTCAAAACAAGTTGTTGACTTTTCATATTTTTCCATTTTATGGCTCTCTATTTATTAGAGAAAGTCAGATCAATAAGAAATCATCAAAAATATTAATTGAGTTAGGGAAACATGCGAGTGAGATTACAATTTGAGCCAACCGGGAATCTCTAATGACCATTACCCTTAATGTCAAAATAAAACCAGGGTTTCCTATCCTCTAGCATTCTATACTAAAGAACGATTTATAGCTGTGGAGTTTCAGAAGAGGTTTCTGGGCTACTACTGCAAGACATGACTTTCAACCCACAACTGAACCATATTATACGTACCAGAGAACTTTTTACAATAGGAATTACTAAATGAGACATACATTGCAACAAGCTCCCATTAGTGAGCTATATGGTATAATTCCAAGTTGTGCTCCTTTAGCCTTGGCTTCTTGTATGATTTCAAATGCAGCATCCATCTTTCCAGCATGGCCTGCTACATCTATCAATGCACTGAGAAACATCTGGGTGAAAGAACAAACATGAGTAAGATTTCTTCAGGCTTCAAAATCAAGGTATCCTTAACAACCACAATAAATGTCAAGTCCATGTGGCCTATTAAAAGGCAGCCTGCTTCTAGCAAACAGGTGATCGCACTATTCACACAAGAGAACTACAGATCTCTTCTTTCCTTCCATGAACCATTATTAAGCCACTAAAACTAATATTATGCTAACCCATCAGCCTCAACAAATACAGATCTTAAAAAGTAGTGAATATTTAACGGACAATCTAATATATATAAAGAGACCTCATCAGGGACCACGCCTTTTTTTGTCATGTCATCATACACCTTGCATGCAAACTCCCAATCGCCAATCTGGCCGCAAGAATTAATGGCTATTGTATAAACTTCGGGAGTGCCCTTAATGTTATATTTATGGACCATGTTGTACACATCTCGTGCCCGATCAACCTAAAATCAAAGCAAACTCTGTATCAATCCAGAAAAGTTATCAAGGAAATATGAGTAGAAAAAATATACTAACCTGACCAGCATTTGTGCAAGCCTTTATCAGTGCACCAACAGTGATGTGATCAGGATCAATAGGCTGTACCTCACCCGTCATTTCCGCTAATACATCAAAGGCACGATCCACTGCTCCTGATTGACCACATGCAGTGATAAGTGCATTGAAGACTACTCGGTCTGGCTTCACATTCTACTGTATAAAGCATCTTATAAGTGCGAAAATCACTTTAAAATTAGGACGCAAAACTAAACAAGAAAGTGAAACAGCAGCCAAATGCAAAAACTTTTCTCACAGTAAGGGAAGTATTGATAGGATAATGCAAAATCTTTCTAAGTGATACCTTAGATCTCATTATCCCATATGCACCAAATGCCTTGGCAACTTGTCCTGCTCTGGCACAACCATCAATAAGTGCTCCATAAGTATGAACATTTGGTTCCACACCAGCATTAACCATCTCATGAAACACCTAGACCAATTAATTACCATCAGAGCACTTGTAAGTCATCCATAATCATAATGAATACAGATTTTAGACATCCTCTCTTTGATGGAATCAGGGCAAGCCCATGGGTAGTTCATTGTCGCCACCCTTGTATTGTACTGGATGGTGCCAGTTAAATAACCGCGATAAGAGCAAATTTTCCAGCCTTAACTAGTGGAATAGCAAGAACAGAACAGGGATGAAAATAGAATATCCATTATTACCTTAATAGCAGAAGCATAAATGTCTGAAAAAACTTAGAATAAAGATATTGAGCAATCTAAACCAGGAGAAGCAAGGAAGTTACCATACTTCAAACATTGCATCAACTTTTCCACTCTTAGCACATGTTGATATTAAAGTTGTGTAAAGTTTGCAGTCAGCTTTCAATCCAACAGCTTTGGCAAGTTGTAGAACTTCAAAGGCCCCTGAAATAACAATAGAGACATCAGGACCTTGAAGCAAGTGGACAACACATTAAGCAGAGATTCTGGCAAAGTACTGAGCAATTAAATATGGGTCTACCCGCTGAATTTTGTGAAGTAGCACACACAGACATTAGCATGTTAAATGTACTCAAGGTTGGGTTTTGAACCAGCTTGCAGAAACGAAAAGCTTCCTTGACAGCCTTTTGACTTCTGCAGAGTTTGAAAAACTTCACATGGTAAACCTGATCAGAAAAAAAAAATACATATATATCAAGATGTTATCCAAGAGCAAGAAATTGAAGTCAGGAAGAAGAGAGCAATTAGCAACAGCCATAGGATGCAGCATTACCTTATTCATGTCTAACAAACCCCTCCTTTCCATATCTTCAAGCAAATCTAAACACTCAGCTAACCTAACAGATAATGGAAGGATAAGCTCAAAGTTTCAAAAAATATCAAAGGAACAAGTCATGAAGGTAATTATCATGATAGTCAAGTTTCCACTGCCCACAAAAATATTCAGAATTTTAGTTCTACTGGCCTTTGATTCTAAATCAAACGTTTGATTCATTAGCAATTGTCTCTGCCATTTAGTCAAGCAGATAGTTAAACAGAACAGAAGGTGGAAAGATGAATGTTGAGAATCACCTCTCCTCTCTTAGCAAACGATTGTAAGCATTGTATTCCTCTGGAGGATGGTCTTTTACTTTAGAAGGAATGCCATTTGGGGAGGGCAGCTGTCGGAGTTTTGAATGGCTATCTTGAATCGGATGTTTTCTTTCCTTGCTTCTTGGAAGGTTTTTACTTTTATGGAAAGACCCTCCTTCATAATGTGCAGGTGGCATTGTTTTTTGAACATGATCTGGATGGCAGACCAAAGCTCGAGTTAATGATTTAACAGTTTGATATTGGTATCATACTCAACAAATTGAAAGTAAACTAGCAGAACCTGCGGCTTGAAGAGGCTGCTTAGAAGATAAATCTTCCGTCTCTAGTCCAGTATTCATTTTCAAGGAAGAAAATCTTTTGCTTTTAAGCCGGGAGGCATGAGAAGATGTTTCTTTTAAACCTAGATTTGATGCAGATGTTACCACTGATCGGTTCGCCCCATAAAAGGTGTAAAGATCTTCTCTAACAGATTGGCTAATTGCACCGTTAGAGTTAGAAAGCTCAGCCTTTTCAATAGACTCGTTATCTACAGGAGCCAAAACAGCATTAGACTTCACCTTTTCCACCGATTCAGACAACTCCGAACCAAACTCAATTTCTTCTCCACTTTTTTCCCGTGTCAACTCAGTCATTTGTGTTGCAAAAATAAGAGGCAGTGCAGAGCCTGATTCACTGAGCACGGAAGGTAAAGGAGATACCCTTGCATCACCAACTTCAGATTGTTCAACAACCACAGTATCACAAACATTAGCGGCAACAAAACTAGCACCAGAAGACTCCACTGCTTTTATCAAAAGAGAACTGCCATGCAATGACGCAGTCTCCTGAAATTGTACATGGGTCTCTTTTTCCTCAATCTCATGGCTATTTTCACTTGCCTTCTCCACAGATCCTTGGCTTTCTACTTCATGGGCCTCTCTATGAAGACCTCCAAAATGCAAAAACTGGCTTCCAGTAATCTGGTTCACAATGCTTCTTCCTAATTGAGAGAATGCAAAACTTGGAGAACCTAACACCTACATCATTGGCAAGATATTAGAATTTATTTTTCCACGAAAAGAAATCAAAACTTCGCTAAATCACAAATTTTACCCAAAAAGGTAAGTTTGACAAGTAGCAGCATAAATTAATTTCAACTGATTCCATTTCTTAAATTCACCTAAGTCATAAAACAACCCTCCCCAAACAAATTTTACCATTCGCAATTTATTTCCTCCTAAAAAGGCAACTTGAGAGAGTTACATAAAAGGAAAATTAAATTAAAAATTAAACAAATACACTATTCCATATCTTCTAAACTCCTACAAATAGATGATGCTAAAAATTAGACTTATATTACTAGACCAAAAAAAATGCGCTCAACTGTAACTATCAATATTTATCGGAGAGAGATAGACAAGAAAGACAGGGAACATCACTTTTCAAAAATTTATAGAAAAATGATGAGAATACATTTACTTCTCAAAAAATATTTTTTTAATTCTTTATTCCTTGTTTCTCTCTTCTCCTGTGCCTATCTTTTATCTATGTTATAATTATTCCCCCTAAAAAACACAAAGAGAAAGAGAGAGGCTCTGAATTGTTTAGTCTTACCTGAATAGAGCTAGAGGTAATCTTTTTGCTGTTCTTGATGTTACCATTTATAAATCGATAATAGTAAGCAAGAGAGAGAGCAGAGAAAGCAGTGACAGCAACAACGACCAGAACCGAATTGGCATCCAAAGACGCCTTGACTACGAACCTCTTATTTCCATTTCTTTGAACACGTAATTTCCTTCCACGGTGTCGAAGTAGTAGGCCGGCACCCGAAGGAGGCCTAATCAAATTGTGGCCGAAGCAACCAATAAATTGACGGTGACCTCTTTGATTTATTGAAGTGAGCGTGGAGATTTGAGTTAGGGTCAGGGTTTGAGACTTTGCAAGCTCCATTTCAAATTTTATCAGAGAGAGGATGGGAGGAGGAGAGGAAAGGGAGGTGGTTGTTTTCAAGAAACGATGATAATTTGAGTTGAATGGAGGTTCTTGGTTAACTGGTATGTGGATATTGTTGCTTACGTGGCGTTATGGCACTGATTCTTTTTCAACGCCTTCCGATAATTTGTTACGAATATTGGGCTGCAATCTTTTTACTTTGGGCCTATTATGGGTCTGTATTTCAAATCCTGGGTATGAGGGTAGGTTACAGCTGTTATAAATATATTTGGAATATAGTTGGGGTTGATTTTTAAAATGTATTAAAATAATATTTTTTTTATTTTTTTAAAATTAATTTTAATGTTAACACGTTAAAATGATCTAAAAATAAAAAATATATATTAATTTAAAACAAAAAAATAATAATTTTTTTCAAAAGATATTTGAGTGTGGCCACAAGTGAGGTTGTTTTTATTTTTATATGTTTTTTAATTAATTTATTAAAAATATATTAAATTAATATTTTTTTTAATTTTTATTTGGTATGTGTGATATGTTAATGCTAAAAATAAATAAATAATCTAAAAAATATATTTTAATACATTTTCAAATCAAAAATACTTAAATCACAATATTAAACATATTATTAAATATACTGGAAATTTAGCTCTAAAAAAATAGTAAAAAGGGTATTTGAGCTTCCTGTTAAAGAAAATATTTATAATGATGATTATAATGATTATAATAGTAAAGATAATAATAATAATAATACTAACAAATTTAGTGGTGGTTGAATATTTTGTTTATGTTATAACAATTATATCTATTTTTTTATATATATTTATCTGGTTGGTCTATGAAGTTTTCTTTTGAGATGCCTCAATAAATATAAAATTTTATGATTATACTCTAGATTGAGTACGTGTAACATCATAGATCACACACCTATTTTCATGTTAGGTGTGGCCATGTGTTCGATGATTTTTATAAAAAAAAAATTATAAATAAAAGTTATAAATATGTGTGTTTGACATTACATATTAGAAATATATTTTAAAAAATTTAGAAATTTTTTATTTTAGTTTTTATCTTAAATTAAAATTATTTTAATGTTTTAAAATTATTTTAATATATTTTAAAATAAAAAAAATTTAAAAAATAATCATCATTACCCTTCCATCCACGTAACCGAGCGGCTCTTAAAATTGAAAACAGCGAAAATTAAGAACAAAAGCATATTCTTCGAGAGTACTGCGAATGACATGGCAAACAGCATGTTAAAGCCACGAATGAATTAAAGTAGTTATTTCCTCAAAATCAGTGCCCTACAGTTATTGGGAAATCCAAACGTCACACGTCATGCATCACTTCTCTTACAAGTTTCTGTTGAATTACAGTGTGTCTGTCAGATAGTAGTTATAATTAGTTTTTAAAATATTTTTTTAAAAAATATATATTAAAATAATATTTTTAACATTAATATATTAAAATAATTTTAAAGCATAAAAAAAATAAACTTTTTTAAAAATATAAAAACAGAAAAACCTTAGTTTTATTTGAGAATGTAATAAAATAATTTAAAAAAATAATTTTTTTAAAAAAAATCGCTTTTAAAATAATAAAACAAACGTATTATTTGTCTGACTGTAAAATCATAATCTCCATATTGACAGACTATTGGACAAGAAAACTTTTCATTAAAATATTAATATAATAAAATAATTTAAAACACTAAGAAAAGAGAGTTAAAAAACATAATTTTACCGTAGAAACAAACACTACCGTAGAAACAAGCCCTCCTACACCTTCAAAATGCCCAATAAAAAACGTGGCTTACTTAACAACTGTCATATCTAAATTCAAACCAAAGGATACATTCGTGGCGATTCGTGACCAAAGCAGTTTTTCTCGTACAGTCGAGTTCTAGGTGCTATCTATATATACATATCTATACACACACACACACACACACACCTACTGCAACTTCTGAGCAGCTTTTTTTTAATCATCATTCAATAACCAGGTAAGACATAATAATAATCTTATGTGATGGATACTTCTAAGATTACTTCTCCTATGTCTTGGGGGGTGTTGTGTTGATCTCTTTCTAAGAAATCCAGGGATACATATCACATACAACTGAATCTCTTACTCAGGATGCCGCCTTCGCTGTATGTCTGCTAAATAAATAGAATCTCAAGAATTATGTCTAAACTTAGCAAAAGACTCACTTCATTTCTCTTCCTTTTTCCGGCAATTAATTAATGTAGTGGCTGCTGTACTGGTTATGTTTTGGCTTGTAGTACGTACTCCATTTATTTTAGGTCTCTGTGGGTTTTTGATCGAACCCATGTTGTATTTCCTTTGGCATTAATTCAAGGTTGATCAAGAAAAAGAGTTGGAGGGTGGGCATTACTATTTGACGTTTTTTTTTGGGTTAAATACTCCTATTGTACGTTGTTCAGGTGCTTGATTCTGGGTGATAGATCACCTTTTCTTCTGTTTATTTAGTGATTTCAGATTGGATTGCGTGACAAAATCGACAGGAAGAACTGTTAATAATCATCTCGCGGTACATGTTAAGCAAACAAGATGATTGGATCATTTCTGTCCAGAACCCTTCTGTATGAAACTAAACTGATTTAATTCAACATCCATTCTATATATTACAACTTGATTATCTTTTCGGTGTTAATTGGGGTGCTGATGTGTGATAATTTGACAGTATGATTTTTGGTTATGCCTATCCGGCTTATGAGTGTTTTAAAGCAGCGGAGAACAACAGGACAGATATTGCGCAAGTCCTGTCTTGGTGCCGGTACTGGTAAGCATTTTCACGCTTCATTAGAAAAATTCTAGTGTTTAAGAAATTAATTTACAGTTCTGATATGGTTCTTTCAATTTTTTCTGTAGGATTTTAGTTGCAATGCTTACAGTTTGTGAGAGGGTAGGGGATCATCTAATCTTTTGGTATGGTGTCTTGAAACTTGGGATGTGTTTTTTTGTGTGTGTGTGTGTGTGCGCATTTAATTCATGCTGTTGTGTTATGTTTATGATTCTGTTTTTGGTTTCTGTCTTGGCAGGCTGCCTATGTACAGTGAAGCAAAGGTGGCATTCTTTATATATCTTTGGCATCCGAAAACGAAAGTATGTATTGATCACCCTAAATTTGTGAAGCAGCTAGCATCATCCGGCCGGTTATCCACCATTGAATTAGTTATATCCTGATTAATATGTTTCCTTTTTAACTGCTTCAGGGAACGGAATATGTTTATGATTGTTTTTTCCGGCCTTTCGTGGCAAAACACGAGACTGAGATTGATCGTAATTTGTTGGAGATGAAGGTGCAGGCTGAGGAGATTGCCCTTATTTATTGGCAGAAGGCAGCAGCTTATGGACAGACGAAGTTTTTTGAAATTTTGCAGTGTGTTTCTTCTCAGTCAGCATCAATGCCTCGTTCTGGTCAGGTAGCCTCAAGCAATTTTATTTCGGTTGATGACTTTTTCAACTTGATAGTTTCTCTGTTCTGGTATGATATGACAGCAGAAAGCTAACTGTTTCCAAGATGTCAATTCTTTTCCAGCAGCAAGGAGAACTAAATGCCAAAAATGGAGAACCTAAGGCATCCAGTTCAATTAGCGAGGCTACAACAGAGAAACAGCCCAAAGAACCTGATCAGTTACATTCATCTAGTGGTGCTTCTTTGTCCCAGCAGTCACACGAGCCGGCAAGTGAATTGGAAGAGCAGCCAGGTGAACCGATGCAGTCCTCGGAGAATGGAGATATAAATTCCCCACGGCAAGAAACTGTTCCAAAGGAATCTGTCCAGCTAAAACATGGAAGATGGAAACTATTCCAGAGCCCGCAAAAACCGTCAAATTCCTAGCTGCTTAATTACCTTCACGTAAATACTGGATATATATCCTGGTCTGGAGCAAATTTTGCTAGCCTCATCTGTTCCCGTTGCGTAAATCTTAGACACAAACATTAAGAAATGTAGACCGAATTTAACTTTGAGGTGAGTACTCTATATCCTTTAATTAGTCATGCAATTGCAAGTTCCCTGCAAGATAATACCAGCAAGACTGCATGATTTCTTGCGCATGTTCTTGGACCTTAGATTTTAAGTTCTTGCTCGTCATGTCCACTGAATCTATAGCAGGCGTTTTGGAATTGTTACACTGCGCGCAATGCCTGCTTCAGAAGGCCAAATATCCATAAATATCCATAAACATTGTCCTGATAAGGATTCTATGCATAAGATTCATCCTGATGCTACTTGTCATAAGAAATGAGACTGCTGATGCAGTATCAGAGAGAAGGACAGTTTTGGGTTCCATGCATAAGATTCCTTGTTATGCTACGTGTCATGAGAAACGAGACTGCTGATGCAGTATCAGAGAGAAGGACAACAATTAGGCGTCGATGTGTAGTTGCTAGTATCTTGATCGCGAGGGCATCTAGCTGTAGTAGCATGGTCTTGTAGGGACCACAGGTGTAATTTCGGCAGCCGCTTAACACTCCGTAAATCCATTATCTCATTCGAGCCATACAAAAGGCTTGTTTCGTGCGGTGATTTAACTGTGTTTTTTTAAAAAAAAAAATTATTGGAGTTTAAAATAATTTTTTTATAATATTTTTAAATTATTTTGATATATAAATATAAAAAATAAATTTTTAAAAATAAAAAATATATTATTTTAATACTTAAAAAAAAAGAAGTTATCTCTCCAAGTCCACACGTCTTGAAAAGACGGGCCGACCAAAGCGCAAAAAAGGACACTGAGAGGTAGTGACCTATAGATGTTTGGTGGGTGGGTCTGCACATTTTATTTTATTTTGGAGGCTCCCTAACCGCCCCACGTGTCCTATCCACACAGAGGATCGGTGGCTACGAGCCACTCTCTTGGTTTGAAGGACTGTTTGGTTCTATCCTCGTATTCCTACTTGTATGGTGTTCAAGGCACATCGTACAATTATACATATATATTTTTGTTATAAATTATAATTTTTTTTATTGGTATACATTAAAAAAAAAAAGTCATTTGGCCAAAAAAATGATATGCGATTTGTCTCGAGTAAAATGATTGGAAATTGTGAATTGTTAATGAGAGCAGCTTGATGTCGCGTTTCACGCTGTCTTCTTCATTGAAAGATAAGAAGAGACCTCAGAAAAAACTTTTATATTAATGTATAATTTCTGTAGTTATGGATGCTTACCGAAATCACAATTGAGAATCTATTTATTTATTTATTATCACAAAAAAAAAAAATTGCTCTAGGAAAGCAAACGTGCCGTATATCTGCCGCACCCTCGTAAACGCACAAAAGCCGTTCTGATCCCATTCTCTCGCATATTTAAAGGCCAAGAAAACAAGAAGCAGAGAAAGCAGCATAGGGAGACTCACCTAGAGCAAATTAACTTCACTTTAGCTCGTGTGATTCACGAGATACACACACAGAAAAACAAAGCCAAAGAATCTCACAAGAAAGCAAGAGAGAAAGGTTAATGGAGAAGGGTAGCACAAGCAAGGAAGAGATAAGAACAAGTGGAGGAAATGGACAGGTTCTAGACGGTTCAGATATAATGGAGTTGGTTGGGAATGAAGAGGTGTTTAGCAGTTTTGTGGATCACAAGTTCCAAGAGCTGGATAGGGATAAAGATGGTAAGCTCTCTGTGAAAGAACTTGAACCTGCTGTTGCTGATATTGGTGCTGCCCTTGGCTTGCCTGCGCAGGGTTCTTCCCCCGATTCCGATCACATCTACTCTGAGGTTATTTCATGCCACCAGCTCTCTTTACATTTTTCTTAAGTTGGTAGAGATGCATGGTAAACTTCATAGGTTTTGTTTTAGGAGTTCTTTCTTTCTTTTTCATTAACGAAACTGAGGACAGTTAATCCAAGCTACACCAATCTAGTACATGAGCATGATTCAAAGAATCAATCTACATATAATTCTGTAGTAATCATGCCAACCATTGAGAAGATATTTAATTTTAATATATGAAAGTTGTTTTGATGATATTTCCAACCGTTAAAAAAGCCTTGAGTTTTGTAGTTTGGAAACACTTTGAGCTCTACAGCTGGGGAAAGGGTTGCCGTTAAACGGCTCATGCATGCTCATACTTACGTAGACGCAATTTAATTTCTAGCTGCTCCAATGGCTGAAATGAATCGATCCCGAAGCAAGATGATGGCCTAGAGAGAGAATTTAGGATTATGTTTTTTTATTAATGTGAATGTTCGACAACTCGCGGATTAATTCTACTGGCTGTGGCTGAGTGTTTAAAAATATTTAACCGAGACAGTGGAGAAGTCTTCGAGAAATAATAATAAGTTCGTATTTTGCTAGCATGAAGGCGATGTAGGGGATGGACTTCGGAGCCTCTCGAGACGTTGCTTTCATCACTCTTTCGTGAGTTTTAATTAAGCTTGCTGCTCCGAAAATTAAGTTCGTGGATGCACCGAGTGATTCATTTTTTTTCTTCTTTTTTTTCAACGCCAATTAATTGTTTATTGCATTGATGTCTGACTTTCGAGACTTAATAGCGATCGAAATCACTATGCTTGTCTTGTTGGGGGACATGATAAGAAGCAAATCGTCAAGATTTTCCATTTCTAGCTTACCTCGATAAACATCCAAACTATTTTTCAATTTTAGTCGGTGCTGTCGGTCTTAGCTTTTCATTCGGCCTTTGCTTTTCCAATTGACCTTTGTCATCCTTTTCCTTTTATCATTACATGCTGGAGAGGCATCTGGAGATGAATGTTGTGGAAACCACTTGAATATTTTATGATTGTAATATGTTAGTATAAAAAATCTAAAACATATATATTTAATGTATTTTTTTAATATATTTTTATCCAATTTTGATGCGACCAAAGTCAGGTAGTCTGAGTTTTTGGGCTCGCCCATATTTAAAGGGGCACTGTTTTTGTAGGGACAAGACTCAATCCTAACATTTTTGTAGGGACAAGTACCAGCAACTGCTCCATTGATGAAATCATGCAAATGTATGCTCTAGATCATATTTTAATATTTACCTGTAATTGGGTGGGCATTAAAATATTACCCCATGCCTACAAGAACAGGTAGAACTGTCTAGTTAGGACCACCTTTGCACTAGTATATTGCGAATTTTCTAAGAAACCAAAAGGTTAGAGAAGCGACAAGTAGGGAACTCATAATTATGCTGTACTAAAGTTAAATTGGTAGGACGAATTGCTGGGAGAAAGGAACGCATTGTGGGATTTATCATGATAAACTAAATTGTAAGCTCAACAGTGAATTATCCTTAAAGATTAATGAAACCTTTCTCATACATATGTGCGTCAAAAATCATGTTGTTATAGGTTCTAAATGAATTCACACATGGCAAGCAAGAGAAAGTGAGCAAGACTGAATTTAAAGAAGTTATATCAGATTTTCTTCTAGGCATGGCTGCTGGTTTGAAGCGAGACCCTATAGTCATCCTCCGTATGGATGGGGAGGACCTCTTAGAGTTCATTAAAGGACCGGGTTATGAAACAGAAATGGTGTCCTTATTTTCCCAGTTGGAATCACCTGCAGGAGGATCACTCCATCATCACATTGTCAAAGCTTTTGAACAGCTTACTGTTGATCAAGGAATGCCTCCATCTTCAGATTCTTGGGTATGGAATTTTTATCCTTACAATTAATTCACCGATGTAACATTGAGTTAATATGGGGTTTCAGTGCAAATCGTGGACTTATTTTCTGGTGTAGGTAATGAGTAACATTGTGGAACCAGCTTTACAATCTTGTGCTGGTCAAGATCATGACGAGCCCCCTTCTCAAGAGACATTCTTGGTGGAGTTCAAGAAAGTGGCACAGTGTGTAGCACAACGTCTCAAAGAGCAGCCTGTGATCGTTGCACACAGTGAAAACACCTTTGATGGAAGTGGAATTAAGAGACTTTTATCCAACAAATTTGAATTAGACAAGGTTTGGCTCTGATCACTACATAACCTCTCTTTTCTCAATATAATTAATTCGAATATGTATATATTCTTGGGAAGAATTATCATATTCTGCAATCCATTATTGGCTTGGCAGAATCTAAACACGGCAATAGAAAATGTGCCAAAAGATCGCAATGGGAAAATATCCAAGGAGTACTTGCGTGTGGCGCTAGATACGGTCGCTCCATCAGCTGACCTGCCTCCAGTTGGTACAATTCATGAGGTAAGACAAAGCCAATCACAAACAATTCACAGTTGATCGATACTTAGGAGTAATGCTAATTTTACCAGGAAAAAAGAGGCTTAAGAAATCATTTCCCGGACGATTTCATGGAATTTTTGTATGAAGTTCGTGGCTAGTATGCATTAAATAACCCATATCCAAGATTTATATATATCATTTAACTTACCCTAGTCTCAAATTGGATTAAATTTGTTAATGACTCCGAACTTCAATGTCTCAGATGGACAACGTAATAGGCGAGATGCTTAAGATGATGAACGCAGATGATGGGAAACTGGTTAAAGAAGATGAGTTTAAGAAGGTGTTGACAGAAATCTTGGGAGGCATAATGTTGCAGTTAGAGGGCAACCCCATCTCAATCTCTTCAAATTCTGTTGTCCACGAGCCCCTCGCTACTTCCTCCTCTACATTTTTGCAGCCATCTTCCTAGTTCCATAAAACAAATTACAAAATAAAACTTCTTGTCTAAATATATCGAGGAAAATATATATATAATTAACAAAAACTGGAATAATAAATGTTTGTTCTAAGTCCAAGTCCAGTGGTTTGGTTGTGCCCTCTGTTGGGCACTTGAGCCAAGAGTGTCGAGCAATATTGTCAATGATAATCCCTCCTTACTCGGGTGTTCTTTGTCTTGTACTGAATAGATTATATACATTGTAAGATTTATTTTCATTCTCGTAAAGGTATAATTTTGACGATGACATAGCAATTTAAAGCCATGCACGCAGCTAGCTAGGGATGATCAACGAGCGATAAGTATCAGTCAAGGACATGATGATCGTAGGACTCGAAGTGATAATTAATTTATGCATTGTAGTCAATGGGCAACATTTTTAAGATTTTTGGACAAATTAATAGCTTATTATTACATCTTGATTCAGATACAAACATCTACAGAATTCAGTTTTCCAAAACGAACATCAGAACCTTTCTTTTTCATGTTCTTGAGGGATTCATGAATATTGTTAAAGTCTATGCTGTCTCGTGGGAATGTTCAAGTGCAGTGAGCTTTGTGTATGGAGCAAAAGCTGGTCCAACCCACAACACCCCATGCCCATTCCAAAGAAGACACCCTCTAACAGTTTCTGGGCCCAGACACGTTGCTGGATTTAGCCCTGCCCCGCCATAGCTGTGACAGTGGTCGAAATGAAACAAGAAGAGGCCCGAGACAATTCCGACAATGATAAAAAATTTAACAGCACGAACACAGTCGGACCATGTGGCCCATGGTGAAACAGTGTTCAAGTCCGCTGATTACTTTCAATGTATTTGAAATTACTTTTATTTGTATTAGAAAATATATTAAAATAATATTTTTTTATTTTTAAAAATTATTTTTAACATTAACATATTAAAATGATTTAAAAACATAAAAAAATATATTAAAAATAAAATAAAATAATTTCTAATTTTTAGTGCCAAGGTATGAAAATTATCGGTAACTTGGTATAAATTATTTATATATTAAAATATTTTTTTATTTAGAAATATATTAAAATAATATTTTTATTTTAAAAAAATTTATTTTAAATATAAACACATCAAAAAGATCTAAAAATATTAAAAATAATTAATTTTAAATAAAAAAATTTTAAAACGATTTTGGCCTTTTGACCGCTAGGCAACAAAACAGAAAGCAAAGAACAATTTTTATCTGTATGCAAAAGAGATTTTGACGAAGAGGATATATGATCTGTCGCCCCGCTGTCAATAATCCAATTGCGAGAAGCAATTTTAGGCAAACCTGGCTTTATTACAGCATGTGCTTGGGAGCTAGGTCCTTCATTTTTATTAAGAAGTGATAAGAGCTGCTTTAATTGAGTTTCTGAGATGCCAACCACTGATTTGCCATCTTCTTTAGAAAAATCCTCTAACACATGATTAGCTACAGATCTGTTGTTGTTGCCAAAACACTTTGAGCCTAAATTATGCCTCGCTTTGGGATGGCCAACTGGATATCCATGCAGCTCATAACATGTTTGAACCTAGTGGTTTGGTTCTCCACAGTGGGAACAAAAAGGACGTCCCTTTCTAGAGTCAAAACAACGTTTTTCTTGGTCATGTCTGCGTGCAAAAATCTCTAGTTGCGATCGAAAGTCATGCGTCTCATATGATTGATAAGAACGTTCAGATCTTCTTGTACCTGTTAATAAGGTGGTCTTGCCACTATTGCTACGGATAGCCATGACAACACTGTCAATAGAGTCATTTACAGTGTGCATTGAGCTTAAAAGACGTTGCTTCTCTTCTTGAGAGACGGAGGAATAGGCTTGACAAACAGATGGGAGTGGATTAATTAGGAGAATTTGTCCACGAATAGCACTGTAAGAGTCATTCAACCCCATCAAAAACTGCATTAACCTTTGATGATCTTGTTGTCTCTATGGAATGTATCGTTGTAGGAGGCTAATTCATCCCACAGGCCCTTCAGTTTTGTATAATAGGCTGAGATGGAAAGTTGGTCCTGTCAAAAACAAGCAATATCTCGATGAATCTCAAAGATACAAGGTGCATTGCTTTGAGAGAATTGATCATGAAGATCTTCCCAAACTTCTTGAGTTATAAAGTAGTAGATCACACTGTCTAAGATCTACGGAATGACAGTGTTAATGATCTATGAGTGAACCATATCGTTACATCTAGACCATACAGCATAACCTTCAAGATCAGTCTCCTCTGAAGGGATTTTGATTGAGCCATTAACAAAACACAATTTGTTCTTGGAATTTAAAGCTAGAGTCATAGCCCTTTTCCAAGTTGAATAATTGTCCCCATTCAGGGGTTTAGAAATCAAGACCAGACCTGGATGATCTGAATGATGAGTAAAGTATGGATTTGAGAGATTTGTTTTTAGAAGTTCTGCAGGAATTTCTGGGTTTGTAGAGAAGCCAGGATCGGTAATTTTCTTGCCAATGATAGAAATTTCTTGGTTGGCCATGATAGCTGAATTAGAAAGGGTGCTACATGAGAGATTAGGGTGTAGAGAAGCTGCAGGGTTCTAGTGCTGCTCTGATACCATGTAAATTAATAAAGAAGAGATTGAATTCAATGCAGCGATTTATTATTGATATTGTATCACATATTTATACAAGGCTATTGCTTCACAATAGGAAAGAAGAATTCTGCAGATCTCTTATTCTAAGTAGGAAACATAATTACAGTAGGAAACATAATTAAAGTAGGAAAGCTAATATCTACGTATCTCTTATTCTAAGTAGGAGACTATGATCTTTGATCTCTCAACAAAGAGGAGGTTGAAGGTTCTCTTTCTACAATGCTAGCCCTAAGGAGCTTACACGGTTCAAGGTCAAGCCCGCCCCTTTCATGTCCAGTTACAGAAATGGACGCAAGAGCTTCAGGTACCATGGCCTCTTCCAACGCGAGAGATTAAAAAGCATAGTTAAATCTAAATAATCAAATTCCAAATGATAATGAAAAAGTCCAACATTTATTTTAGCATCCCATGATATATCACCAAAAGCAAGAGTAATAGAGGAAAAGTAGTAACAGTAATTTCACAATCCCTTGCGTCGGAAAGGCATTTTTTCCCTTCATTTCATAGTTTTTTTTCCCAGTTCTATTTCCTTTACAAGATTTTCCCATTTTGTTTTTCGCTATTCTTGATAATTTGTTTTATTTTATTATTATTTTTTTAAGAAAAAGAATATGGAACTGCCCCACTTGCAAGGGACTAATATGTGTCGCTACTGTCTAAGGATCAAATATCTTCAAACCCTCTGAATGTTTTCAGTTTTCATTGGGTTACACCAAACCAAGAAATATTTGTATATTTGATTGAAAATCAAATACAATATTATTATATTGTGATATTATATTGTATAATTCTTCAGTACTAATGGTGCAACATTCCTTTAAACTCTACCAACAAATAAATTATTTATATTCTTTCTGAACTTGTGATTAGTTGGTAAAAATCATCAGTAGCAATTAAAAAAAGATATTTTACCACCATTTATTAAGATGAATGCTTTATTATTTTCCATACAGTATGAACATGCTAATTTTTTATTTGTGCTTCAACCAGAAACCATTTCATGCGCAAAAAAATCATTGATAATACACATCAAAGTTGTCATTATCTAAAAAATTTGTTTCCTCAAGACATCACAAGTCAAAGCCCTGGATGACAACTACTACTTCAACTCACCAATCAATGGTCGAAGACAATCATTTATATTTTTGCTCAGACTATTAGAACCGGGTATAATCGTAAATAAAAACATGAATTTCAGCCTCATACACATTCCTTGTGACAAGTTATAGACTATGAGTATCTCCAATCAATAAGAATAAGAAGCAGTAAATGACCTGAATGGATTAAATCTGTATGTACATAACCCAAGATGTACATTACACGATACCATTAAAAACTAAGAATGCATTCTATTAAAATGTTTTCGAGTTTCACCATCAAAAGGGTACACCATGAATCCAACCACCACACCATATATATATATATATATATATATATATATATATATATATATATATATATATATATATATCACAAGATTGTTGAGCACATGACATGACATCATTCATATAATGTGGTATTACAGTCTAAGAGTTATTAGAAAGTATCTAAATTTTTTATGTGCCACAAGAGTCCTTTCACTACCAGTTCTAGGTTTATAACGAGCATGTCCAAGGGTTTTGTACTCAGTCAAATATATATTTTCAAGGTAGTACAACATGTGGAAGTTTGAACACATGTTAATTTTCCGATATCTTAGGCTAAAGAGGTTTCATCATAGATTTAACAGTATATAAATTCTCTTCTAGTCTATTTTCTTAAGGTAAAATGATTCTCGTCCATTCAACAATTCTATCATAACTAATCTAACTTAGCTCATAATATATTGATGGTGAATATCTGTGCATCACCCAATAATTTAATGTGATTATGCACCCATTCCATAATGGTTTCTTTAAGTCTTTCAAAATATCAAAAAACATGGTCATATCTATGTTTGGTTCTTCATTTACGATTGAACCTTTAACTGCATAACCTTAATTTATTCTTGTCGCATCCATAATCATATTCCTATGAGAATTACTATTATCATCTACAACTTCATGCATGTTAATATAACTAGATACATCTAAGAATGATACTCTTCAATCATTATTAATTTTCTATAAAAATTCAGATTCCTATACATTTATTGGAATTTTCAACTTAAGAATAAAGTTGATAAAATATGAAACATACCTATTAAATAAGCCATTATATGGTTCATTACAAAATATCTAATTCACAAAATCAAAATCAATTTCATCAAATTACAAGCAAATATAATTTTTTAAAATCTCAAACAATTGAACCAGAATATGGATGTCAATAGACAGAGTGTTGGGGTGGTCGGATTTATGGTGATAAGAGTTTGTTTTGTGATATAATCGGGTGGTTGCTGTTAATTCCATAGAAAAATGGAAGTAGTAGAAGAAGAAGAAATGGAGGAGGGGCGATGGGGTTGCTTGTCAGGTCATTACTTAAATATTACCGAGAGATTTACCATTAGATATTAGCGACGAGTTTATTTTGTTAGTAATACTGTCTATAATAATGGCAAATTATTATTATTATTATTATTATTATTATTATTATTTATTTCTTTTTTTTCTACTGTAATTCCCCTAATATTCATCGATTAAAAATTATCATTGATATATACCAAAACAAAATAACAAAAAAATATTTTAATAAATTTCACCACAATTTACTAACATAATTGTTTCCTTGAGTATTTCTGTTTATAAAAAGTGAGTTACGAAAGGTCAACCACATGTAAGGGCTGTTAAACTTATTGAGATCAAACACAAAAAGGAGGCTACAATTCTGAATAATCTGTTTATTATGAATGCATGGTCTTAACCTAAATACAAATAAAGTATATATAGGTTAAACTGAAAGTACTATTCTACCATTAATAAATAAGACTACATAAATATTATTTAACATCTCCCCTCAAACTCACGATGCAGTAGCTACAAGCATCAAGAGTTTGCCAATCAGAAAACGAAAACGAGAGATAAAATGTGCCTTGGTAAAGAAATCTGCAATCTACAAGGAAGAAGGAACAAAAGGCAAAGTAATGGTGCCATGCTTGAGATGATGACGAGTAAGATGACAATCGATCTCAATGTGCTTAATTCGCTCATGAAAAACCGAGTTGTGAGCAATCTGAATAGAACTCTGGTTGTCACAATACATAGGAGTAGGATGAGAAAAGGAAACTCCCATATCAGCAAGTAACCAATGTAACCAAACAATCTTTTTGGTGGTAGATGTCATGGCACGATATTCTGCTTCGGTGGATGATTGAGAAACAATAGATTGTTTCTTGCTCTTTCAAGAAATAAGAGAATCACCTAAAAAGATACAAAACCCGGTAACAGACTTGCGATCTGTGGGATCACTACCATGATCAGCATCAGAGTATGCACACAACTCCAAGGAAGAGGTGGATGAGAGTAAAATACTCTGAAAAACTGTACCCCAAAGATATCGCAAAATACAAAGAACAGCTGCCCAGTGAACAGTAGTAGGAGAAGCAACAAACTGACTAACAACATGAACAACATATGCAATATCTGGATGAGTAATAGTGAGATATAGCAAACTCCCAACAATAGTGCGGTATAAAGTAGGATCTATCAAAGGTAAACCATCAGAAGAAGAGTATCTTGCATTAACCTCAATAGGAGTATCAACAGTCTTGTTATCAGTAAGTCTAGCTCGCTCAAGAATATCTGCAACATATTTTGACTGAGAAAGAAGGTAACCTCTAGGTGAATATGCTACCTCAATACCAAGGAAATATCGAAGATGACCCAAATCCTTAATTTCAAACCGTCTAGTCAACTCTGTCTTCAAAACTGAAATACCATCAATGTCATCACCAGTAATAATCATGTCATCAACATATAAAGACAAAATGATATGACCTGCATCAGTGCACTTGATAAAAAGAGCAGAATCATGACTGCTAGAAACAAAGCCAAGAGACGAGATCACAATAGAGAATTTCTCAAACCAAGCACAGGGTGCTTGTTTGAGACCATATAATGCTTTCTTAAGCTTACAAACATATCCAGAGTCATGTGAAATACCAGGAGGGGGTGCCATATAAACTTCTTCTTGAAGATCTCCATTCAAGAAGGCATTTTTAACATCAAGCTGAGAAATATGCCATTGACAAATCGAAGCTACAGCAATAAGAGTACAAATAGTAGTCATTTTTGCAACCGGGGCAAATGTCTCCTCATAGTCCATACCATACTGTTGAGAGTATCCTTTTGCAACTAGCCTAGCTTTGTATCGCTCAATAGACCCATCAGAATTAGTCTTGATCTTATACACTCAACGACAACCAACAACACTCTTACCAGGAGGTAGAGGAACCAGATCCCAAGTATCTGTCTTATGCAAAGCAGAAAGTTCCTCATCCATAGCTTGTTGCCAAAGTGGATCAAGAATTGCCTCTTTATAGAAAGAGGGCTCAAAAAGACAATGAATAGAAGCTAAAAAGAAAGTAAATGATGAAGAATAACAAGAATAAGCAAAATCTGGTAGTTTTGTAGACTTACGAATACGGATGGACTGACGTGGAGGTGTATCCATAATCTCAGATGAAGCTTGAGGGGTTGTAGATGAGAATGGAGCTTCAGGTGTGCCAGAGAGTAAAGTACTAGTACCTGCAGAGTTATGAGTACCAATTGATCGAAAATAGGGAGAGATATCATTATCAGAATCCTTAAAAAACGGATCTATACTAATAACATCAGATTTAGTCAGGTTATGAGTAGTGGATGGAATAGAAAAAAAAAGGTATATGCTCAAGGAAGACAACATGACGAGACACATAAAGTTTCTGAGTTATTGGATCAAAACAATGATAACCCTTTTTACCTTCACCATAGCCTAGAAAAACACAAATAGCGGATCGAGAGGATAACTTACTTTGTTCTACATGAGGACGAAGAACGAAACAAGTACAACCAAAGACTCTAAATGAAGAATAATCAGGAACATACCCATATAACTTTTCAAAAGGAGATAGACCCGAACTATGAGAAGATGGAATTGTATTAATTAAACTTACAGCAGTAAGAACAGCTTCTCCCCAAAACTCACTAGGAACAAAGGCAAACAACAAGAGAGAACGAGCAGTTTCAACAATGTGCCTATGTTTTCTTTCAGCAACACCATTTTGCTTAGGAGTATCTGTACAAGAAGTTTGGTGGATGGTTCCATCTAAGGCAAGCAATTGGCAAAATTTATTAGAGGTGTATTCCCCACCCAAATCACACCTAAAACATTTAATCACAGCAGAATATTGAGTTTTGATAAGAGCTCGAAAAGCTGCATATATCTCAAAGAATTCAAAACGATGTTTCATTAAATAAACCCAACAATAATGAGTATGATCATCAATAAAAGAGACATAATATTGATACCCTCCTTTTATGGCAACAGGAGAAGGTCCCCATACATCAGAATGAATCAAATCAAATGGTGAAGAAGAAACAGAAATACTTCGATTAAAAGGTAAGGTGGAAAATTTTGCCGATTTACATCCACTACAATCAGAAATGTCACAAGTTTTTAAATTTCCTAAAGCTCCTGTAGATGCCAAAAATCTCAAACGAGAAGATGAAACATGACCTAGACGGGAATGCCATAAATAAAAACTGAAGATGAAAGACTCAAACAAAAGGAAGACAAATCAACGGTAGTAGTAGCAGTGGCAACTGGCACTTTTAACTTATCCAAAATATATAGTCCATTCTCTCTACGACCTGTCCCAATCAGCTTCTGAGATTGCAGATCCTGTATACAACAAAACGAACCAGAAAACATGACTAAATAATCACCAGAATCACATATTTGACCAACAGACGCAAGATTTAATTTGAGTTTTGGAATAAGATAAACATTGGAGAGAGACAAGTGAGGTGTGACAACAGAACCAACACCTGCTAATGGCATAGGAGTGTCATCAGCAGTCATAACAGGAATGGAGGACAAAGGGGACACGGAGGTAAAAGATGAGGAATCTGGAGACATATGATGAGAAGCACCAGAATCCAAGACCCATTTAGAGTGTGACATACCTGAGGAACTATGAGGCAACTGGCCTATGGAAGAAGAAACAGACATTGCTTGTGGCTGCAAGGAGAGAAACTTCTGAAATTGCTCAGCCAAAATATTAGGATCGGTAATAGAGCTTGAGGAAGCTACTGCTGCAGTATTGTGGTGTGGTGGTTTATAACCCTGGGGTAGTCTATGAGCATTAGATTGTGACTGATTGCCAAACTTCCAAGCTTGATTCTGCTGTCTCAACTTAGGATACTGAGCTTTCCAATGACCTTTCTGCTTACAGAAACCACACTCATCAAAGCCAACCCTTGTGTAAGGCTTATTCTGATGATTAGAGAATGGCTTAGAAGGCACTGCTAATACTGAAGGATTTGAAGCAGAAAGAATTTCCTTTTCAGAATAAGACTGAAGACGTATTTCTTCAGCCAATAACTCACTAACAACAGAGTCAACACAAGGCAGTGGAGAACGATGCAGAATTGAACCTTTAAGTCCTTCAAAATCACTGCGAAGTGCTGTTAAAAATTGTACCAATCGTTGTTGCTCTCTACGCTCAATATAGGCATCACATGCCTTTAATTCTGCCGATTCTGTAAGAGCTAATTGATCCCAAAGATCTGTCATGGCAGAATAAAACTCTTGAATACTCATATTCTTTTGATGAAGAGCTCGTATGTCATTCTCTAATTAATATTGTTTTGCAAAATTTGATTGTATGAATAACCTTTGCAGATGATCCCAAACCTCTTTTGTTGTCTCATACTTCGCCAACTGCATACCTATCGAATGCTCAACAGAATTGTTAATCCAAGTAATAATCTTTGCATTATTTGCTTCCCATATATCTATCAAAACAACATCCCCCTCTTCAATATTCTTAGGTATTATATAAGTTCCACTAACATACCCCCACATCTTCTTACCCTTAAGGAAATTTCGCATTACATAACTCCAATACGAATAGTTCTTCCCATCCAACCTCACACTCACAGACTGAAGCGAATCATCTCTTTCAGTAGCCATAATCAACAGTCACAAAGAACCAGAATGCAAAAGCAACGGAAAACTAAATACCAATTTGCAGAAACTGAATAGAGATTGTAGAAAACTAAACAAATATCTTCTCGAAATTATACGATTACTCCAAAACACAAAATAAATTTGCAAAAACTGAACGCAAATACCAAATTGTAGAAGCTGAAAGGAAGACGAAATACCAAAATAATTGCAGAAACTGTCGAAATACCAAAATAATTGCAGAAACTGTCGAAATACCCAATTCCGCGAAGCTGTATTTGGGATTAAGCCTCGTTTCATAAAACCAGCTCTGATATCATGTTAAACTTATTGAGATCAAACACAAAAAGGAGGTTACAATTCTGAATAATCTGTTTATTATGAATGCATAGTCTTAACCTAAATACAAATAAAGTATATATAGATTAAACTGAAAGTACTATTCTACTCTTAATAAATAAGACTACATAAATATTATTTAATAGGGGCAATTCTTAGACTGTTGCAATGACAGATTAAGCTATGTCGTTGGCTTTTATTGTCATTGTTGTTGTTATTGTACACGAGCCGGTCTATAAATGTTCCAAGAAAGTATGTCTTCTTCACTAGTTAGATCAGTCGCTAACGTTTTCTTCCTTGCTACTTTCAGAGTTTAATTTCTAGTCATCACTGTCAAATGATTGGACGTAGTGGTTCTTGCAGTCCAGATATCTGGTGGATTCAATTTATGCAGATAAACTAGGTGGTTGCTCCTTGTTCAACGACTGCCTGATAAGTCTTACATTGTTACAGTCACTCCGTGTCGACTAACTGATGAAGTTCTTAATTCTTCAACCGAAAATCTTAGTTATAACTAGTACGTGAACAGGGCTGGTAAGTGGCAAGTGTGAGCGAATAAATAAATTATATATGTATCTCTGGACAGCATGACAACACATAAGATATTGAAAGACAATTTCTTTCTTCAATTGTTTAGGCCATAGGTCAGGTGCTTCCTGATTTCTCTCTTAAATTAGTATAGAAATATAATAATTTATCCTTAAATTATTAAATGTAATTTTAAAATATAATTTATATTATTTTTTAATATATTTAAACTTGAAACTTATATAGGCTTATATTAACTTATATTTAATTTTTATCAAATAAATAGAGATGTTGAGATTTGAACTTATAATCGCTTAATCATTAAGGTTTTATTCTATGTCGAAGAACCATCTTAAATTAAAAGCTTAAGCTGGTATAAGTGAAAATCCTTTAACCTTGAAACTTGTATAGACTCACATTACTTGTGCTTAATTTTTATCAAATAAATAGGGATGGTGAGATTCAAACCTGTAATCATTTGGTCATCAAGATTCTAATACCATGTTAAAAAATCAATTTAATCCAATAACTTAAATTATTATGTGAGATTTTAAAATATAATTTATATTTTTTTTCCAACATTAATACAAATTTTTTAATGTTTAATTTCTCAAAACAAAATATCCCTGCTACTTCAACAAATTAATTTACTAGATAGCTAGCTAGCTAGGAACTCTCATACATGAACTATGCTTCGGATTTGAGAAATTCTTGTTGTCTACTATTTTAATTTTCAGGTAGAATAAGGGTGTCAAATGTTGAGCTGTTAGCAATATTGGCAAGACGCCTTTATTTTTTTCACTGAAATCTAGCTTCCATAAGTGCTTTAGAGAGAAACCCTGAAGCATGTGCTCTAAAGAACCATTTGATGTTACAGAATGATGGAATGACATAGCTTCGAACTGCTGTTTCTGGTTGTCAACACAGTGTTTTTTTAGGTTATGTCTTCCTATATATCTAGGTTATTAAGCGCGGTATTGAAGTCGACCTAAGAGAGGAGATTAAGATATATTACCGAGAATATCTTTCTGATCCCACATTTGCGACGAATACAGCTGCTTGGGCACCAGAATTTTAATTTGTCGTCCAAATGGTCTGCATTCATGATAAAAGCTAGAGTTTTCAAATCCTTGTTTGAATATAATTGTACTTCGTAACAGGAACACCTATTTTTTAAAAATTGATGACGATGGTTTTTAAGTTTCGCCACCATACAAGACAACTAGTATCTTCCAAAAGTTCATGTTGATCTGTAGCCTATATAAGCATAGTGCAGAATCTTTAAATTTGTCCTCCACAGACTTTGGCCAGTTTAAATTAGAATATACATAGTTTGATGTTTTCAATGCTTGTTGTTTGTTGCCATCCGTATACTCCCCTTCAGATGGCACCGGATCAGTTTTCCCTTGTTAATGCAGTTCCTGAAGACTCTTTATTGTCTCATTCAACTATAAGAAACTTTATCTCTTCCCCACTCTCTTAGCTACTTCGATCCACCATTATCCATCTGAATCCTCTTACTTGCAAACAAAGATGAAAATAATTATCTCTTATGTACGGCCATCTGTGTTGATGTTATTGTTGTTACTTTCTATCTGCACTTTTTCAGGCATTGAACTTCTCCTTTCTTATTTTTCTCCAGGAGAAAGTTAATGGATTATTGATGATATATAACTATCGCCTCTTCTCTTATTTGCAGATTGTTATGACCCTTTCTTTGGATCCCAATGGAAACATTACAGTTACTTTCGATATCCATGATTGGAGAAGTGATGGATATGCGGTCAGTATGTTTATTCATGACAAGCTTTTGCTTCATTAATTTAATCACATCATATGCAACATGTAAGTGAATAATTTGTCTGGAATTCTAAAAATAAGAGTTTCTACATTGTTTTCTGATTGACACAAGAACAGGGATCAAAAGCTGAGAGCAAAAGGTGTAGGAAAAGAGTAAATACCTAAAGGATTAAAAGTATTACTAAGGATCTGCATGATTTTATCATATAGCGGTTACAAGATTTTACTGGTGGAATCCAGGAAGGAAAAGAAGTAGATAAAAACAACTCGACTTGACCTCTTGATAGTGTACAGAAAACTTAGCTCAGAATCGAAGTTAATGGTACAAGTGGATACTTGTAGCTGAACCTAACCAGTTTAAAATTGAGAGTTTTTTTCAGCAGTTGGAATGGTTAAGTTGTTTAACCGTTTTATATCATAATGCCTTCCGATCAATATGTGTTTGTGTTAGTCAGAATGCCAAGTTTAAGAAAGTTGCCTGAACTTGTCCTTTTTGTTTCTTGTAAAATTAGTAATTGAGAATAATTTCTGGGCGCTACCACATCCGAATCCTGATATTCCTAGCTGATAAAATTTGCGGGCAAGGGTAACTATACAAAATTTCTATCAGTATCGCCATGTTGATAAACCAGGTTGGAATATAGGGTGGTCATGGACCAACGAGGAGATCATCTGGTCAATGTTTGGTGCATTTGCCACTAAGCAAGGGGAATGCTCATCAGTGAAGTACCGAGGCGCTCACTCTTGCATGCCAAACCCTGTCATTGTTGATCTCATGCCAGACGCTCCACCAGTGAACATGTCCGAGAATTGCTGCCGTGGTGGCCTTATTTCTGCCCGGGCCATTGATCCTCTGAGGTCATTCTCCTCCTTTGAAATGACAGTTGTCAACTTGGGTGGGAATTCTACTGTCTATCCACCTGCAAATCTTACATTATGGGCACCTGCAGGTCCTGGTTACACTTGTGGTCCGTTAGTGGAGACGACACCCAAAGTCTCTTCAGATTTTGGGGGTAGAAGACAAGTTCAGGTTTAAAGTAAGCACTCTTGTATTGGGAATCCCGATAGGCATACTAGTAAATATTGTGTGGTTAGAAAGAGAAATTTCTGCAGGGATACAACAATGTATTGGACCTGAACATGCCGGTTCTTTTGGAGTTCTTCAAGCTCTAGCGGATGTAACAAAACTATTTTTGAAAGAAAATCACAAATACTAAGTTGCAAGATTTAGCCTGGTTTAACATAGACTTGCAAGGCTGAATAATTTGTTGATATAGACCTATTAGAATGTTTTTTTTTTATAATGGTCGAAATTTTATTAAGAAAAAGGCTACAAAGATAATAGTCTAACTTACATCAGATGAACAAGCAGAGGAAAGGAAATGTTGGACGGAATCCGGCGACCGGTGATGTACTGATATTGCTCATAGGAGGGGAAGCACACTGAGACACAATATTTAACGTGGTTCGGCAAAACCGCCTACATCCACGGGAGAGACAATATTATTTAGAGATTAGAGAAAGGATACAATAAATACATGGAGGAGGATCTCATCACTCAACTCCCATCTCTCTTGCTGCCCTTGCAGCTGCAGGGCTGCTGCCCTTTCTCTTCTCTTTCTCTTCCACTCTCTACACTTCTCACGTTCTCACTCTCACACAATTAGCACTCCTTGCATGCCTTCTTTATAGGCATTTTAGGTTTAACATGGAGGGGCCAACATGCCACCATTAGTGGCACTAATGGTGCTGCCACTTGTTTGGTGGTGGGGTATTGCCAATAAATGGCAATACCTAACAATCACCCCCTTTGCCATTTATCTGGGCAATTGTCCTCTTGATTCTTTAGCACCAGCTTGCATCTTGCAGCTCTTCCAAGCTTACCATTCCGAGAGTGTCTTCAACACAACATTCCCCTTCGAGCGTATCAATCATGCTCGGTCCGGAATGATTTTTCAAGCCTTACACCAAGGCTTACAACACCCCCTCAAACGAATATTCTCAAGTGCGACAGTCATTGAGTATTTCAATGTGATCACAAGCTCACCACTCTTCCAAGAGTCTACTCATCCAGGAGTTGCGCCTGCCCTCTGTTCCACCCTAGGAACTACGCCTTACTTCTCCGTGAGTCTCTCGCTCTTAGTCGTAAGAGTCCAGGTAGCTCTCCACCTTTAACCATGGGGGCAGCCCATTAAAGGTTGATCCATATCTATCTTCATACTCTGAGTATTACAATGCCATTACCGAGCTCACCACCTTGACAAGAGTCAACTCGTTCCCGGAATCTGCGCATGCCCTCTGCCCCTTCATAGCAGCCGCGTCTTAATGCTCCACAAGTCACACACTTATTGTCCAAGGCAAATGTCTTCTAGCTCATTGATCTTTAGCATGGGGGCAATATCCATGAAAGTCAATCCTATATTTGTCTCCATACTCATCATAGCCACTTCATTTTGCTATACACCTGTCCACTCATATCTAGCCATCACATTGGCTCTAGGGCGTTATGAACTGGGGCTCCTATCATGGCCCTTACACCTTCTCCTGAGGTGTCTCCGCTCATCGTGGAGCGGTCTCGTCCTCCTTTATCGGGATGACTGCAGTGGCTCCAAGATTCTCTACCACCATGTGGACTTGGGAGAGATTACTGCCACTGACTACATAGAAAGAGAAAGTTGCGGTATACTCCTCGCAATCCTTCACCTCGATTTCTATGTCTGGAGCTTCTACGCCTTTCTGCTTGATAGCTCCACCTACACCACTCTCTTTGGTGTCTTCACCTTTCATAGGCGGTCGCCTTTTATCACAAGCGTTTGCACCCCCTCAATTAGGTGCCTCTGAAACAGCTCATCTTTCCATCCTTGCATGCATTGGAAAGGTCCTCGCATGTTGTCTTCATCAAGAGCATAAAAGACTTCCTGTTGTACAAACTTTAACAGTCTCTGCTCTGAGCTTCATCTGGGAACACTTCTTCTCCTTGCACCTGTTATCTCATTACAGTACCTCATTGGATCCGACGGGTACTCTTGCACAATCTCCGTGTGCCCTTGTGCAATTTCTGTTCTCCAGATTTCTCCTTATTCCTTGCTTATGTTTGACAGCAGCTCATCCTGTCACAACACCTATCCAAGTCAAAATAGGGTGCCAATCTTTATCCCATTGTTGTATTTCTCTTCCATTATCAGGGTCTTCATCAATTCTCCCCTCGAGAAATCACAGTCACCAAATCTAACTTCTTTGGAGAAATCACCACTCTATCAGATCCTTGATCATACGGAACCCAACTGTTCCTTTATGCCGTCATCTTGCTAGTCTTCAACCGTTTCATTACAAACTGCTATATATACGAAAATAGTACCGTATGGATAATCCTTCCACTAAGCAAGTTTCCAGGAAAGATTGAAGGGGTCACAACGGTCCCGCTTAAAACTCAATCTCCTAGACAGAACTTCTTAGGCCATATCTATCCATCGTACTGTCTCTCCGTATATACAACCATTTGCTAGCTTTGTTGCGGCTTTCCTTTACAAGTGATCTGGAATATACAGGTTTTAATACATGATTTCTCAACATCTAGCGAGACTACTAGTGCTTAAATTTGTCAATATTGGTCTTCGTCAGTTTTCACTCTCCACCTCTAATTGTCCATATAACCGGGTGTCCAGAGTGTCCCAATTTTGCCTTCTATCAAGGCATTAAATTTTCCCATTTAACAGTTTAGCACATGTAATTGGATAAACATATGCACCTTCTTCTTCATCATCTCCATCGACCACCACGATGACCTTCAGATGCCTCTTGATCGGGCAATCTCTCTTTAATAATTCACCACTGCCATTTTTGGTCTCGAATCTCAATGATCAGACCGTACCATTGCATCCGGAATGATCAAATTAGCTGGAAACATGTCTTGAATCGTCCAAATCGCACTTCAGACGGCTAAGATTTGATCAAAACAATTCTGGCCTGATCAACGGCTCAGATTTAATCTCAGATCCGGTTGCACGTAGACTCTGCTACACAGAATCCTGTCCCTTGGCTCGCGGCTCGGCTCGGCTCCAATTCAGCTCGGCTCACAGCTGATGACATGGCAAGTGGGTCCCACTATGCTGATGTGGCTGTTGAGTGGTCAGGTCATGCTGATGTCATCATTACATCAGGCTGACGTCATCCTTTTGCATGCTACTATTTATGACTACTGTTCATGATGCCGTCACTGTTCATATGGGTCGGGTCAACTGGTATTTGGGTCGGGTCAACTCATCCGGGTGAAGAAGACACGTGGGGCGCGTCTGCGCGAGTGGGCAGACGCCTTGCCGGAGAGTGATGGAGAGTGCGGCCATGTCCGACGTCCGATTTCGACGCGGTTTTCACCAGTGGCTTCGTCTCTTCCTCCTCTACATAGTGGGATGGTCAAAACACCATTTGGACAACTTTTATTTTTGAGCAAAAAATCAAACACCACTTTAAACCAAAAGCTCTGATACCAATTGTTGGGCGGAATCCGGCGACCGGTGATGTACTGATATTGCTCATAGAAGGGGAAGCACACTGAGACACAATATTTAACGTGGTTCGGCAAAACCGCCTACATCCACGGGAGAGACAATATTATTTAGAGATTAGAGAAAGGATACAATAAATACATGGAGGAGGATCTCATCACTCAACTCTCATCTCTCTTGCTGCCCTTGCAGCTGCAGGGCTACTGCCCCCTTTCTCTTCTCTTTCTCTTCCACTCTCTACACTTCTCACATTCTCACTCTCACACAATTAGAACTCCTTGCATGCCTTCTTTATAGGCATTTTATGTTTAACATGGAGGGGCCAACATGCCACCATTAGTGGCACTAATGGTGGCCACTTGCTTGGTGGTGGGGTATTGCTAATAAATGGCAATACCTAACAGGAAAGTACAAAAAATGTTTAATGAAACAGGGGAGAGTAACAAAAGGAGAACAAACAAATCATAAAAAACCAATTCCTCCCAACTAAACATTCTCTATATTAAGCTCTAAAGAGTTAGAGTCAAGCCTCAGCCATAAAGCGATACTTTGGCGCACCATTGAGAAACAGATTTGAGGGTTAGGGGAAGCGTCATTAAAAATAACATTATTTTGATGAAGCCAAAGATTCCAAACAACGCATAAGAAAAGAAGTTGTCATGAGAGATTTTGTTGTTTACCTTTAACCATAGAAGACCATTGGTAGCACATATCATCAACAGATTTTGGAAAAACACTGTAAAAGCCCTGATTAGAAAGCAATTTCATCCATATATTTTAAGAGAAGTGGCAGTGAATGAAGAGGTGACTTAAAGATTCCAAGCTTTTATTGCAGAAAGCACATCTTGACTCCTGACGGGTGAGGTATTCGTGCTGAAATAGAAAATCTCTTGTGGTTACTTTATCTTGGACAAGGAGTCAAAGGAAAAGTTGCACTTTTGGTGGAATTAGTTTTATCCAAACAGAAGATTGGAAAGGTTTGGCACCACTATAGAGCAGCTGGTCCATCATTTTGGAGCAAGATTTTACACTGAAGAGGCCACCGTAGACCTATTAGAATGTTAATTTCTAAATTGCTTCTTCTCCATAAGTTAAACGTAGATTGAAAGATGGTTCCGTGTTTCTTGATAGCTATATGTCTGCATATAGACAGCAATCAGTGTTATGGAGTAGCCTTGAAAAGATCTAATTTTTGTCTTTGTTTTTTAAATATGCTATGCTCGTGAGGATTCATTTTTCTTCAATGATGAGCTTGTCTTTATTTACACTAACAGTAATTTCCTAATTTTGTTGTTTTCAGAAACATGGAAATCAACATGCACTTACTCAACTTTTTTGGCTAACAAAACACCTGGTTGTTGTGTCTCGCTTTCGACATTCTATAACCCTCAAGTCACAGCATGCCCTGACTGCAGCTGTGAATGCAGAGATGCAGACCAAAGTACTGTTTCACGCGTAAGGTATTTTTCATTAATCCACTGAATTTTATCATGAAAGCAAGTCGTCTGACCCGTTTTAGGAGCTTTCTAGTTATCGGCTCATCGTCAGCCTACATTTTATAGAACTCATCTCTTTCCATGGAATAGCAGTACTGAAGTTGATTCCTTGCCATTATCAGATGTGGAAAAGGCAGACATAGTGCAATGCACTGATCATATGTGCCCAGTCAGAGTTCATTGGCATGTGAAGAACAATTATATGGACCACTGGAGAGTGAAAATGACAATCTCTAAATACAACTACAAGAAAAATTACTCAGACTGGAATGTGTTGGTATAGCATCCTGGTTTCAAGCAGAATTCAACTACATTTATCTTCAACAGTACGCTGCTCCCCACTGCTGGGTTTGCAGGTATTTACTGCCCTTAAAATTCTCTTTAATACTTGAAAATCATCTAGGAGAAAATTTGTATGGAAAATCAATATAGCTAAGCTGCACTCTTTCTGGTTCAAGCCTGTAAATGGAAAGTTACTTTGGGCTGAAATAAGCCTGGACTTAAACTCAGAAATCATAGATTTGATGTGCTGCGATTATCTAAATCATATTGTAAATTTGGTAAGGTTTCCTGGACTAACTTGGAGTAAAAGGGTGGTTAAAATGTAATAAATGGGATTGAATTAAGTTAAATGAACTGCATGAATACTGTGATAACTGGCTTCCTTGCAGATGAGGTTGCCCTCTTCTGGGGTTTGCTGGCTTACAATAATGAACTTTTGCAAGCTGATCAGCGGCAACCGGGCTCGGTATCGACAGAGATACTCTACGAAAAGGACTCAGGCATGTTCACATTAAGAAATGGATGGGCCTTACCTCGAAGAATATATTTCGGCGGCGAGGAGTGCACAATGCTACTTCCAGACACTTTCCCGGTGCTACCAAACGGTAGCTCCAGCACAAAGCCCCCTCGTTATCTTTTCCTCCTACTCCTAACCTATACGACTTTCAAATCACTAGCTAGTTGGCTTTGAAAAATAACTTATGCAGATGCCTGCAATCCTCAAACATATGACTGTTAACCTTTTCCTGGATTAGTACGAATCCTTGCGCACAACCTGTGACTCATTGTGATGTGAGGAATATGTTAATGTAAGGAGCACTGACTTATTTTGGACTGGATGCTGGATTACTAATAAAATCTTCTTGTTCATCAAGGAGCTAGCTAGGGAGTGTTTTTTGTTACTTTTAAGGAGCTTGCAATTTTGCAGGAATTGGAAGTCTATTTCCTGCCTTGAAAAATATGAACACAGTTTCTGGATTTCATTTTTAGTTTTCCCCATCTCTCATCGCAAGATTTACTAGTGATTTGCCGTCCATTCTTTTCATTTTGTAACACAAGGAACCAAAGGCATCACCTGCATTAAACGTTCAATCCGATTACCTGACAGGTCCAAGGTTCCTTCATTAATTTTCATTCTGTACAACTCAAAGCTACAGATGCCTTTTCTAGTTGAGACAAGCATTTAACTTCCAAATATCTTGTCTAGGACAGGGTGAGAAAAGACATGAATTTTGCAGACTGGTTCTTCCCCCTTGTTCGCTCCACCAGACATCTTTTTGACAAATTCAGCATTAAGAGAATGTTGGGAAATCCGATAGTAATATACTGATAATTATATATTAAAAGCTAAATAAACTAATATAATATTTAATATGATTCAACAAATTATCTATATTTACAAGAAAAGCTTTATTTAAAAAAATAATAAGATGTTACAATAATAAAAGAGAAGAAATCATTCACTCTATTATATTTTCATTACTCATCTTTTTTTTTTAGCAGTGTTGCAATCGCAGCCACCACTTGTTGTTTTTGACAGCTTATTCTTTTTTATATTCCTCGTATTTTTTTATTTTTTTTTAATTTCTAACTTACATATTTATTTATAAACATTAATAATGCCGCCAGCTTTAATTTATTTTTATTAAAGGTGGCTGTGAAAGTTAATATGAGTTGATATATTTGTTAATAATGGATACAATTATTATTATAATTTTTTTGATAATAATATTTTTTTTATTTTAAAATAAATTGAAAAGTTATTCTATTTATTGTATATTAATGGGGATATTCCTAGCAGAGAACTCTATATTCATAGAATTCAGTATCCGATCATTGAGCGTGCTTGTGCTGACAGACTACGTACGTACATACATGGCTAATGGCTGCTCCCAAACTAGCCAAAAAAAATAAAAAGCATACTCTTTTATTTAAAAATAAAAAACATGAATGTCTAAGTTGTAATTAAGTTGAAAAGACAGGCACTGCATAAATAATTTACTTGAATATTCAGAAAATTGGAATGACTCCCATCATGACCTCACCATATCGTCTCAAGCACGAACGCACGATTTCCCAAAAAAACACCATAATTTTGGACTCTTGAAAGAAAACACAAAGCGAGTCAATGGCTGCTCTTATGTTCCATGCCTGCTACAGACACCCGAGCATTTAATGATTTTGGCACAACCACCACCCAAAGTTTCTCCCTTTAAAAGGTTCTCCGATGCGCGCCCACGTAATTCCATTTGTGCCAAGAACAAAGCCAGAATTTGATGCCAAAGCTTCTGTTAATATATTAATTTTTTAAAAAATAATTAATAATAACATATCAAAAATAATTTTACAATGTTAAAAAACTATTAATTTGATATTTTTTAATTTTAAATATATTTTAAAAAACACTCAAAAAACAAAAATTATTATATTCTCAAACATTCGTACATAATTAGCTATCTTTTCACCTACTATTAATTATGTTTTTAATCATTATTTTTTTCATTTTAAAAACAAGTTTTAAAATTTTAAAATATTTTATAAATTCCTTATTATTATTATTCAAAACCATGCGTATGCAGCATGAAAATTGAAATATCATTCCATTTCAGAATTTTTAACCGGGTTTTTATTCTTAATATTTAAGTAGTATAAAAATATATATTTATTTGCAGTTGTTGATTCAAAAATATGAATTGAAAAAAATAGAACACTTTTTATTGCTGAAATAAAAAAAAAATCAAAAACAAATAAGATCTATGCATGTATATTTAATAAAAAAAATATTCATTTTTTTCTTCAAAAATAATTCACGAACAATCAAACCATTTGACAAAATAATATCATATAAATTTCAATTTAATAAATACCAAATGATCCTTAAATATGAATAAAGAAATTACATTAATCCGTTTTTTCCAAAAATAAATATATTATTAGACCAAAGTGGACATGTTCATGCTATTATCACCATTTGTTTTTACGTCTATAATTATATTTGGATGCATTTATTTTAATAAAATATAAAATATTTATTTTTTTCAGTGTTTTTTTAATAATTTTAATATGTTTATATAAAAATAAAAATTAAATTAAATTAAATTATTTTAATATATTTTCAAAAAAAAAACATTTTTAATAACCATCTCGCCGCATTACAAAATACACCAAATAAAGGCACAAGGGATTTTTATTGTTAGGCACTTTTCCTAGAAGGTTCTCTGTAAAGTTTGTTGCTCGATTCTCCTATAAAACGACGAGTAAATAAACAAGCACTGTTGTCTCTTTCTCCTTACAATCTTCCTTTTTGTTCATTTCGCACAGAGACACTCACCAATCAGGCAGCTATGGCTCCTCACAGTGAGGGATCAGAGGAAGCCATGGTTGTTCAAGATGAGAATCGCAAGCCCATTTCCTCCATCCTCATCGTTATCGGTACTTTAAGCTCTTTCTCAGTCTTGTATTTTTTATCTATCTGGGTTGCTTTTTATTCATGTGTTTACGTGTGTTTGTGTCTTCATTAGCAATGCAAACAGAAGCCATGCCTGTTGTTAACAAATTCCAGCTCAAAGAAGACCTTGATCCTGTGTGAGTTGATTTTTTCTTTGTTTGTTTATTTATGTTGTAAATGGGTTTTTGGCATGTTTGATTTGATTGTGGGTTGTGGTGATTGATTGTAAAGATCGTTCTGTTCTGTTCATTTCAATGTGTGATGAAGTTGCAATCTTTTTTGTGTTTATCTTTATATATGTTTGAGGATAATGAGATAGCTAAAAGATCTTTCTTGCCGTTGTTTTCCTGCGCAAGTTTCAATATTTTTGAGTTTGATTGTTTTTAAAAAGAATCAAGCACGATCAGTTATGGTGGTATATGATAGATTACCAGATCAAGGAGTATTTTTGTTGAATATCAATGTATCAAGCACCGAAAGTTTTACCCTTTTCCTTTTTTCCCAAGTGATTTGGGTAATTCATATTTTATTGGCTGAATGAAGTTTGGCTCTTTTTTAAATTACAGTAAAGTGCTCTTTTTTAATTGTGTGGGGTCATTATTCTGGCCTTCTTTTTTCAGTTTTTGGCTTGAAGGTTTTTATTTTAAGTTTGATTGTTAGGTGAACTTGCAAGTTTGCTTTCGGAACTTTATTTACTGGAGAAAGGTAGACTGGGAGCGACAATTTTTTCGTCGTTTGTATGCTGTGGCCTTGTGCTTTGTGCTTATTCTGATAAAAGTGATATTCATGGGGATGAAGGGATTTTTATTGGGTAGTTAAGTTTCTGAAAATGTGTTGAGCTTTTGTTTTCTATTTGAAATTTTGAGTACCATATGATACATGTGGTTGCCGTCAAGTCTTAATATGCCATTGAATGATGGTTCAGGTTTCCAAAAGGGGTGCCTTGGGTCAGATATCATGGCATCTACAAGGACCTCCATATCAACTTAGTTTGGCCTGGAAAGGATTTGACCCTGGGTAATTTTTTATGCTCTTGGGAGTTGTTTTCTTTATCATTTTCTTTTCAAATTATGTTTGATGCATCAGTTCTGCCTTAGTTGCACGATCATAATACCAGAGTACTGTGCTTATCAAATATTCACGTTTTGAAAGTTTATATTCATGCTGTTATGAAAAGTCCTTAAAACTATAAACTCTATATTCATGCGACTCTATATTCATGCGGTTATGTAAATTCCTTAAAACAATAAACTCCCACCCTCATCAAATTCGCACTTTCCAAGACGTGCTTGATGATATTCTTGGATTCACTTGTTTTGCACATGGATATGGGATATGCCTTCAATCTAGCTCCCCATTGTCATACAATAACTAATGGGGGTGTCAAGGAATAGATGTTCTTTTATCTCTAGGTTCCCCTATGGCGTAATCATTCAAATATTTCTTAAACCATGTATTTTCAGGGGTTGATAGTGTAGGCACAATTTCTGCATCTCTTGTGACCTATGCTGCTATCCAAGCATTACAGCCAGACTTAATTATCAATGCAGGCACTGCTGGTGGCTTTAAGGTATGCCCTTCCCCTTCTTGCTTGAACTGCAAATTTAATTATTTTCAAAATGTTACTGGTCTTCTTGTATTCGATTTTCATTCATTTTTCCACTTCAGCAAGGTTCATTCTTTTTTATTGTGCCTGTTTTTGTAGCTGCTAATTTGATCAGTTGCTAGTATTGAAAAGAGTGCACCCTCCTTTATTAAAAGCAGTAAAATGCTGACAGCCATTTTGAATATTCATCTGAAATAAAATTATGCACTTTCTTTTAAATTTCGATCAAAAGCTGATTGATGGAGGCTTCCAGGTCAAAGGAGCATGCATTAGTGATGTGTTTCTTGTATCTGATGTTGCTTTCCATGACAGAAGAATCCCTATTCCTGTAAGTTTTCCTTAGGTTTTCTGATCTTTTTGTTATTTGTCAATAATGTAAAGGAACCTGAAATTTTGTATTGTAAGTCTGCTCTGTGGAGGACTTTCTGATGGCCAAAACCTAAATTTGAAGGCCATTAACAAAACCAACTTATTTTTGTTTGAATAAACACTCATTCTCTGGTGAAATCTGCAATCTTGAAGTAAAGTTGTTTATGTTAAAGGTTGCTGGAAGTCATCATGAACTCTGGTATTCCCTCTGGTATAGCAAAGAGACTCAAAACAAAACCATGAAAGCACATACAAATCCCTAGCAGATGGCTAGGTTGGGTGCATGTTTTTTAATTCTGCTTTATATATGATAATTTCCTTTTGTCTGTTTGTATTTTTCAGTAGCGCTACTGTACCTAATCTTTTTCTGCCTCTGTGGTTTTTTTCTTTTCCTGGTAGGTTTTTGACCTCTATGGAGTTGGTTCGAGGCAGTCTTTCTCAACACCTAATCTCTTGAAGGAGCTTAACCTAAAGGTGAATTTATTGAACATTTTCATCCCTTATCTATATGTGCTGGATGCTTTCTTTTTGGAGTAGTGGTTCAGTTTGTAGGCTATTGCCAGTTCTGAGATTGAGTTCAAATAATCCTAAAAGTTACCAATAAATAGATTGTTTATTGCTTATGGAGCTCTCGTAATAGTCTTGTTTTCTGAACAAAGAAACCTTGTTTTAGTGGGGTTTGACTGGAGAACTTGACAAAATTAGTTCTTAAAATTTCTAACATGGTTAATGATCCAATACGTCTCATCAATAAGCTCTAGCAAGAAGCACATGGTTTAGTTTATGCACCCACTTATTGAATACTCTGCCAGTGATGCTGTGCTAGTCTATCCATTTCTTTGAAGTTAATCTTGTGCTGCCTTCTCTTTACATGGTAAGGTTGATTTTCTGAAATAGTTAAAAACATCTGTAACTAATGACAGTGAATGGTTGAAGTTGTTTTGAAAGGCATTTATAAATTCCCTATGCTGAAACTACTGCATGATATGGAAAATTTCTGTATTGTTCTTGAAGCCTGCATTGACCTAACATACAATATGCTCATGTTTCAGGCTGGGAAATTATCTACTGGAGACTCTCTTGATATGTCCCCACAAGACGAAGCATCGATTGTTGCAAATGAAGCTACGGTTAAAGACATGGAGGTAAAGTTGAATCTTTCCCTGATAACGTGTGGGCTGAAATGTCTCTGTCCTCCAATGAACTGAGTTAATGGACTAGAAGAACTTTAATTGATTGCTTGATGCATATGTAAGACTTTAATCGATTACAAAAATGCAGGACTACAAGTTACTTTCAATGTAATATCCTTCCGGAAGTTCTGATGAATCTTCAACAGCAGCATGCTATATACAGCTATACATATCAAATCTTGAACACCTTCATGCATAATGAACTTGAACTTCATTTTTTATTATAGTAACGACCACCAAGATTTTCCTCTGTTAGTTACAAAATGCAATTTTGGGTTTTCTCCAGCGTTAGGAATTTCTTGCAATTAGCTCATCATCCATGCAGCTCACTACCTTTCTCTTTAGATGATAGGGAGAATGACGCATCAAATGAAAATACCATTTTTATTCCTAAATTATGTATGTTTCTTCAGTTCCTAATGTATATGATATTTCTGGTTTCAGGGAGCTGCTGTTGCTTATGTGGCTGATCTTTTGAAAGTCCCTGCAATATTCATAAAAGCTGTGACTGACATAGTGGATGGTGAAAAGCCAACTGCAGAGGAGTTCTTGCAGAATCTGGCTGCAGTGACTGCTGCTCTTGAACAGGCAGTCACCCAAGTTGTTGATTTCATCAGTGGAAAGCGTCTCTCTGAGCTTTGAAATGATGTGACCTTCACTGCCTGATTTTTTGGAAGATGCATGTCAGGAAGTATCCAATGAACCATTGTTTCACGAGATACAATATATGTTCGAAGACGAGTGATATTTAGCTTAAAACTGCCATAGTTCATAGTTTGAGAGGGCCCAATGTTTCTGGGTCTGATGGTTTGGTTTTATATTTCCACGCACTCAACCGAGGTCCAAGCATTGGGACCAACAACACAATTTGATTAGGTATACCGTTATGCAGCCAAAAGGGTGATATGCTGTTCATCATCTATTTAACCCAACAGTTTGACTGGGTGATGGTTGTTGCTGGGAATCTTCTTGTAACAACAAAAATTGGCATAAGAACTTGGCGTGACAATCTTGTATACCGGAACCTGGTATGATAATCTTAGATTGCTCTGGTGTGAATTTCAGTAGTTTGGCAGTTCTCTTCCTTTCATTAAGGTTGTGTTTGTTTTTTACTTGTTTTTGTGTTTGTGATGAAACAAAATACGGTAAAGTTTTTGGTAACAAATCAAATTGTATTTTGTATTGTAAGATTTTCAAAAAATTTAAGTATGGAATGCAGTTTTTAAAAAGTAGTTTTTATAATTTTTTTAAATAATTTTTGTAAAATTTTATTTGTTTTTATGTATCAAAAACGTTTGCGTTTGCGATGAAATAAAACGCAGAAAGGTATTTGGTAACAAACCAAACTATTTTAAAATTGAATTTAGAACGTAGTTTTTGTAAAGCAATTTTTATATATTTTTTTAATTGAGTTTTGTAAAACTTTATTTATTTTTGTGTTTTGAAAGTGTTTTTAAAAAAGTTTAAAAAATTTTTATTTTATTTTCTTTGCTTTAAATTGAGATATTTTTTTGTGTTTTAAGATCATTTTGATATACTGATATCAAAAATAATTTTTAATATATATTATTTTGATGTATTTTCAAATAAAAAACACTTTAAAAAGCAACTGCACCTATATTTTCACCAAATATTTTATTTTATTTTTTTTGCTACGTATAAATTTCAACCATAATTTTTACCAAACACATATCTAAATTCAACTAACCATATTTAATCATATTTTTTTAAAATTTATTTTTAAAAAATTATAATTATAAAAATTACCTTAAAAACAAATCACTAAAAAAACAAAAAAAAACAAACAGACAGATTGCCTTTGTTCAGTTGCTTGAACTGGCATTTGCACACATATCCATAAAGATTTTAGGCTGCAATTCGTGGACTAATCTTTATTTCATGTCCACCTGTGAACCGTCCATTGCATTTGCTTCAATAGAGATTTTGACATTTAGATTTCACATTATCCTCGGTGCCCTAATTTTTGGTGCGGCTCATGTTAACGGTGCAGCTAGAGCTGAAGGATGCAATAATACAAGGCTAGTCCTGCTTCTTCTTCTTTAATGCAAGGATTTGGGGCTGCATATATAGATTATATGAAATCACCCATCAATGCATCAATTTGCAAACCCATCACCAAATATCAACCAACATCTTTAAACATAATGTGCATGGAAGCCTTGTTTCCCAACTACTGCCTTTACGCTACATAAAAGAACACAGATTTATGTATATCACACTATACATGACGAAAATACAATTATCCCCTGAACCTTATTTTAATACTTCAACATAGAATGCAGCAGCTGTATATATGAGGCTCCTGACCTTGCTTCACAGGGAAGTGAAGGGGTTACTGCCTAGCATCTTCTCCCAGCAAGAGCGTCAACATCTCTTCCAGCGGCGAAACCATGGGGAGCGAACAGATCGGACGAGGAGGCTTGACATCGAAGGCCAGTCCTGGCAAAGCTGCAATTCTGGCTCTCGGCAAGGCATTTCCTCACCAGCTAGTCATGCAAGAATTTCTGGTTGATGGGTATTTCAAAAACACCAATTGCGATGATCCAGAGCTCAAGCAGAAGCTAACTCGACTCTGTAACTCTGCAAACCTTTTTCTCGTTTAGCTTTTCACGTCCAGATAAATGCTAGGGAATGCATGCTATCCATTGAATCTACAAATGAGAGGATACAAGGACAATACAATCTTCTTAGGCTTAATAAATCTGTCGCAGATAGCAATTTGTGCCAAACAAAACCTTTGACAACGGGGGACAGGGTTACAGGAGTATTCTTTTTTCTTTTGACCTTTTTAGGAAGTTCATCTGCTAGAACTCAAAATTTAGGGTATTGATACTTGGGAAAATTTACAGTACGGTTAAGAATATTTCTATTTAAGATCTACCTGAGATTTTTCTCCTACTTATTTTTATCTATTTCTTCGAAGTACATTCAGAAATAATTACTAATATATCACTAATTACTAGCTGATATAACTCTCATTTTCACTCTATGGAAACTTGCAGGCAAAACAACCACCGTGAAAACTAGGTATGTGGTCATGTCAGATGAGATCCTGAACAAATACCCTGAACTTGCCATTGAAGGCATCCCTACCATCAAACAGCGATTAGATATCTGTAACGATGCTGTAACACAAATGGCCATTGGAGCTTCACGGGCTTGCATCAAGAAATGGGGCAGGTCTGTATCAGATATAACTCACATGGTCTACGTCTCCTCGAGTGAAGCTAGGCTACCAGGTGGCGACCTTTACTTAGCAGGAGGCCTTGGACTCAGCCCTGAAACGCAGCGTGTTATGCTATGCTTTTCAGGGTGCTCTGGAGGTGTGGCTGGCCTTCGTGTTGCCAAGGATATCGCTGAGAACAATCCGGGAAGTCGAGTTTTGTTGGCTACTTCAGAAACTACCATTATCGGGTTCAAACCACCAAGTGTAGATAGACCATATGATCTGGTTGGGGTTGCCCTCTTTGGGGACGGTGCCGGAGCAATGGTAATAGGCACAGATCCAGTTCCGGTTACTGAATGTCCTCTCTTTGAGCTTCACACCGCAATCCAGAATTTCTTGCCAAACACTGAAAAGGCTATCGATGGCAGGCTAACAGAAGAGGGTATCAGCTTCAAACTAGCAAGGGAGCTTCCGCAAATAATTGAAGATAACATTGAAGGATTCTGCCACAAGTTGATAGGAGTTGCTGGACTAACTGACAAGGATTACAACAAGATGTTTTGGGCAGTCCATCCAGGGGGGCCCGCAATCTTGAATCGAATGGAAAAGAGACTTGATTTGCTTCCTGACAAACTGAATGCTAGTAGAAGAGCTCTGATGGATTATGGCAATGCTAGCAGCAACACCATTGTGTACGTGCTGGAGTACATGATAGAAGAGAGCAGGAAGATGAAGGCAGGCGCTGCAAATTGTGATTGGGGCTTGATACTGGCTTTTGGACCTGGAATAACCTTTGAGGGAATTCTTGCAAGAAACCTAACTATCTAAATATTATATGGTGGTGTTTTGTTCTCCTACACTGGTGGCAGAAAAGTTCTAAATCCATTTTCTTGGCCCAAAACTGTCCTTGTATATCTTGATAGCTCTATCAATTCTAACTGTTTATCCAAATCTCATAGCCTCCTCAAGAAGACAGGCTCTTGTATCAGCTTTGACAGGGATCACTCATGAAATATAAGTTTGCACGTCACAAAAGGTACTAGATTTGCATCAACTCTCACAATATAAACAAAAAAGATGATTACAGCCGACATATTAATTAAGTTAACCATCAATTAATTATGTGTTAAGTACAAAATTCCAACCAAGTTTCTGCATCCCCAACTTTACAAGTAAACCCACTTTTCTCCTGTCATAATTTGAAAGAGAAACTTAACTGGAGAACAAAACAGATCTCAACAGCATTGCCCAAGTCAAATTCAGGCAGCAATGTTGCTCATAGACTACACCAGAAGACGGCTTCAATTACACCACTCCAGAGGGAAGACGAAGCACAAGCTGCCCTCCAAATACACTGCAAGAAAATCACAATCATATATATGTTGCAATAAAAATTGTACTGTGATGTTTCACATGCTCCTTGGATAAAAGAATGACATCCAAACATTAACAAACCTTTTCACATAATAATAACAGAAATCTGCTAAGATGAAAGTCTGGACAATTTCTGAGATAAGAACCATAGATGGCCATAATCCATACCCCAAGGCTACCAATAAGTGTCCACGAGTATCTAAAACCTGTTCACAAGATGCAAAACTTTAATGGTAAATTGCCACTCTAGTCAGTTAATAATTTAAAGGAAAATACTTGTATCAGCCAAAGATAAGAGAGAACAAGGGGGGTCAGAAAAAGAAGAAGAAGTGTATTTGGCACATAAATTTCTTTAAGTGACTCCTACAAAAATAGTATTAACTTCAGGGGATATGAGTGATGATGCAATAGTAAATGGGTTGAAGAAAAAGAATTTCTGCTCATTCCAGTATCATTAACAGCCACTATTCAACCCTCTTGAGTAAAATTGATTATTTTATCATAATAAACAATATGCAGGTTTTGTGACGCCTGTTTGAGATGGAAATGTTCTGCATGACCTCTAATGACTCTGAAATCACTTCACGACATGGCTAGCTATCTGAAAGCATGAATAGCATTTAGAGCATCACTAAAAACAGATTAAGAGCTTAAGGTTCGGCATCCCTTCCATAAGACAACAGACACCAAAGAAAACCACAAGTAGAGAACCGAACGACTCTAGCCCCACCCCAAATCCCCGGCTCATATATATATAAACCCTCTAATCTAATAAGCTTAGGCTCCTTGGTTCAGAAATTTTCCAAACATTCACTTCAGAAAACATTCTAAGAGCAACCATACAAAAGATTCAGATCTGCAAGAACAAACCTGGAGGACCCAATGGGCACAGCTCAAGAACCTTGCAACACCCAATGCAAATACATAATGCGCAGTGAATGGCTCAACAATCTACAGGTACAGCGAATGAAGACATGAGTTTCAGCTTTCAATTTGCAAACCTCCTTGACTAATACTTTCTACAATATGAAACCAAAGCACCAACCTTGGTGTTCTGCATGACACGCAACTGAGGAAGTACAGAAACAGCTTCCAGGTATACACAGAATGCCCAGAGGATCCGGTTCAGTAGATTGTGAGATGTTGATGGATGAATAAGCAAAGCTAAAATAGCACAAGGTGCCGCCTGCATCCAAATTCAATTGAAGGGTAAGAGTTAAAGGTATAATCATTATCGAGTAATCCATATCCCATATTCATTACATAGAGAAAGGGAACTAGTTAGCATGAAAGAAAGAATTTGAAGTTTGACAACCAGAAAATCTAAGGAAAAAAAAAAACTTAGTTTCATCCACAAGTATGTGGGTAGTATCATAAGAGCATGTCGTTGCCATGAACATGAACAAAGAAGCATAAAGGAGACATTACTGTTATATAGTGAATATTGATGGGAAGAAAAAATTAAGGAAAACATCGTACAAGTTCATTTTTTATAAGAAGTCTTTCCTATCAAAAAACCATAAATATAACTACATTTACAAAAAAAAAAGTGTAGAGTTAATCAAATACTCACCACATAATATAATGCAAAGTTGTCTTTATCCTCCATGTAACTCGACTTCAGTTTAAAACGGATCATATAAATAACCCACAGGGTTGTAGCCAACGTTGCCAAGTCCAGTACGGTATGAATATCATATTCCATTACAAAGCTGCAGTACAGCCTCACAGCTAAGAACATTGCCGTCAGCTCCTGAGTTTTCAGTGATAGCCCTGCAAAATATTCAAAATAATGTTACAAGCCAAAACTTTGAATCCAAAAACTGAAAGGTATAACCACAACAAGTTCCAAAATTTGAAGGAAAAATCCAAACTTTCTCTCTAATTGCATTAGTTCCCCGTCAAAAAAACAAAATTTTCCATAGAAAACAAAATAAAATCCAAAATTTTACCAAAGATAAAGTCACAAAATCATTGAAACACGACAAAAGAAAACCCAAAATTTAGCACAATAATCCCAGTTCTCTTTAATACCATCAATTCCAAACAAAAGCAATAACAATGAAAGAAAAAATTCAATTCAAAACCAAGAAATATATAACCATTAAATCATTGTCAACCAAAAAAGACCTGAAATTTAGCACCAGAATCCGATTTTCCCTCTATTGGAACATTTCCCATTAAACAAATCAATCCATTAATAAAAAATAATTACCATTATATCATTGAAGCACAACAGAAAAGATCGAAGATTTAACGCAAAAATTAAAAATTTCTCTCTAATTAATAACCCCCATGAAAAAAAATTAAAACCTAATAGTTTGGGATTCCGTTTAATTACCAGCACAAGTCTTCTCTTTCATTAACTTATAAATAAGCACAGAGATTCCAATGGAGTGAACAGCCTCAGCAGCAACAAAGAGGTTATCGTGATCGTGTACGATGAATCGGAGAAGCACCAGCGCTGTCATCCCCGCCACCACCGCCAAAAACGCCTTGACTTTCGGAGGCTGTCGTCGCACCCATGTTGTTACCACTTGGATCGGTCTCTTCGGTGGTCTCATCGTAGAATTCGATTTGATTCTCCTGAGAAAGTGATGGAAATTGAGAGAAATTGAGCGGAAATTAGGGCTTGACTGCTTAACGGAGATTTTAAAGAGGGAGGGGATTTTTATTTTTATTTTTATTTTTATTTTGGTGGGGTGCGAAATTTTATTTTTCCCGTTATGTTTTGCATATTTATTATTTTTGTCTGAAGAAAAAACAGAAATCAATCAGTCACTTTAGTTTCAATAGTTGATCAAATCAACCCTTGTGTTCTAGTATTAGTCAAATTATATATTCTATTTCTAATTTAAGCTGACGTGTACTAATTTTGCATGAATAAATATTGAACTAAAAGCTTTATTATTCTCTTCCATGAATATTCAAACTTTTCTCGATTAATCTTATTAGATTTTCATCCAAACTCAATGAATTGTTTTGATTAATTGCTATTTTAAATTTACTGTTTTCACCAGCAAAATTCACAGCAATTCAACATTATTTTTATTTCCTATTACCATGAAATTGAAGTTATAAGCACATATAAAAGTTTAATTTTAAGTTGTAAGGTGTTTGATTTTTTTTTAATCTTGAAAATAATATATAGCAATCAAATGACCTTTAAGATGCTTTATGAATGGTTTTTAGAGCTAATAAGTGGTCAAAATTGGTGCAAAATTAGCCTATATAAAAATACAAAAAGTTGATTGTAATTTCATTATTCCAGTAATGAAAACCTAATGGAAAGATCGGTAGAGAAAAAAATTAAAGATTTAAACAGAAACGATAAATCTTTTAATTAAATGGCTAGTTTGGTTTTGACCAAATACTTAGGCGTGTATTACCATTTAATTTTTAATGGATTTATGTGCTCTTCCAAATTCATGTCTACCTTGCGCTAACGTCACAAGCTGGATTGAATTTTTTATAATGTAAAAATAATATTCGAGTATTTAATAATAATTCAAATCAATTCTAGTTAACTTAATAAATTTATCATCCATAATAATATAAGATTGGAATAAAAACAATAACTCCTAAAAAATACCCAATTTAAATCAATAAAAAAACATTAAAAAAAAAATTTATCAACACGAGTTAAGTTGACTAACGTGTAATTTGAGATATCCAAACATAAACAAAGGCAAGAAAAATCATAAAGATCAAGGTCCGATAATCTAACATCAAATGATTAAAATTTTTAAAAAATTAATTTTGAAAAATAGAAACATAAAAAAACGAGTTAACTTGATTACACTGCAACACGTAATATGAGAATTAGATAAAAAAACTATTTAAAAAAAAGACCTGGAAAAGAAAAAAAACCAAAGCTAAATCAATAAAAAAAAATGTCGAAAAAAAACATGAGTTAACTTGGGTTAACTTGACTAACCTACGAACCATGATAATCCCACAAAAAAAAAAAAAACATAAAAAGAACAAATTTCTTGCTGAATAACAAAATCTCAAAAGATGAAAATAAAAAAAATAAATCAAGAAAAGAAACATGAGGGGAAAAAAAGGCTCAATTCAATTTGAGTTACCTCAACTAGCTTGCGACATGGAATGTAAGATAAGGATAAAAAAGATTAAGTTTTTTTAAAAAAAAACCTAGAAAAAAAAATAAAAGTTAAATCAATAAAAAATTTAAAGTCAACTTAGACTAACTTAATTAACTCGTGACCTGAAATAATAATCCTACTAAAAGGAAAGCAGAAAAATTACAAAGTCAAAGACCTAGTAATTTAATGTCAGATGATGAAATTGAAAGAAGAAACCAAGTTCAAAAAACAAAACATCAAGAGAAAAAATCAATTCAACTCGGGTTAACTTAACTAGCTTACAATCCGGGATATGAGAATCAAATATGGTATAAAAGTAATGAAGCAAAATTCATAACCATCAAGAATTAAAACTTAAAAAAAAAAAAAACAGAAATCAGATAACGAGGATCAAATCTGATATAAAAACCAAATGAAAGAAAATAAATAAGTATTAAATTAAAAATAATAAAAATAAAAATAATAAGAACCAAAATTGAATACAAAAATTAAATCAAATGAAATGATGAAGAACAAAATTGAAAAGCATAAATAAATCAAGAAAATGATAAAAAAAATGAAGAAGTAATCAAAAGAATAATGACCAAATTTGAATGTATAAATTAAATCAAATAAAATATTAAGGGAAAAATTTGAAAAACATAAATAAATCAAGAAATAAATAGATAAAATAGCAATCAAAAGAATGATGATTAAAATTAAGTACAAAAATTAAATAAAATAAAATATTATGGGATGAAATTGAATGAAAAAAATTAATAAGTATCGAAAGTATAATAAATAGCAATTAAAAAAATAAAAATAAAAATAAATAAAAATATCAAATAAAATGAATCTTTTTTTATTTTTTTAAAAGAGAATAGAGAGAGAGAGCTACACCGGCAGTTCTTTACCGCTACGCATCTATCAATCAAAAAGAGCTTGGTGAGCCATTTCTCATGTCATCGTGGAAACATTTTGCTGCCAAAAAAGTCCACACCCATTGCTAGAAAAGCACGGGCTGCTCTCACTCACGTGCTAATAACTTTTAATTTTTTGTTTATTTGCATTGACACTTAGCTTGCTTGACAATAACAAAAAAAAAAAAAAGACAACAATTAAGGTAATTTAGATATTTTATTATGCTTTTAAAATTAAAAATTAAAAAATTCCCTACATAAAAGTTAATTAAATTTGGCTTTTGAACACATTTTAGTCATTTCTCTTTGCAAAAGAAAAGTAAAAATTCATGAATTCATTATGGAAGTCCGGTGAGGGAATCCAAACATTGATCAAGTTTAGTTTTTTTTTTTAATACATGGATATCAATTCCTGTTATGCAAGGGCTTAATTACAAATAAATTACTATTGGAGGTTTCAATTTGATAAAAACGTATTATAAATGTTGATTTAATCAAATACAATTACTTGTTTCTTCGACAAGATGATGGATTCGACTCTTTGCTTTAAAAGCATGGCAAAAGGTGAACAATGAAGAACCCTATACAATAAAATATAATTCTCGAACATGTAACATGAATATTAATATGCATAGATTTTACCATCAGATTTACTATGTTTGAAGGTAATTACTCTTTAAATTAAAGTTGTCAACACCATATCAAGTTTAGTTTTTTTATTTATGTTTATTGATCTTAAAAATAAAAATAAATTTTAATCATCATAGACAGTTCTTGGGCCAAAAATTATGAAAAAAACTGGTGGAGTAATGACCAATGATAAAAGAAACGATGACTCTGATTTTGTTACTTAATCAATCAATACATTTTAAAAATCTAAGTAGCAAATAATAAGTCTTCTAGGTAGTTTTGTTTTGACCAAATGTTTAATTTTACAGTTTTTAGCCCTTTGGAACTAGCAATGACCAGATAGGTGCCGCGGTCCTAATCAAACTTTTTATAGCGTTAAAAAAAAAAAAGTTAAGACAATGATAATGTAAAGTCACTTTAGATTAAGTTGATTAATATGCTACCCGAGATATAAAATTAAAATAATTTATAAAAAAAATAAAAAATAAAATACAACGTTCAAGGCTCCATAGCCCAATGTCATATGTTAAAACAAAAAAAAATCAATTTTTTAAAAAATAATATTTTAAAAAAAAACCAAAGTCAATTTAAGTTAACCAAACTGATCAATCACCCATGATATGAGACCAAAATAAAATAAAATAAAATTCTAAAAATAAAAAACTAGTAAAAAAGATCAAAGTTTAATAAAAAAAACATTGAAGAAAAGTATGAGCTAACTTAAGTTAACTTGCTAACATGCACTCGGAATAATCTCACAGAAAAAAAATAAAAATTGGCAAAGCTCAAGAGATAATAATCTAATGTGAAATGATGAAAATAAAAAAAAATCAATTTCATAAAAAAAAATCAAGAAAAAAAATAAGTCAACTCGGGTTAATTTCACTAACCCGCCACCCAAAACATGAAATCATGATTAAAAAAAGACTTTAAATAGAACGGTCTAGCAAAAAAGACCAAACTTAATAAAAAAAAGTAAAAAAAAAAAAAAAAGCTAACACAGGTTAACTTCACTAACTCGCACCCAGGATAACCCAATAAAAAATATAGAAAAATCACGAAACTCAATGGTCAATAATATAATGTCAAATGATAAAATTGTTATTATTATTATTATTATTATTTTGAAAAAACCGAGTTAACTCAACTAATATGTAACATGAGATATGAGATTGAGATAACAAAAAAAAAAAAACAAATAATGAAGTTCAAAGCCTCCTAGCCAAAATATCAAATGATGAATTTGAAAGCAATATCAATAAAAGAACAAAAAATTGAACTTAAATCAAACCTGGTCTGAAGATCGGGATTACCTTGTAAAAAAGCACACACATAAAAATAACAAAGTAAAAATTCCTATCACAAAATACGATATAAAAACTAAATGAAAGAAAATAATCAGGGACTAAATTGAAAAACAAAATAAATTAAGAAAATGATTAAAAAAATAGTAATTAAAAGAACGAGGACCCAAATTAGATTAAAAAAAAAACCAAAAAAGAAGTTGAGGGAAAAAATTGAAAATATAAATAAACAAAAAAGGATAAGAAAATAATAATCAAAAGAATGAGAACAAAAAATGATTTTAAAAAATAAATGCAATTAAATGACGAGGGATATAATTGAAAAATAAATAAATCAAGAATATATATATAAAGAATAAAAAAAATGAGGACCAAATTAGATACAATTAAATAAAATTCACAAAGATAAAATTGAAAAAATCTAAAATTAAAATGTTTTTAAAAGTAAAACAAATAATAATAAAAAAATAAGGGTCATAATTGATAAATATACAAATTGAAGGATACAAATATTTTTTGAAAGTACTGACATAAAATTCTAAACAAGGAGAGAGAAATAAAGAGAAGAAAAAATTATACTAAAGGCTAATCATGTCTTCATCATAAACACGCGTTATACCGCTAGAAAAAAGGATAACACTTTGCATTTAACATTGCCCAAGATTGCAGAATTTGTAATCGGACGATCCAATTTTATTTAATATTATTTAATTTATTAAAATTAAAAAAAATTTGAGTAAACTTAAACATTAAAAGAAAAAAAATCAAAAGAAAAGGATTAAAATACCCTTGAAAACAACTTTTGTTTTGAAGGACAATCTTGTAACTTTATAGTTCAAACAAAAAGAAGAGATGAAAAAGCCGCTCTGTGTAAGTTTTTTTTTTTATTTTATTTTCAATGGTATTAAAATAATTTTATTGTATAAATAATTTTTTTAAAAAAAAAAACCTTTGACTGATATGCATATATTTTTTGCTTTTAAAGACAACAAAGTAATTGAACTATGCTAAAAAAAAATGTATTAACTAATTTATTTCTAATTAATCTTGTAATACTCAATAAATCCCCTTTAAAAAAATCATTTTACCCCAACTACAAGCTTTGTAAGTTTCGATGATGAGAAAGGCAAAATCTTTTGTTCCACTAAATAGTGTAATGTGTTCAGCATTACAATATTTTACTTGTACCTTTTATTTTTCTTAATTTATTTTTTTTTGTAATGTTTCCATATTTTACTTGTAACTTTTAGTTTTTTTTGTGATGTTTCAATTAACAGTGTAATGTATATAGGATCGCAGTGATTCAGTGATGACTTTTAGTTTTTTTCTTTTTAATGTAATATGTACGAGGCTACAAGCTCGTATTTGTATGGATATGGAAGGACTCAATAATTAATTAATTAAAAATGGAGGCTTCAATTAAATCCCTCAAAATCGATGGACCGCGTGCGGTTTCCATCCAGGAAAAACAATGTTTTTTGAAATCAGATTGGAAAATAATAAGAGCAAGTCAATGTCTGGAGCTGACATATCGTGTAGACCAAGGTGTTCAAGACTTCAAGCCATGGTCTCATTGAGACAAAAAAAAAAGAAAAAAGAACGAAGGCAAGTCACCTTGGACCCCATGCACCATAAATTCACCACCAAATCAGGCTTCACATGAGCTATGCGTTAAAACTCCTAAATAAAATATGATAGGAAAACATTGAAGGATTAAGATTCATTAACATTTGCATTGAACTACTACGGCAAGATAGAAAAAAAGTATTCCGGCATTGAACAGATGGAAAGGCAGAAGACATGATCAAAATGGGAAGTAGAACTGTGGGTCAGAAGAGACGATCTAGCCCTATCACCACCAAAGATCAGGTTACCATCCGAGAATAGACAGGGGTTGTGTAGAAATGCTAGACAAGTTACATCAGAATGTCCATGAATGTGATCGTCTCATGGGAGGCTTCATTTGTTTGTCTTCTTCGAGTGCCACCATACCCAAATGAGAAGGGTCTTCCAACAACATTTTTGCAACCAAGTAACCTGCAATGGACCAGGTCTGGAATTTACGCGCCTGTTTCCCAACAAATCGACCAAGCTTTCCATCGTAATATTCTGGCCAGTTGTCTTTAACTAATCTTGTCTCCGCGAGCTCAATGGCACGTCTTGCAATTTGGGGGCGTCCGGTCTTGATGCATGCTGCGGTGAGAAGCCACAAGAGCACTGCATCCGTTGCAATAGCCAAAATGTTTCAAAGATAATAATCTCAACAAGGAAGTTCAAAGAGTTACATAGAAATGGACTTGGAATTGTTCATAAATACTTCAAAGAGTTCATCATAGTTGGCAAAATATAATGATGACGATTTTAAGCAGGAATAGAAATGACATGAACAGGCTTTAATAGCACAGACACGGAATATACTAACTATTATTTCCATCCAAAGCCAAAACTCATGAAAAATAGCATAAAGAATAGTTAAAGCTCTATGAAGAAATTACACACACATCACATCGGATAAGATTTTCCAACAATGTACTTCCAACAAAAATTGGGGCACTCGTAAAGCTTTTTCTTATTTTATATTTTTGCTCATAAGAACATGGAACTTTGGCTGGATGTATTTGGGATTAGCATTCAGCATTTCACCAGGGCAAATTCATGTAAATGCTGATTTGATAAAAATTCAAGCCATGGCATAGCAACAAAGGTAATCATTTCGGGCCTTGTTTTATCAAATGAATTATTCAGGCCTGACTTGCAATCAACCAAAAAAGCCATGGCGGTTTTAGTTACATTATGAATTTGTTTTGCGCAAAGGAAAATGCAGTGCAAGTAGCATACCTGGCCAGGATCCTCCATTGTGGTAACTCCATCTAGTATTTTTTGGATCACATCCTGTAACAATCCGCCATTCATGACTCTCTATCGCTGGATAGATTACCTTGAGTGGCATTTCTCCAACCAATTCCTCCCACCGTGATTCTATAAGATCCATTATCGCTGTCGATTGTTCAGGGGTTGCCAACGATGACAAGATTGCAATACAGTTACCCATACAAAACCAACGGAAGTCCATTTTTGCAGGACTAACATTTCCAATAAAGTAGCCACCATGGACTGGCATAAAATCAAATATCCATTCTGGAAGAGAATCGGGAATTACATTAAACTTGTTAACTGCAGTATGAGAGTATTCCTCTGTTTTATAACGATATATATCATTAAGTTGTTTCAAGTCAATCCAATAATAACTCCTCATGTGAAAACTTAAGGCATGAAGGCGTTTAGTGATCCGCTCTACAAACTCTTTCCCCTCCTCATCTTGCTTCAGTAGAAGCAAAGCACATCTTAAAGCCATGAAGAAAAGTGCTTGAATTTCAATGGGATACCCATAAACACCCTGAAAGATATATAACCAAAGACACAGTAAATGATTTAAGACTTGAAAAATAAACAATGGATGAACATTGCAACAAGCACAACATTAAATATAGTCCAAGCAGACAGTAAATCAAGAGATGCCTCATTGGTAACCAATGAAACTCACCATTCTGCGATCAATCATGCAGCATCCATCAGCGCAAAGAAGAGTAGGGAATGTGTCAAACCCCTCTGAAAGGCATAAACTCAAAATTAGGCGCATACCCTTCTGACATTCTGGCATTTCGGCCAATGATGTGTCGCCTGTGGACTTGGTGTATGCTCGAAGTAAGAAAATCCACCAAAATCCAGAATCAACGGGAGCCACTCTTCCTATTGCACTCTCACCAAAATCTGCCATCAAAGTCTCACTGTTCCTGACAGGATCGTGGAGTACCTTAAAACTCGCAGGCATAACTCCTTCTCCAAGATGGAATCTGTCAATTTTTTTCTCCCATGACTGGAGGCGAAGAGTCTTCAAAATAAAATTCTTTACTATTTCAGGTTCCCCGTTCATCAGAAAAGCCAATGCACTCGGGACAAAATCTCTTACAAACACCTATGTAAATAGAGAAACTACGTTAATGTACAAGCTTTAAAGCCTTCGGGATCCTACAATCCCAGTTACAAATGCAAGAAAGTCATTATCTTGTTACAATATCCGAACATATATGGAAAGAGAACAGAGTGGTATGAAAGTTGACTTTGGAACACGAAACATAAGCACATTATAGACAATGGGATAATCAAAAGGCAGAACCGGGAGAAAAACAAAAGTACACCCCAGTACATCTCCGAATAAAGTTATCGGGTGAACGACCAAACAAAATCGGCAACCAACCAATTGCAACAAAATGCCTGTCTCCAGTTAGTTAATACCCTAATAAACAAAATTTCTTGTCATATAACACAAAGTAACAAAAATCATGGAGCCTTCACCTGATCATAATTAAGCTGTTCCCCAGTATTATCCAAAGCTGCTATGGTTCCAACAGGTTGGCCACGAAAAAAAACCAACGATCTCCTCAAAGCGTCCCAAGCTTCAGCCACAGCTGGATGTGTCTCAAACCCATATTGTGACCTTGGAGTATTGAATCCTGACCTTCTACCAGGGGAATATAAACCATCAAGATGATCAATTAACCTGAAGTTACTCTCGGCTCTTGACGAGGGACGAGGAGAAAGCAAAGGCACCCCAAACAATTCATTTAGGGACCTCTCATCACATGATCTTTGCCTCTCCATATTCAAAAGCCTTGGTGGCTTATCTAAGCTCCTTAAGAAATCCAAATCTTCTATTTCAGCCGAAGCACGATGGGCATCGACACTCTTCAAGCTCCCATTTTGAGACACATCTCCATCAAGACTGGACATTTGTCGGATGTTTTGTCAAAGACAAAACACACAACTTTGGGCTTAACGCCTTGTGCAAACAACCTGCAATGAAATTCACCAGAAACAACCAAACTCAATGCATATAAGAGAAAATTGTGTAAAAACAGAGATGGGTTTTTCCCTCTTTCTTTGAAAAAAAAAAAAAAACGAAGATTCAAGATTCAATCTTTATATCAGTTTTGAAAGGTTTTCTCATCAACCAAACAAGAAGTCTTGAACTTTCACACCCCTAACCCTCAAAAGCTTCAAGCTTTTTATTCAAGAACCACAGTAGAGCATAACATATTAAGATTTTAGAGAAAAAGTGTGACTAACTCTTAAGACAGCTTCAATTATCCAAAAACGGAGAGAGGGGGGAGAGAAGAGCAGGCTGACTTGGGAGAGAGTGATAGATGAATACAATCTTCGTTGAAGATGCAGTGGAATCAAGCGGGCCCAAAAGGCAAACTGTGATAGTAGATTGGTAGAGGATGACAGGCAGGTGAGGCTGCTAGTATGTACGGACGGTTAATAATAGTTTTGAGGGGTCCACGTGGGGAGTCTCTGATTTGACTGTGACAGTCTGATGGTGATGTACTCTCGCATGAAAAATGGATCAGCGGCCTGAATAAGGAGTAGACAAAACTGAGAATCGGTCCCTAAACTCTCAATACATTATCATTTAAATCCTCACACTGAAATCTCCTTAATCAATTCTAGAAATGTATTAGAAATTCCGAATTGCTATAACCATGCAATAATTCGATCGGTTATTTCAATAATTTTCTCTACTAGGATTGCTAATTCATTAAACCAGTAAACTACACGCTTGACGAGATTGATGGATTAAATATAGCAATTCTTAATTTTATGCAATAAAATGATGTTATTTTGAGGAACATTTGCACTACTAAGGAAATTTTGAGATATTATACTTAGTATTATACCTAGTCGAGAACATGTTTAACTTAGAGACCTAACAAGAGAACCAGACATGTTCTGGGGACTAACTTGGGCATCATTGTAATGAGTGGTGACCAAGCGAGCGTGAAAGAGCTTTGGGACTTGAACCATATGAAAATATGAAACGAACACTTGTCTCTGTGACAGTAGTAATAATACAAAGGGATCTTTTCTCTGCAGAGCGGAAAGATTTCTTTTTTGCCAGATCCCTTGGGAGCTGGTGATTGGTGATTGGGCTGTCATTTGGCAGCCATCATGAGCTGGGATCACAGTGGAATTCACGGCTGCCATAAAAAACTGGAAACGAAGAGTCTGTTTTGAATTTGATTGTCTTTCGCTCTCGGCATAAATTAGAATGTGTGATGGGAATTGGTTTTGCCCTCTCTTTTGTTTCTTTCACGTGTTGATTGTGAGTTATCGGTTGTATTATTTTATTGTTGTTTTGAAAAATATTTTTTTATTTAAAAATATATTAAAATAATTTATTTTAAAAAATTAATAATTTTAGATAAAAAAATATTTAAAATTTTATTTTATCTCCACTCGGAATGCAATACCAAATAAATAGTTAGAGTTTATTTGGTAGTGTGGTTGCGGTTACTTTTCAAATAGCTTTTCGTGCCAAAACGATATTAATGACTTTTTTAATTTTTAAAAAATTATTTTGACATCAGCATATCAAAATAATTTGAAAATACTAAAAACATATTAATTTGAAGTTAATAAAAAAATAAAAAAAATTAATTTTTTTCAAAAACACTTTTGAAACATAAAAATAAACAAGCCTTTAATCTTGTTGATTGTGTTGATCACTTGCAAAGTAAATGAGTCAAGAATTGATTAAGGAATGCAATACCCACATGAACTAAGCTATGTTTGGTAGTTTTGATTTTTAATTTGTTTTTAAAAAATATTAAATTAATATTTTTATTATGTGTTTTTTATTATTTTAATGTATTAATGTAAAAAAAAATAGAAAAATAATAAGTATTTTAATTAAAAACACTTTTAAAAAATACTCTATATCACATTACTTAATTAGCACTTTTAATTACTTTTTTTTTTCCTAAGAGTGATCTTAAGCACTTTAATTTAGCAAGGTGGAATTTAAAAAAAAAAAAAAACAGAGAGAGTAAAAATGGAGGCATTCCCTTAAGAGTCATTTATTTGTATTATCATTCTGGATTCAGTATTAAAATAGATTATAGATAAGATGTTTTTTCTTTAATAAATTGAAATGATTAAAAAAAAATTAACTTGACACATCATTTAAAATAAAAAAATTTAAATGTTTTAAAATGCGAACCATGTTGAAAAAAAAAATGCTGAGACACACAATTTTTGGAATAGGGATCTTATTATTATTATTATTATTATTATTAATACTAGTATTACAAAAAGAGGGGAAAAAAAGAGTAATTATTTGGGAGTGTGGTTGCAGTTGTTTTTTAAAGTGCTTTTTACTTGGAAATGCATCAAAATGATATTTTTTTTATTTTTAAGAAAATTATTTTTAATATTAGTTTATTAAAATGATCTGAAAATATTAAAAAAATATTAATTTAAAGTAAAAAATATAAAAAAAATAAAACTTTTTTAAAAATATTTTTAAAATATAAAAATAAACAAGATAAAAATCTACACCGTGTGATAGCTGCATCTAAAAAAGCAATGCCTGGAGATGGATGTATGATGATATATACCAGAAGATTGTTATCCGTTTCCATCATGACAGTTACCGTTTGCAGATTTGATTGAAAATATTTTTATTTTCTCTTATCATCTTTGAAATGGTGTTTGCTCTAACCTAACTTGCAAAAAGAAAATTCTCTATTTACGGCATAACCAAACCAATTGGATTCAAATGATTAACATATTTGAATTCAATTATAACTTATTATAATTCTTATATTTAGATTATATTTGACAATATGATAGCAGTTGCTTTTTAAATAGTTTTTCGTGTCAAAATGCATGTGAATGATGTTTTTTTATTTTTTAAAAATTATTTTTGACATCAGCACATCAAAACGATTCAAAACATACAAACCGTATTAAATTTTAGCAAAAAATTTTTTTTGAATTTTGTGGAAACGCGGTTTCAACCGCGTTCCCAAATGATTCTGAACTACTTCTTAAAATAATGTATCAAACCATATGATTAAATTCAAATTTGTTGTTTGAAATACTTATGAAGATTAATTAAATTAAAAATCTTGACTATTTTATCCTTGATTTTAAAAAGCATTTTTGTATATAAATAATTACATAGATAGCTATGCTGCGTGTCAGGTCAGATCAATTGTTTCCCAACTTAAAAAAAAAATTCCTCATGCAATAATAACCTGAGACAACTTGAGATAACTTGACCACCACGTGACCTAAAATGTGAGATTAAAATAACCCTATAAAAAAATTTAAAAAAACATCACAAAGCTGGAGGCCCGGTATGCAACAACCCCAACACCTTTTGATTTTTTTTACTAAGCTTTATTTATATATATACATAAACACACACGCGCGTACACACTTTATTGCCAAAGTTTCGACAAAGTTTCTTTTGTTTTTAGTGATACCAAGTTATTAACAAATTTATTGTTATTCATTTATTTTTCATTCACAATTCTAACCCAATCATCCTAGATCCTATCACATCCCCATATCAGATTCAACATGCCACATCACATTGGTGATATTCTCAACATCAAATAAATATCAACATGTTAATTACAAAAATTGATGAAATAAATATCAACACCTTAATAATAATTCTCAACATCAAATAAATATCACCTATTAATTACAAAATCATAACATTCATTTTCATATATCTTTAACACATGGTATATCCATGTTAATATCACCTAATTAAAATTAAACACATGATTTAACTGTGTGTGTGTATACTAACCACATTTATCTTATATTTATCAAAGTTCACAACTCTACTTTACAAGTAAGTTACTTGCATGTTTAACACACACAAATTATATTAAGTTCCAAAAGTTTAATGTAAGTTACACTTGACAATGCTCCAACAACTATCTATACATAGAACAATTAAACCTAATAATTCAACAATTCATTGCAAGTCTTGTTGTACTTATAAATACACAATTTTTCCGGTTAATAAATTTAATATTAATTTATTAAAAACATATGACAACATTAAGTTTGAACAATAACTTATCATCATCAAAATAACTTATACAACCAAACTGGTTTTCCTTTAATGACATCCACACAAATTTGATAATCCACACAATTACTAATAATATGGATAACCTGTCCCGACAGATAATAAATCTGGTAATCCACACAATTACCAATAATCCAGTTAACCTCTCCCGATAGCTAATAAATTCAATAATTCACATAATTTCCAATAATTCAGCTAACCTCTCCCACTAGACAATAAATCAGGTAATTCACACGATCACCAATAATTCAGCTTACCCCTCTAGTAAACAATAACTCTGGCAATCCACATAATTACCAATAACCAACTTATCCTTTCCGGTAGCCAATAAATTTAGTAACCCGCATAATTATCGATAAGCTAACTAACTTTTTCCGACAACCAATAAATCCATTTAAAATATTAAAATAATTTTATTTCCAAAAAATATTATAGTTGCTAAAGGTATGTGGATTGCATTAATCACAATCAACACAAAAAGAAAATAAAATTATAAATATTCAAGTGAGGTGATGAGGCATCTACCTGTCGCTCGCGATGCTCCAACTCCTCTTAGTTAGGATTTCATGCCCACATGCTCTTTTGATTCAATAAAGTTTCATCATGTCATTCGCAAATTAATGCTCCTAGCCATAAGGCACATAAATCTTTAATTCAATTCAAAATATTTATTTTAATTCCACATTTCCCATTTAATTACTTTTTTAGAATAACAATGTCCTTACATCTCCCTTGGTTTTAATTTTCATTAAATGATTAAAATCATCACGCTTAAATACATAAATTCAAAATCTTTTTTATGACAATTACAATTATTAATCCTACACAATTTCACAAGATTCAAACACATTACTACAATCATAATTCTCTTCTTTTTTTTTTCCTTTTATTGCTGGCCATATACCTAAGAAATTCACCATGATTTTCACTTCATTTTAATAAAAGTTCTTCCTTTCTCTCATCATTTCTTCATCATTTACAACAATTATTAACTAATGCTAAGTCTCCTTAATTGCACATAAGAACACTAATCCTTAAAACTTAACAAATCTATCAAAAATAAATCAAACTTTGTAATAAACTGATTAAGAACATTTGACATATCATACCTAGTAAGAATTTGAGCTTCCTATGCTCACCAAGCAAAGTTCTTCTTTTCTTTTTTTCTTTTCATCCTTTCATCTCCTTCTTCCCTCTCCTTTACTTGATTTATTCTATTTTTCTTGTGTTTAAGATGGGGGAATCTAAAAACTCAACATTTCTTCTTAATTTTATGATATTTTCTAAGTTTTTCCTTTCAAATCTCATGCCTTTTCTCTTTGGACTCTTCTCAATTATTCTCTTCTTTTTTTTGCCAATTTCATCATTGAATATTGTGTTTGATTGAGAATTAGACTTCATGATTTTTTTGGCTTGATTTTTATGAGATTATCTCAATCTCATGACCCTTGAATAATGCTTAATGGTTTAACCTAATTGATCTAGCTTATTTTTTGTGTCATTTTTTAATTATTGTTTTATATAAATTTCATCGTTTAACACAAAATCTGATAGAATCAACTGAGGATTGAGTTTTATAATTTATTTTTATTTATTTTTTATGAGGTTATTTTAGTATTATGATCAGAGTAATGAATTTGATAAATTAATTCAAGTTAAATCATGTTATTTTTTTAATTTTTTTATTAAATTATGTTGGTCTTATAACTCGAGTCATGAGTTCGATAAATTAACTTAGATTATTTTTTATTTTTTAATTAATTTTTAATAGTTTTATTTTTTATTTTTATTTAATACGAGATGTACTGAGCTGCACGTGATTAATTTTTTATGATTGTAGTAATTATTTTCTAAATGATACAAGATTAACGCCGTCATAATCTTAATATATTCTTTAAGAGAAGCTAAATGCTAAAATATTTGATTAACCGGAATAATGGAAGGTGTTATAGCTTCAATACACGAATCTTTTGTAACGAACAAGACAAGAGAGATGCGGTGGCAAAAGTCGTAAATTCATTAAACGTTCTGGTCTTTTTTTATGCATCTGTTCGTGTCCAATTCGTCGGTCACAAAAATCTCAAATCGCGCGCATCGTCGTTTCATCATCTTAAATTAAACCCCGATAGCTAGCACTACAAAAACCCTAAACCCTAAGTTCCACAGGCCCTAAAAAATAACTCAACAATGGTTGATTCTTCTGATTTATCAGCAAAAAAGGTTAAGAAGAAGCGAACGCTGAGTAGCCATGAAGAGAAACGACAAAAACCTTCCAAAATAAACCGGATTGATCATGATTCAGCGAAAGAGAAGGAATCGAAGCAAGAAACTGAAGAAGTTGCGAGTCCATGGAGGAATTTGCAGCTGATTTTATCGATTCAAAACAGAGAAATTCATCTTAAAAAGTTTGACCCTTTCTCTCTCTCTCTCTCTAATTGTTCTTTCGCTGTTAAATTTTAGAGTTTCAAGGAATTATTTAGGGTTTTGTCTTGACTGCTGAGAGAATTGTAATGCAGGAAGGTTGAACTAGCTTATGATTTTGTGAACTCGAGAGAGAAAGGAGGAGGAAAAGACGCTGATGTAGATCGTGAAACGGTGAAAGTATCACGAGTTGTAGCTTTTCTTAATGATTGGGTACAGTCACTTTTGATTTCTACAGATAAGAAAATCGAAGTTGATGGAGAGGGAGTTATTGAGGCGTGTTTGGATTATAGGTGCTGGGCGATTTTCAAGTTTTGCTTGGAGGAGTCTTTGAGATTGCAGGTTTCTTTGAGTTTTTCAAGGAACCTTTTGAGGGCTATAGGGTGTGTTGCGAGAAATGTGCTTTCTGTACTGACAGTCCCATCTGTTCGTTTGAAAGAATCATTTTTTACTGGTTCCGGGTTTGAATTGTACAGTGTTGTGCTTGATTGTGTTTCTCTGGTGTTCTTATCTCATGGTGGCTTGTCGAACGAGAATTTGGACTTGTGGATTTTGTCTATTCTTCCGGTTCTTGAATTTGTTCGCAAAGTGTATGGTGAGAAGCTCGAGGGTGGCAATGTGGGTGTTTTTGCTTTGCGGTTCTCTTGCTTGGTGCTTGAGCCATTTGCCAAGTTCTTGAGGGTTCATCCAACAAGGAAAAATGGATTTCGTGATTTTGTGGATAAACTCCTTGAGCCATTGTTGCATTTGTTGGGTGTCTTGCATCTTCAGAGTAATGAAAGCAATCCTGGCTGGACAAGAAACTTGCTAGTTGCTGTTGAAGAGGTTTTATCACAAGGGTTATTTCATCCAACCCACATTGATGGATTTCTGAGCTTACGTGTTGCAGAGAAGTATTCTGCATCCAATGATGGAGAAACAGAGTCAAAAACTGTTATTCAAAGTTACCACAGACATTTCTTTGATAAACTTGAAAGAATTATTCTTGCAAAGAAGGAATCTGCTATGAGTGGCTTAGGAGAACTGTTCTACTTGCTCGTTGATCGTGTGAAAAAGCAAAAAGAAACTTTAGTTCTGTCCGAAGGTATGAAGATAGTGGAGAGAACTGAAGGTTCAAGGCACTTGTCTGGTCAACTATCTAAAACGTTATATGGTAGCAGTACTCCTCTAGACACTAGTTATGGACCCAGTATTTTGAGTGCTGAAAAAAGAAAATCACTTTTCCATTTCTTTGTACAGATTACAGACCCTCTTTTGCTTGAGATAAATGGCTACCTTCAATCGAAATTGGAAGTACAGCCTCTATTGTTGGATGTTCACTGCACAATCAAATCTATTAATAATTTACTAGCCTGCTTTTTGCGTGAAAAGCTGTACATAAAAACAGAGGATATATCCGAAGGGGCTTGCCTTAATTTCTTGAAGAAGGTTTACAATGCTATATTGCCATTCATGGCCAATTTACTTTGTTTGCCAACATATAATGTAGATTCACGAACACAAGAGACCTTAACTTTATTAGCAAGGGAGCTACTTGCTGCTGTTGGGCACCTATTGGATATCGAGTATGAAGTTATCGAGAATGATTTAACCAGGTTATGGTTTATCATGCTTTCCTGCTTGGCCTTTGGCTATTCATTTAATGATGCACCAAATGAATGCTCGTTGACATCTCAGATACTAGAACTTGGATGTCAGCTGGTCAAGCTTTACAGTGAACTTCGACAGGTTAGTCGAATCATTCCTTATCTAAAAGCACATGCTTGCTTTAAATCTGCCAAATAAGTTTGGCATCACATTGAGTTTTTGAAATTTTATCTGTGTCTTGTTTCATGTCAGATGGTTTTCATGTCCTGATGTTTTTTCTTTTAATTGCTGCAGGTGAAAAGTACTATCTTCGCAATCTGCAAAGCAACAAGGCTTATAATATTATATGACAAAGGTGGTGATGCTGAGCTGAATTATGACAGTTTGGGATTCTGCAAAATTTCTTTACCACATGCATCATATGCAAAAGCAGTGGAAATGTTGTTTTGCTCACATGAATTTAAACTAGCCATTCGTAATGATATATACTCCATACCAGAAGGGCAGGCAAGTGAGTGCATTCAGCACTTAACTGCAGATCTATCAGAATCCATGGAATGGATGAAGACTACTTGCTCATTGGCAGACGAGGAGGTGTTTGGTGAATCAAATGCAAATTCCAGCATGCATGGTTTTGATCTGCAAGTGGAACTTTTCGGAAGAGGATTGTCTGAAGTATATGCTCTGGTGCTAGATTCATTGAATGTCACAGCTGGGAACAGCAGCATTGTTGGACGAACTATGAAGGACTTGATGGCTGTAATTCGTCCATACATGAGTATTCTGGTAGGACCTGAGTCAGAAAGTGTCAATGAGTTCATCTCGTCCGTGACAGGAAGAACTTCTGATGTCAGGCTTGCTGGAAACACGCATGATATGCTGAAATTTGGAGTGTCCACGCACTGGGTCCTTGTGTTCTTTTCTCGCATGTACATGTCATGCCGAAGTTTATACAGGCAAGCAGTCAGCCTTATGCCTCCAGATGTATCAAGAAAGATGTCAGCAGTAATGGGGGATCCATTTACAGCATATTCTGCAAGGGATTGGATGAATAAAACTGAGTGGACAGATGGGGGTTATTTTTCTTGGATTCTCCAACCATCAGCCTCTCTGCCTGTCATTATACAATCTGTTTCTGACATTTATCTTCAGGGAGATGTTGCAGATTGTTGTCCTCTGATTTATGTATTGCTTACTATGGCTCTTCAGAGGCTTGTTGATATGAACAGGCAGATAAAATCTTTTGAGTATCTGCAGCAAAGCAATGATAATATCGTTCAATTTAAGCTGCTTGATGATGCTGGCTCATCACTGTACTCCAAAAGGAGCAGAAAGTGCGGCAAACGCATTGCTATTTTTAAGCAGGAGGCAACTGATCTTACTGAGTTCCTGATGAGTTACATCTCCTTACTGGATAATGAACGACTTCCAGTCAACTCTTCTAATGCTGCAACTTTTGTAGATACCTGCAACCAAGCTCTACATGGAAATGGTAAATGGGTTTTTGGTGTCAGTTCTGTGAATGAGAAGTCATTGCCTGCTGCAACTTGGTGGATTATTTGCCAAAATATCGATATATGGTCCCCTCATGCTAGTAAGAAGAAGTTGAAGATGTTCATCAAGCATGTGATCCTTACTTCTCTTCCATATATAACAAAAGGCTGTACACAGGTGGAAAGGCATCACACAAATGAAGCCCACTTCCTGGATAAAATTTCCGTGCATCAAATCTCAGCAGAACTTCTGGCTGATTCTGTTCTGTATGAACATAAAGTAAGACGCAATTTACATGCAATCCCCCATCCCTTGCTTGCATGCACACATCATAATTCAAATATTCAGTTCTGAAGAAGTGTCGAATTGCATAATGTTGATACTGCCTCTTTTCCTAGTTTGTTCGCAGGCATTTGGCATCCAGGTTTTGCAATTTATTGGAGAAATCAATCCTACCACTATTTGGAGACGTCAAACTGAACATGTCACCTCAATGGAAAGAGGGTTTAAGTGCACTTGAGAACTCATATGTTGTTTTAGGCAGAAGATCCTCTACATGTGATGAGTTGACAGGAGGGAAACCAGCCTCCCATTTATTGTCTGAGATGGCTGCAGATATTTCCAGAGAATCAACTGCTGTGAAATTTACAGCTTGTCAAAGTTTGCTTAGGCTTTTGTGCTGGATGCCAAAAGGATACATCAATTCAAAATCATTCTCACTTTATGTTACTTGCACACTCAACCTTGAAAGGTAAATTTGTATTTCTCATCATTTCAAATCCATTATGCTTCAACATGTCTTAATTTTATGTTTACTTTTAAGCAAGCATATGCAGATTGCTTATGTAGGTTCTGCACAATAGATGAATAAAAACGTTCCCAGTTAAAGTCTTGCCACATGGTACATGTAAAAATTGTGACGTCCACTAGTTTTCTGTATCCTTGGAAGTATATGAAATTATATGTGCTTGGCCACTTGCAGTGATTAGTCTTTCACTTGAAGTTTCTGTTGATACGTATACCTAGTGTGATATAATGTATCCCTAAGTTTCATCTAAGCATGGTGTCTACATGTATGCAAAATAACCCCCCCCCCCCCCGCCCCCCCACAATTACTCTCTCTGTTTCCTCGATTACATAATGATATGTGCTTGCTGTTATTAGCCTTGTTTTCACTTGAGGTTCTTGTGATACATATACCTAGGATGATGTAACATCTGCTTAAGTTTCACCTGCACTATCTTTATTTCAGGCTTGTGATCGGCCACCTTTTAGAATGTGGGGACTCATTCTTCTCACATAAGCAGTATGAGCTTTTAAGGTTGCTGGTGGCCTGCCGGAGGGCTCTGAAATGTCTAATTATGGCATATTGTGAGGAGAAAGTCAGAACTACTCATTCTTCACTCATTCCTGTTCTGTTTGAGGATGTACATTCTGTATTATGGCTTTCCAGATCAGTGTCTGTGGTGTTTAGGCTTCAAGAGACACTGTCAGAAGATAAAGCTTGTGAAGTTGCAGATATGATCTTTTCATTGATGGATCACACATCTTATGTGTTCCTGACACTAAGCAAATATCAATGTCCTTCTGCTGTCTCCATAATTGCTGAAAAACCTTATACAGAGCAACTCAATTCTGATATTACCCAGGAACAGAGCAGTGTAAACGAGTCTCTGCCATGTTTGGATACCTCCAACGACGTTGAAAGCTGTAAAAGTATTCTCCTCATTGCTGAAAGTTTGAAGGAACAGGCACAGGACTTAATTATTTCTTTGAAAGATGCTCATTGCAATGAGAAATCGAGTGATGAAATTGATGTTGACTGGAACAAATTATCTTCAATGGTCTCTTGCTTCAGTGGGTTCATGTGGGGCCTAGCATCTGCATTGGACCACTCCAATGCAACAGATAGTGATTATAAGGTGAAGCTGTTGAGAAGGAAATGTGAAGTCATCTCAAAAATTAGTCATTGCATAAATGCATTTGTTGATTTTATTTGTTTTTCTTTCCACATGCTGTTTGTCAAGGATGATCTCCAACCTAATCATTTATCTGCTACTGGAAATTTTGTAAAGTCTGATGATAGAGACAGTTCACTGGTTTCAGGTGACTCTTGGAAAGTCACCGTGAATAAACATGGTTCACATTCAGAAAGCGTAACCTCTATTGCTGGTATTCTAAGTAAGCTTGACTCGTATGAATGCCTACCATTAAATAAGGAGTGGTTGCAAAGTTTTCTTGAAGGTGATCATCCTAAAGCAGCGGTATTAATCAGGCAGCTATTAATTGCGGCTTCAGCTATTGTGAAGCTCAATTTGGGGACTAAATGCACTCCTTTGTTGTCTAGTTTGGTGCCAAGTCTTACTGGCATATCTCAAGTCTTGCTCTTGAAGTTAGCAGATGGTACCGAGGTACCAAAACCATTCTCTTTTGTTTGGTTAGATGGTGTTCTGAAGTATCTGCAAGAGCTAGGGAGTCATTTTCCCATAACTAATCCTACCTCGACTAGAAACGTGTTTTCAAAGCTATTAGAGTTACACTTGAAGGCTTTGGGAAAATGCATATCTTTACAGGGGAAAGAAGCTACTCTGACTTCTCATGATAAAGAATTGAGCACTAATACACACCACAGTCATATAGGATCAGCTTCTCTTTCTCATCCATACTATTTAGATGAATTTAAAGCAAGGTTGAGGATGTCATTCAAAAGTTTGATAAGAAAACCATCAGAGTTGCATCTTTTGTCTGCAATACAGGCTATAGAGAGAGCACTGGTAGGAGTGTATGAAGGCTGCCCAATAATTTATGAGATTGCTACTGGGAATGTAGATGGTGGAAAGGTTTCTTCAACTGTTGCAGCTGGCATTGACTGCTTGGATCTGGTTCTGGAATATGTTTCAGGTAAAATTCTGATTTCACTGCTGTACATCGTGTAGTAATTTCTTTTACTTTTTGCTTTTTGGAGGAGGAAGGGGCAAGTCAAACCTGATTCTCCCTCCTCGACAAACAGGCAGCTACCAATCCACCAACAGGGATTGGTACAGTGCATAATGATGTTCAAAATTTATTCTCTTGTAATTGCAAATTGTTGTGCTAACCATCTACTTGCTTTACAGGTCGTAAACGTTTAAACGTTGTTAAAAGGAACATTCAGAGTTTAGTTGCTGCCTTGTTCAACATAATTCTGCACGTGCAAAGTCCATTAATTTTCTATCGGATAGCAATGGATAGTGAAAGGTATAATGGACCAGATCCAGGAGCAGTCATTCTTATGTGTGTTGAGGTACTAACAAGAGTTTCTGGAAAACATGCTTTATTTCAAATGGATTCCTGGCATGTAGCACAGTCTTTACATATTCCAGCGGCACTTTTTCAAGATTTTGATCAACTGAGAATTTCGCAAGGTCCAGCTTTATCTAATTCTTTGTTGAACTCGGGCAACCAAGATTGTAATACTGTGGGAGGCAGGGATACCTGTGTTGTAGATCTACAATTCTCCGTGGAGTTATATACTGCTTGCTGCCGGTTACTGTACACGATTCTGAAGCATCACAAAAGGTCATTATCATGATGTTTAGCTCAATCCTGAAGAACCTGATTGCTATGTTCATAAATGTTGCAGTTAGATTTGTTATCATCAGGCCAGACTCATCATCCACACATAGCAAAGAAGTAAAACTGAAAGCATTGGCATTATGTGGAAGGATTTAGATCTATTGTGTCCTTTAATAGGACAGTGGAATGGGCATTTCCTACTTTGATCCTACTTTGATAGTTGCTGTTTTCTTCTTTGCTGATGCCTAAAGATAACTGTTGACATAAAAAGCACATGCTAAAACAATTGTATACAGTGCTTAGGCATTTTGGCCATTTCAGAATGTGTCTCTATGCTATGTTATAGCTGTCTTTACTCGATAATGCACTCCTCATATATCATTCTCTGTTTCCTAGCTGTCATTTATATCCTTCTTGGTATGGTTTTATCTGTGTTTTATCTCAAAAGTAATTTTTATATGTAATCATGACGATTATTTTGTAATTCCAGTGAGTCAGAAAGGTGCATTTCCTTACTTCAAGAATCTGAGCGTGTTCTTCTTCATTGTTTGGAGATGGTGGATGTTGATTTACCAGTCAGAAAAGGTTATTTTTCATTGGGAGTTCATGAGGGGGTAAAATGTGCTTGTTCTTTCCGGAGGATTTATGAGGAGGTATGTGATGTTATCTTAAGCTTGCAGTGTGCAATGAATATATAGCCTGTGTTGTTTCAAGTTAAAGTTATTATTATTCATCTTCTGATGGGAAAATGAGATGGCCTTTTTATTTGTTCACATAAGCAATTAGCAAAGGAAACATCATAACATGGGAATTTATCTGAAAAAGTTTCTCGATGGTTTGTTTGTTGACCCATTGACATCACCTCTGTTCTTAAAACAGACAATACGGGCTTAACTGCAGTGACTATAGGGTTTGATTACAAGCTTTTGGATGGTGAACTTTTCGGTGCATGAACCCCTGCATCTTGTCTTGAATTAAAACCCTTAAGAGCACGCTTATTGTGGATTTTCCCACAACGTGTCTAGAAAATTTGGCTACCATGCTTGAGCTTGAGCAAGTGGCATTTCTGAACTTCCGGCTGAACAAGTATCTATTGCAAGTTTACCCTTGATAGTTTAATCAGATCTCTGTGGCAGTTCACATCTAGCATGTTTCTGGTTTATGCATTGTGGTTACAAGTATTGGTATTTTTTCTTAAAAAAAATTTACACATCTTGGCTTCTATTAACCGTGCTTTAATTTGTTTGCTATTATTATTTACAGTTAAGGCAGCAAAAAGATGTCTTTGGCCAGCACTGTTTCAAGTTTTTATCCAATTACATTTGGGTCTATTCAGGATTTGGCCCGCTTAAAACTGGCATCAGAAGGTGGTCCTCAACATCTCATTTTCATGTTCCTTGCAATTTTTAAGCACAGTGGTGATCATGGTTCTAACATATGTTAGTCTCATTGCAAATTTCAAACTGGATTCATGCAGTGCTAACAAAAACAATTTGCTTTTCAATTGATGTGCAGGGAGATAGATGAAGCTCTGAGACCTGGTGTGTATGCTTTAATAGATTCCTGCTCAGCAGATGATCTTCAATATCTGCATTCTCTATTTGGGGGTAATTGAACTAAATATCATCATGCTGCATGCTTTAATCAGTTTTTTTTTTCAAGTATGGCTCCATGAGCATTGTGACCTTATTTTTCTTTGGGTGTCACCGCCTTTGCAGAGGGTCCTTGCAGAAACACATTGGCTACTTTGCAGCATGATTACAAACTGAATTTCCAATATGAAGGAAAAGTTTGATTTGATTAATCTTAGGGTGAATATATATCCCAGTTATCAAATTTCATTCAGCAACTCTTCATATCATGGCGAGAAAATTACAGTGACATGTTATCTTCCAGTTCCAAAGAGCAGTTTAGGATCCTAATCATTTTTGGAAGCCAGACACCATGTGCTAGTGGCCATAAAAAACGATGTTGCCCATATGTAGTGTTGGGGCCTCCATGTGGTCCAATGTCACCAGCTGCAGCGAAGGATGAGTTTTTCATTCAGTCCTCACAAGTGCTATTGACTGGCACCTAAATTTTTGTAGCTTTAGGTTTATCTGAAGAGAACTCCACCAATTTTGTCCAGGGGTGCGGTGAGTCCTGAGTGTTATTCTTTAATGATACTTCTTTTGGCTTTGTTGTATTTTTTTTTTCTATGTGAATATCCAATTCTTCGAGTGTAATGGTGTTTTGATGTTGCCTAGTTGCAGTGCAGATTTTAGAGAACAAAAGCACCCTTGTTATTGTTTCCATTAATTCTGTCGATTACATGCCTTATGGTAAAAGAAGAAACATGCATCGTTTTTAGCACTAGTTGAATAGTCATTGATTTGGCTGGCTTTTGTATTAGCCATTCCCTGCTTCCAAGTTTTATTGCATTCAGCCTTGCTATTAGTTTCATGTTTGTGGAGTACCAAAAACATTTTGAGGTCTAGTTACAAGCGTCAGAAGTTTCACTCTTCCTTAATGGAAGATGATGGCTTCTAATAGTTTTGGAATAAGGCGTTCTTAGAGTTTGAGTATGACAACATTCGGCTGGCCATCCACTGTTTGATTGCTGAGATATAATTAGTGTTGTTTTTAGAAATGGTTGGTGGCAAACTGATGTCTCTGAAATGTGAGGATTTTCCAATGGAATTTCCTAGTTCTTCTAGCCTATCGAAGTTTTCTCTGAGTTTCCTACCCTGAAATCTTTGAATTCTACAATGGTTGATGGCAACGTGTCCCTGAAAGCTTGACAAAACCTGGCAGGCAACTTCAGTTAGGTAGCAGTGGCATTTGGTGGATATATTTATTCCTTGTGTTTGTACATGAAGGTAGCCTGTTTCCCACTCATAATTTAGGTGGTTCGTCAAGAAAACAATAATAACAATCAGAATCCAGAGAGCTTATGGAAAAGTGATTCAAACATGGATGATGTTTATGTTCCAGATATCAACCACTATCCACTAAGCATCGATAAAGCAACTCTCGAGATACCCAAAGAAAGCAGTGTGGATATGAATGCATGGTGATCAACCAGAATTAGGGTTTGAACTTTGAAAAGAAGGTGATTTGTTTAATTAATCCCGAGTTTATGGTGGTCTCAACGCTTAAGCTTTATTTCTGTGACAGTGGGATTCTAACAGGCAACTAGGGGACCACCTTGGAGCCTCAAAATACGCATCTTCTTTCATGGAAATTGGTTGGTCCACCACCATCACTGACTGAATTTTATCACCATGCCTATTGTTAGAGTATATAACACTGTTAAGAGTCATTTATGTAGCAAACTGACTTTATATATATATATATATATATATATATATATAGAGAGAGAGAGAGAGAGAGAGAGAGAGAGAGAGGGTAGAATTATGCAATATGCTTTGATGGTATTTCTAAAGCGGACACAGAGTTCATTGATGGTGGGGATATACTTGATTTGCTTAATGGATAAAGTTTGATTAAACAAGTATAAGGTTAGCAGCCCTTGATAATTTAACCAATTGTCAAATCCATCAAATCAACGGCCCAGAAATTCCCATACCAACTTAGTTCAATGGCCCGTAACTGACAGTTCCTCTGCTATAAATAAACCGGGCCTCGAATTGTTGACGACCTCTTGAATGTTGATAACTTTGCAGACATCTCCACGCCAAGAAAAAGAGAGCAGCAATGCACTACTATAGGAGAAGAAGTGACTCCATCTTTGATGCTTTCACTCTAAATCCCCTGCCATATCCAGTTCTCTTAATCTTGGCAGTGCTATCAATATTTCTTGGCATGTCTTGGTTCTTTAGCTATGAAGACATGGTGGAGACTACTGAGGAACAAATGGGTTGGGTTCTTTTGGTTGTACCGTTAGTGCTAATAGTCATAGTTCGATGGCTTTCATCTATGGAAAATCCTGACATGATCTTTGTTATGTCACCATGGGACAAGCGCCGGAGGACACACCACCGGCCATCAGAAGGGAGCTCTCCTTGGGGTGTGGCTGCTTTCATTGTGTTGCTTCTTGTTTTGGTGCAGTTTCAATCCTCCTTTCTTGATAGCTGGCATGTTTGATGCTACGCCTATACTAATCGATATGGCTTGAAGATCAAGTAGTTTTGTTCTGTGGCTTTAGTTTATGTTTGAACAAACAGAAATATGAAATTATTGTATATGTATGTTGTAGAGGATGATGCATTAAGATATGTGTTTGGGGCTTGAGTGTTCATGTTTGTTAAATATTGCTTTGGTGGATAAGATCTTAATGAAGTTTTTTTCTTCATCAGCTTATACTGGCCATGTCAAATTAGTATACGCTCTTTATCTGGCTCCAATTTAATCTTGAATTGATTGATATGGTCTGAAGACTAAAACTCACCCTGATGAAAGAACTATCTGCCTGTTTGGATGCTGAGAAAATTAAGGAAATCATCTTTGCTCGTATTCTTAAATTAAATCATAGAACTTTATTTGTCTTGGCCCAAAACTTGAGACTTTTCTTTTCTTGTACGAGATGAGAGTTTCCCGGTAACGACGGAAACCTTGAAGATAAGTGATTGGTTTATTTTAATGTCTGTGGTTATTAACTTCGCTTGATTGATAAAGATTAATAATTGTTGCAGAAGACAAGTTATCGCTCAAGACACTAACTTGAATTTCAAGTTAAGAGGGCATCAGTCAAATTTGTCTCATCCCCGCAGAATCACCCCACAGAACAAACCTACCAAGCTATAAGTAGGCATGGTAATGGCAATTCAGTGTCCACTGAGTACTCTTGAATTCTAAAAGTCATAAATTCTGTGAGGATCCAAGAATTTTCCATGAAAAGAAGTTATTGAATGAGGGACCGAAAGCCCATTTGCAGATGTCACTGTCTGTACCTAAATACCGGCAGCTACAAGCAACACTTTAATTACTTTTATAATGAGAGCAAGCTGCTTGCTTATCTCGCTGTTTAGCCATATGTGAAGGTCAGTTTCATCCATCTAACGCTTTGAATTGGGTCATGCTGTCGTGGGAGAAGAAGAGTTCTTTATTAGTGACAAACAGCCATTATTATCATCCAAACCTACCACTGCCTTCGTGGTCCAATGCTCATCGAGCCTCGTGCAAGAGAAAATCATCAAAGAATGCTTGTGGGGTCTAGCTTTGCAATGACAATATTTTCTGCCCTTGTCAATCTATCAGCTTCGATTGAATGGCCATGAAGCATCTTCTTCCATTTTAACCCTGGAATTTGGTGAGGGCATCAAAGGACTTTGATTCAAAACCCTTTCTATGGGAACAAATGTATAGCAAAATGGGCTATACTGGTGTTTGTCTGTGATTCTTCATAGCTACAGGAGATCATCTTGGACTCACTGACAAACACCTGTTTTCTCGTGTTTGTCCACGCCAAATTTAGCAATAAGTGGGCATGGGGATGGCAAAGGAACGAGGTGTTGACCATGCCGGTGAGGTGGTGATTTAGTGGCTGCCTCCCATTTAAACGAAAGGAACATAGTAGTCTTGACCAGTCTCTTGATTTAGATCGAGCAGGGCTGGAATTCATAGGTACACTGAACATTTTGCTCAGAACAATGAGCAAAAACGAAGTAAATTCTTTCAAAGCATCATATCACACCATTACAGTGCTTGTATCACACAGAGATGGTATTGCCTGACAAAGAAACTCAGACGATTCCATGATTTTAAGCTATCTTTAAGACTATATAGTTAATCAACATTTCGCAGAGTTTTTCCTCTTCCTTTTCGCTGACTTATTTACAAATTAATGCGACCCCCGAAGAGGTCCAAACCACTTGGAATGAAATGAAGATTGATAAGAAAGCAACATTAGAAGCATCACCACGAAAACAGCAATACCCCAAGGGAAGGAGCTCGTGGAACGTGAAGCTGAATCATGCGGCGAATCTCTGAGCAGCCAATTGGTAGAAAATGAAGCCATGAATAAGATCAGGAAGATAGGCAACAAGAAAAGGAATATTTGGAGGTTGACTGCAGAGTGGCGCAACTGGGCCTTGTAGCCTGAGTAATGGGAGAGCCATAATAGGGAAATGACAATGCCAAAAATGGCTAGCAACGGGAAGGGAGGAGGAGACATGGAGGCCACGGTCTGGCCTGTCCACCCTTGTTTCCACTCGGGACCCCTTCTCTTTGGATAGAACCACTCCATCTCTTTTGTCCTCTCCTATTTCTCAATTCAAGCAAGCAATTCAATGGCGAGTTTCTTCAATTCAAGGGAGGTGATATGGGCTTTGTTTGCTTTAATTTCAAATTTTGTTAGGGAATATGTGCTTTGCTTTGATTGTAGAATCCTTAAAGAACTTCTTTTCGGCTAATGCACACTCAAGTTTTGATACCAAATCCATCACATGCAACCAGAAAGAAAATTCAAGAGAGTTCGCTGTTAAGCTTGAGTCTCTTTTCTTTCTAACACTAATCTGTTTCGATAAAAAATAATAATAATAATAATAATAATAATAAAGCAAATCTTCATTTTTTTAAAACTAAGAAATCCATGAATTTAAAAGAACAACTAAATCTAGAGACTAGTCAAAGATAATAATTGTTTTGAAATATTAATTACCTAGTCTACCTTAAACGAGATAACCTCTTGTTTTTCCTATTTTGGATTTTGAATAATAGAACATTATGAGGTCATTTTTTATGTTAAAGTTAGTAAGGGTCCATGGATTTGTTTAACTCTTCTGAGTTAGGTCAAAATTTTAAAAAGTAAATTACTTTTAATATTCTATAGTTTTGTGATTTTTTCAATTTGCAACCAAGTTGATGAATATTACACTTTACAAGCTTGATCAAAACATATTTTAAAAATCAATAAAAAAATAATAATGCTCTTATATATATTAAAGTATGGAAGCTAATCACCACAACACGACTTATTATATCTCTTTATACTAACCTTTTCTTCTCTCTCACCTCTCTCTATAAAAAATTACAGCCTCCATCCTAAAAAGTTACTTCTATACTCATAATTAATCAAACTCATCTTCTCCAAATCCACAGCATGTGACAACAACCGTTCTATCTTATAATAATAGACATAACCACCACCTAAAATCTTTTATCCCCTATGGCCATGGATTTCAAGTGTGATAACAATACGTCGGATGATATTATTGAGACAAGGGTATTAACCATCACAAGTAACAATTGTTGTCGTTATACTAGTTTGAAGTATATTTTCTCTCGAGGTTCAACTCTAAGGATTTATTGTTCGACTTAAGTATAATTGAGATCAATGTACTCAGCTCCGATATATGTAAATAATGAGTAAAGTATAACCTTAAGAAACACTTTTTCATTATTATTTATATATCCATGTCTTTCCTCGTCAGATGGATAACCACCAACGAAATATTCCATCACAAGAGTTCTCATTTTTTTTGATAAAGTGTTGAGGGAATTAAGCATGCATAAGAAAAGATATAAGTGATACGAGGAATATTAATTTTTTTTTCAAAATTTCTTTGGTTCTTTGTTTTCCAATTAGGATAGTTGAAAATCAATCTTTTTTTCCCTAATATATGTAGCCAAAATGCCAAGATTTATGATTTGGGAGGATTTGGGTTTGATGGCTATGTTAGAGAGGGGGGGGAGGTAAAAAAATAATAGGGGCTAGGTTTTCTGACTTTTTTTTTCTTGTTTATACAGGACTGTGTTTTGGGAAAAAAGAGGTTATTTAGTCATTATTTAAAAGTTAGTACAAGCCTACCAAAAACTTGATCTTTTTTTGGATTAGGTCAAAATTCTGAAGGGTAAATTACTCTGAGCATTGTTTTGGTCATTTTTCTTCACTTTATAACCAGGTTTTTAATATTACACAACGTTATTCAAAGTAGATTTTGAAAATCAATGAAAAGACAATAAATTAAAGCATAAAAGATAATCAATATCACACAACTCATTCTCCCCTCTCTCACCTCTTTCTATAAAAAATCACAACCTGCCTCCTAAGAATTTACTCTCATACTCACAGTCAACCAACCTCATCTTCTTCAAACCTATAACATGTGACAACAACCGTTCTTTCTCATAACAACAGACCTATGATTCAACCCAAGTATAATTGGGATTAATGTACCTAGATCTAGCATATATAGATGATGAGTAGAGCATGACCTTAAGAAGCATCGTTTCATTATTATTTATGTATCTATGTCATTCTTCATCATATGAATAACCACCAGCAAAATATTCCATCATAGGAGTTCTCATCTTTTGACCAAGTGTAGAAGGAATTGAGCATGCATAAGAAAAGATATAAGTGATATGAGAAATATTAAATCATCTTTTAAAATCGCTTTGATTCTTTGTTTTCCAATTAGGATAGTTGAAAATTAATCTCTTTTTTTCTAATATATGTAGCCAAAATGGCAAGATTTCTTGATTTGGGAGGTTTTGGATTTAGTGGCTATGTTGGAGAGAGAGGAGGGAAGAAGATAAAAAATAATAATAAGGGATATGATTTTTTAACCTTTTTTTTCTTGTTTATACAAGCTTGTGTTTTGTATATATAAAAAAAAGGTTATTTAGTTATTATTTCAAAGTTAGTACGGGCCTACCAGATATTTGGCCTTCTTTTGGATTAAGTCATAAATCTGAAGGGTAAATTACTCTGAGCAATGTTTTTGTTATTTTTCTTCACTTTATAGCCAGGTTTTTAAATATTACACAATATTAGTCAAAGTAGATTTTGAAAATCAATGAAAAGACAATAAATTAAAGCATGAAAGATAATCATTATCACACAACTCATTCTCTCTTTTCACGTCAACCTTCTCTCCTCTCTCATCTCTCTCTATAAAAAATCACAACCTCTCTTCAAAAAAATTACTGTCATACTCACAGTCAACCGACCTCATCTTCTTCAAACCTACGACTTGTGACAACAACTGTTCTCTCTCATAACAGCAGACCTATTGTTCAACCCAAGTACAATTGGGATCAATGTACCCTGATCTAGTATATATAGATGATGAGTAGAGCATGACCTTATGAAGCATCGTTTCATTATTATTTTTGTATTTATGTCATTTCTTATCATATGAATATCCTCCAGCTAAATATTCAACCATAAAAGTCCTCATCTTTAGACAAAGTATAAAGGAAATCGAGTATGCATAAGAAAAGATATCAGTAATATAAGAAAATATTAAATTGCGTTTTAAAATCTCTTTGGTTCTTTGTTTAACTATTAGAATAGTTGAAAATCATTTTTCTTCCCCTATTGTGCAGCTAAAATGCCAAGATTTCTTGATTTGGGAGGATTTGGATCTAGTGGCTATGTAGGAGAGGGTGAGAGGGGAAGAAGATGAAAAATAATGTGGGCTAGGATTTTTTAATTTTGTTCTTTTTATTTATTCAGGACCGTGCTCTAAAAAGAAGACAATAATATTATTTTTTCAAAATTATAGGGATTTTTTTCTTGAGCAAATTTTTAAGAATGTAAAGCGTTATCCACCTTTAAATTTAAATTTCAAGTTGTAAAGTATAATATTTAAAAATTTGATTGCAAAGTAAAAAAAAAAAAAAAAAACTATAAGATGATTCAAGTAATTTACCCGATTTTAAAAGGTAGCAGATGACAAGTCATACATAACAAGAGCAACATCAACATCAATTTACCCTACCCAGGAGCATCAATATATAAACCGCATTGAAATCCCTTTTGCATATAACCTTTATACGTGTGCAAATGCAAGACACTCTTATTTTAACAGCCATGGATAACAGATCCAACAGGCAAGAAGAGAAAAGGAGGATCCCAGGCATAGGAGAAATGGACAGAAGCTGATGCCTCCAAGGAATTGCCATTGATAAGTAGACAAGTATCTCCATTCTTCACAAAGATTGATGGATCTACACTTTCCACTGTTTGAAACCCCATGCAAGACAGCTTTATCTGGCTTTGAGCACATCTGCAGTTGTTTGTCACTGTCACATTCCATTCTGGCTTCCCACTTATTTCTCTTCCACTTCGAACTGTGCCAATGTTGATGTTGTTCAATGAGCAGTCACATAATCCTGCATTTTCATTACACCAACTTTGGAAATCAATTTCACATAATCCAGCCTTCCAAGATTCATACAAACTATCTTCATCGATAATCAATTTAATCGGTGATCTTGACATGCTTAGGACCCGATCACAGACACGTATTCACCTTCATCCTTTGTCGAGGAGGGACCTTGTTCATGATTAACCTTAATGGTTTCAAAAGTTCTGTGTCTACCTTAGAAAAGGTACCGAGACCAAAAGGAAAACCCTTTATTTAAGCTCGACCAGAACAAATCGTTTTTCCTTATATCAAGTGATAACACATCTCCCTTTGCAAAGAGAAGCTTACAACATCATGAAATCAGCTCATGGATTTACCAAATTAAGAACAGCGGCATGTGTTTATAACATAGCCCAATTGTGTGATTTTCTTTTAATATTATTTATAACAAAAAAAAAAAGAAAAAAAAAAGAAGAAGAAGAGAAATACCATATGCATAGGCATGTGTTTGAGCAAGAGAGGACAAATTAGGACAGCATGGCCTTCTTACCTCTGGTAGCAAGACATAAAACAAGAATTGCAACTAAAGCTTTCATGAGACCTGCCATTGCTTGTCTTCTTGTTTTCTGGTTTGTGTTTTGCTGGGGGAAGGCAATCTCTTCTCCTTGACGGCTTTAGTAGCTAGACGGTTCATGCTCAGCTACTTTTATATAAAACATAGGATAATTATGGTAGCCAAAAAGCTGATGTTGACTTCATTTCTGTAGATTTTCTCAATATATATGCCTCCGTAATTGGTCCAGCCTTCCACAAAATGATAAACACTGACAAAAGCTCGTTGCTTTTTCTTTTTGGACGGTTATTTAACTAAATTGTCATAAAAAATATATTTCACATTATTTACTAGGGTTAACATGATAATCAGAACAAACCCTTTTATCACCAAACCTAAACCTCCAAAAATACGAATTAGCGAGACTTATTGCACAGATTAACCATACCCTGGACTCAGGATTAATGCTTGCTTGCCCCAACAGTTCAGGTGTCAATTTTTATTTTTTTTAAATTAAGGGCAGTACTAAATTTAGTACAAGGAATACAAGTGTTCCTGAATGCCGTGGCCATTTCATCAATCCTTTTTACAGTACACGTGTTCAGTCACGCATATGTCCTAGTCAATTAACACGTGTTGTGAACATGCTTTATGGCTATTGACCTGTCCGAATCAAGAACCATCAAAAGGCAAATACTGGTCGGCATTTTGCATCTGGACAGACTGGAGGTGCCTAGGCCTGCTTGCACAAATTTCGAAAACAAATCGCAGAAAGCACGCAGAAGGAGGTCGTCCTAGAAGATATGTGAAGGGGGCTTCTGTGAGATCATAGCACCAACCTGATTTATCTTTGATCCTTTTCAAAAAAAGGCTAAGCAAAAGGGTTTGTTTGTTTTTAGGAATGGGAAAGAAATGGATAAATAATCAAAACTTCATTTAATAAGACTTAACTCAAAGGTTGATTACAGTAAGCTTCAAAATGAAGCAGCTCCTTTTTTGCCTTTATTTGTTATTGTTTCCAACGCCAATTTCATATAATTAAGCAGCAACTTTCTTGGATGTTACAGAATTGACAATGGTAGCAAACTCTGGGCCCTGCATTCCAGGAAATCGCAGTGTCATTGTTAATACCTGCCCAGCTCGTTGGGATGGAGAGTTTTCTAGGTACTTTTATGACAGCAAGACAGATTTTTCATTTGTGATATTGAAATTTAGAAGCAAAAAAGTTAATTGCGGTAATATTTATTACCTTCAAGGATGCACCACCGACAAGGAAACCATCAATATCTTCTTGCTTTGCAAGTTCAGCACAATTTCCTCCATTTACGGATCCTGATATGGAAATTCAGTTATAATTACATAACGAGCAACAGCAGTAAACAAGTTCTACAGAAGCAGAATATTGTGAGAAGTGGAGAATTCAAAGCAACGGATCAATTTAGAAATGGGAAACCCTAGCAAACCAAACCGTTAGCATAACTTTATGGTAATGGTCCATGACTGCATACTGGCAGAGATTAACCTCTAATTAGCACAAGCATAGCTAGCAGGTTACAATACTGCCCTGTTTTGCCCCAGTCTATAAAGAAAACACGAGGAAAACCTTGTGCATATTCATTTGCAAGTTCATGGATATTTTCCATGACCTAAGCAAGAGAATTCACTGAGGCAAAATCATGTTCTCAACATAACACGGCAAGTGAAGTACCTCCATATATAATCCGTGTTTTTGATGCGACTTCTGCTGAGACATTGTTTTTAAGCCAATCACGAACAGCTACATGTACTTCCTGAGCCTGCGCAGGTGTGGCCACTACACCAGTACCAATAGCCCAAACAGGCTCATATGCAATGACTATATTATCCCAGCTGGGCACAGCATCTGCGGGGGTAATGACACTACTGGTGTTAGGTTCTTACATTTTAAACTATCATCCCATATTCCAAGAGAAAGAAACATCAGCAATAACCTGCATACGCCTTCAGTTGCTGATAACAAACATCAAAAGTTTTCCCTGCTTCTCTTTCTTCTAACAGTTCACCAATACAAGCAATTACTCCAACACCCTGGCTCAAGGCATAAGCTGCCTTCTTTCCTATAAACTGTAGTTAATAAAATTTCAGTGAAGTTCTACATGTCATATAACAGCAGAAGGAATTATGATCTAATCCTTGCAGCCACTAAACTTTCACCTGATCGTCTTCGCCAATTACATGTCTACGCTCAGAATGCCCAAGGATAACCCACTTGCAGCCAATGTCTTTCAGTTGTTCAACACTGCAAATAAATTAAAGAAACATTTTGAAGACACTGAGAGAAGGCAATAGCATGGAAGCCTCGTAAAACAAAATAATCCTTGCTTGTAATTCCTTGTCCATGCAGCATTAGCACTATGGTAAGAAAACCTCAGAGGTGAATTAAATTTAACTTGCACTTAATGCATGTAGCCTAAAACAACAAATGTCTCAATAATGGACCTGAAAAGAATTTCTCTTGGAAGAGATGTCCACCAATGTCCATGCAATTAATATGTAAATGCATAAAGCTTTGAAAACGTTTTCATAGGATAGAGATGGTTTTTATTATGTTTTACTGGTCTTTTAGAGGAAGGGAGTAGCAGTTGCCATCACATCCAAACAAAGCTATAACTGAAAAGGAAGCAGCTAGCTGACCTGATTTCTCCTGTGAAAGCCCCACCCTTGCTGACCCAAGAGTTCTGAGCTGATATCTCAATCCTGTCTGTTAAGGAAGACTTGACCTGATCGATGTAAATAAAGGGAGGTGCTACAACAACATCTGCGAAACTCACAGTAAACAATTTAAAAAATAAGAACCTCCTAACAACTAGATTTAAATTTCGACTTGGAAAAAAAAAAAAAGAACATTATATAGGAAAAAAATTCCATGATATACAGATCACCCCCCTACCAAGAACAAAGGGGCAAATTCACCACCACTAAAACCATGTCTAAATCATTTTGAAAACAACGGTGCCACTTGGGATGTGAGTCCATCGACAATACAAGTTTAGTCTAAACAAACATAACCAGTGAATGCCTATCAATTAAACTTGATAGCAATGAACAGATTAAACAGCAAAGCACAAGAAAAGATTTACTCACCGACATCAGACTCCAACTTTGCGCTGTTCAGGTCTGAAATGAGCTTGGTAATGGATTCCTTTGTTCCATTCTAAATACAGAATCAAAGATGAGAAACTGGGTCAGAATAAAAATCAAAACCTAAAAAGGGAAATCCAGTGCCTATCTATCTCATCTAAAATTAGGCATAAAAGACACTTGTAGAACCATTGTCAAACAACAGACAAGGGCATGAGAGCCTAGACACTGCGCCAATTTCCAATCAGTAAGATTAAACAAGGTACTCACACATTTCCAATTTCCTCCAACAAAGAACTGCAAGCATGAGAAAAAAGAAAAATTAATTAATGGATAAAAAAAATAGCAACATAGAGAACCAACAATCTAAACAATCAAATTTCCTTAAAAAAAGGATTCCATTTACCAAACTCGCTTCAAGTAATAATCTTGAATATTATTATTATTATTATATAATAAAGACTAAAGTAAAGGTTACAAATATTACTAATAGTTAAAGAAACGAGATCTAGAGGAGACAGGGACTTTGAATAAGGAAGCAGAATGTGAAAAGGAAAGGGTTGAAAAGGCACCTGTCCAGTGCCAGCCATGGCAAGGACTCCTCTAAGAGGTTTGAGGGGAGAAGAGAAGCGAAGAAAGGACTGGGAATGAGAGTTGTTGGTGTTGTTGATTGGACATAAACGGCGAAGACCGGAGAACTCAGGCGCGCAATACGAAGTTGCAGATTTTGGACCGGAGAGTGAAGTTGAGAGCATAGCCATGGCCGCTAGTCAAGTTCTTTTTTTTTACCTTTTTTTATATAAAAAAAGAACGTTACGTTACTATATGCCGGAAGTGATAGAGGAGAGGAGAGGAGACGAGAGGAGAGGCAGGGTGGGTTTTGAAGCTGTGGTTGTTGTGTTTGTGCTAATGGGTTTGTCGTATGGTGTGAGGTGGATAGTTGTTCGGTCCACGCGAGTTTTCAGAGCGTCGTTTGCACGAAGGGTTTATAGGTTTGCGGCCTGTAGTTATATAATTTAGCAAAAATAAATTTATAGTATTGCAGTCTATAGTTATATAAAGTTAATCTCATCACCAAATAATATTTAGAAAATTAATTGGAAGTAGATATTTCTTGATAAATAACATCTCAATTTTTGTTATGTTTATCTCATCAATATATTCTTTATAGTTTTAAAATCTAGCCAGACTCGACAGGAAGACTCAAGACACAACTGATCTGGAATTGAAACTGGATTAGATTGGAAAAAAAAACAGAGAAAGAAAAAACTCGGTCTAACCTGATTGACCCGACAAGATCTAGTAAAAAATTATATTGCAACTCGTTAATTTTTATTTTTATTTTACTAAAACAAAATTATTTTAATTTTAAAAAAAAATTGATCCAAACAACCCAGTAAAAGTTCTTAAAAACTATGTTACTTCCTCTTAACTTTCAGAGAAATCAGATTCCATTTGAACGTAGGAGTTACATGTCTAGTGGGAGGAGGGGTGAGAGGTTTTTGGTTGTTGATGAGATGCTCAACGCGCTTCAAGAGCGAAGTAATAAAAATATCGAAGCTATTTACAGGTGTACGTGTCGCTTTTCTTCGACGAGAAAACGACGGTTGTTAGAAGTAAAAAACTTTCGGTTGCTGACGGCAACTACAAAATGCATAGGAAACGACGAGTCCACAGTGTGTCAATAGTCAATACCATAGTTGATAGAAACCATACGGGGTATTAAGGGTGTGTTTGGTATTGAGGTTGCTGTTGTGGTTGTGGTTTTAAAAAAATTATTTTATAAAAAATATTTTTAGTTGAGGTTGGTTTTGAAAAATATATGTTTGGTTAAAACTGTGGTTGAAATTGAGGTTGAACAAAAAGTAGTTTAATATGTTTGGTAAAAAAATGCTTTTCAAATTGAGGTTATAAAATAATTAAAATATATATATATATATATATATATATATATATATATTAATATTAATATTAATGATTTTTTATTTAAATATTGTAGATTTAACCACTGTTATTATATCATGAAATAAATAATATTGATATCAAATATTTTTTATTATTCCATTAAACTATGTGCAATATCATTACATACGAAATCTATCCAACAAGAACTACATTTTTCATGGTTTCTTAAATGCGCAATAAAAAAACTGAATTTTTTGTTACGTCATTAAGCGATCTCCTTTTAAGTTTATAAATAAAACACAATTAAAAAAAAAACTGAATTTTTTTTTAACTGGGTCGGACCCGGCAAGAACATAATTGGAATTGCGATCAAATCCCCCAAATGCTACGTTATCATGCGATATATTTCTAATTTATGTAGTGTTATTAAATAATATTATATACTAGTTTTTCAAGTAAAACACAATTTTTTAAAAAAAATTACAATTTTATTATGTACAAAATTCATTCGACAAGAACTATAGAAAAAATAATTTTTTGAGTGTGCAATAAATTTAAGTAAAATATTACCAGTAATAAAATTGAGATTACAGTATAAATAAATTTAATTCACCTTAAACTAATTTTTTTAAAAAATAATACTGTTTATATTCACGTGAACAATACGAGTAAAATCAATTAATTGTATTTGTTTTTCAAGAAAAAAAACGCAATGTTTTTCGAAAAAAAAAAAACGAAAACTAAAACTGTAACAGTGCGAGTGAATTAATTCACTCGCACTGTTGCAAACTTGCAACAGTGGAGCATGGCTCCACTGTTCACTGAACAGTGGAGCCATGCTTCACTATTCTGCTTTTCTTCCCTGCAAGATTCTCTAAAACATGCGGTGCAGCCGAGATTTTGATGGGTCCCACCATCAGAAAGCAATTTTCTTTTACTAACCAAACAACATTTGGTGTGGCTGCGGGTGAACCTCACCCGCAGCCACGTTACCAAACGGGGCCTAATGCGGGAAAAAACACAAACTGTGTTATCGAGTTTGTGGGATTAATAGTTTTATTATTTTTATATTTTTAATAAAATTTATTTTTTATTTTAAATAGAGTTGATATATTGATATTAAAAATAATTTTTAAAAAATAAAAAAATTTATTTAAAAAAATTTTCAAACAAAAAAAATCTTTAAAAAACAATTGCTAGAATGTTATCAAATACCTTTTAAAATTTGAATTAGATCTAATTAACTTAATCCGTTCACAAGTTCGGCCAAATTATCTAGTTTAACTTTAAAATTAGCTCAAATTAAAACTGGTGGCTCATCTTGTTTGCAAGACCAAGTTAAATAACCATGTTCAACGCCATCAACAGCCATAGCGACGTCGTTTCTTTCCTTCATGGGTAGTATGATACTTGTCTCTCTTCACTGCCGAGCGTATTTGCTTCTGTCACGTGGATATTCACCACCAGTCTTAAGGTCCAACAATGTGAGACAATTTAATAGAAGAAAGTTATGGTTACTGTTAAATAAAAAACCTTATGGTCTTCTCAGATTTAGATGGCGAATAAAAGGATTTTAGGGGTAGGTGACTCACCTAACATTTAATATTATTTAATGTTAAGGTGAATCTTGGATGGCATGCTTGCAGGGTAAGAGGAACCGGGAACATGACATACTTCCCCTGGAACATGAAAGACTAAACCATAATCCTCGTTATTCAGGGTAGAAAGTGAGTGCTGTGTGCTCGGCTAAAATATCTTGGTGTCTAAAATCTCAGGTAGCAGCAGGGAGGGGCGGTGGAGTCCAAGAAGGTTCTGCCACATACAAGAAGAGCCGTGCTAGCAGAAAAAAAGGAAAGCGACCCCATCCTTTTGAAATCCAAGAAAAACAGTTGCGACGGTTGAGACAATGAGATCCTATTTGTTTTTGTCTTTGCTTCAAGCAACTCCTCGACAAAAATGTCCAAACCGACAAAGCAGTATCCTAAAACAAACATCGGTTTCAACTCTCAAGATGGAAGATACTAGACCAGGCTTCCTTTCCACCGTGCCCTCGGTGTATGTATTCTCTGTTGCGCATCTTTGGCTAAAGAGATCTAACCGGGTCGGTGTGTATCCTTATCCAACATTAAAGTTAATTAAGACAAGTAAATAGATATTAGACAATAATACACAACTACTACCTGGTACATACGGTGCTCCTGCTAGCATTTGGAAAGTGACAATGGTGGAACCAGAATGATTTTTAGCAAGGATTAGATTTAGACAGTGGAGGCTTGAGGCATATCAACAATCATTCTAACTTGAAGGCTAGCTGGGATTCAGATTTTGGTTCAAGTAATTATACTGACAGCAATTCTCCTCCTCGGGAATGGTAGGGATAATCAAGTTTAACCACAGACGGACACATCTGTATCAGCGACATGGAGTGAGGATACAGCAAAGTCCATTTCACCACTCGATGATGGTGACTGGGGTCCTCAGGCTCTCTGCAGGAGGTATCCTAAGTCCTAACTTGAAGCCTACTGGATATTTTTTCTTTTAAGAATTAGCCCGTAGTTGCCCCATTGTCGGGGTAACACAAAGTCTTTTTATTCATAAAGTCTCTTGTCAGATCTTGAGACCAGCTAGCAGGCTAGCAGCATCCCTGGTACTGTGCTTTATCCTCGCCCATTATTAAACTGCCATCACAATTCTCCCCAGCCCAGCCAGCCCTTTCTCCCATTGCCCTCGCGTCGTTTTATAAACACCAGAGCATCGGTGATCAAGTAAGCTAGGAACATTAGCTCCGAGCCTGGGACACTAGTCACCGCGCACTCCATTTGTTTCCAAGCCAAAAGGCATGCATATGTCGAAGCAAGAATATCACAGCCACATTACAGACACTGTCAAAGTTGCAAAACTGCAGTACAAAATTTATACCAGATGTAAGCGGAGGCAGTAACAAAATATCATTATTGCATATTAAGATTGATATCCAAACTTCCCTAATTTATTTGTTCATCCTAGTGGACTTCATTAAAAAAATCTTAACTATTTACTACCGATATGCACACACTTTGGATGTAATCACTAGACGGAATATTGTCCTCATTAAATATCCACACGCCACTTCTTCATTAAATAATTTCCTGTAACTGTCATTTACATACAGATAAGGATTAACCACTATGCAAACTTGTCTTTCCTCCAATCAATGTGCTGTCTCACTTACATTAGGTTTTAACCGCACTTAAGGATTGTTCTTGTCCTTAAAAACAAAACAAAAAAATGGCAAAGATGATCCCAAGCACCATCCCTGGAACCTTCACACAGGGAGAACTCCCCCAGGTGTGCTCGTATTAATGGAAGCATCTGGCCTTAAATAAAAAATAATTCAGTTCAGAGGCAAATTACAAACTGAAGGGATTAGAAACTAGTCTGGGGTATTGAAATGAGATAAATTGAAGAAAGCAAATTGCTTGTAATAAATCACAAATGGTAAATGAATGGTGAATATACAGAAGTTGGAAACAACCTGACTCTCCTTGTGCTCATTCTAACTTGTCTAAATCACCGTGCTTTGTGCTGTCAACTACACTGTTGGATGAGCTATCCTGTACACTGTGAGAGGAAGAACACCTACTTGAAGAACTCCTTTCTGTAACACTGCTTTCCTTCCTTAGGGATTTTTTGGACTTTCTTTGTCCTGAAGATAAATCCTGCAAAAATTATTAAATCAGTTTGTTGATACAATTATTAATAATGAAGACTAAAACGTTTCCAATTCCTTGTTTCTCTCATAAATCATAACCACTCTGAAAGGTGACTGCAATTTACCTGATCTGCTGTAGATCCTGGAGTCTTCAATTCAAGGTCCGTGGTAACATCATTAGAACCTTCGCTTTTCTCAATCTTGCACTCCCCTGAAGATTTATTCTTCAGATCTTGTTCGCCTGAAACATGGGATCGACTGGCAGGCTGTGAAAGAGAAGAAACATGCTGGGCGGACTGCTGATCAACCAATGTATTAGGGGCCATACGTGGAGCAAAAGTTGAACATGGGTTATGAATGACTGCAGGATTCTGATTTCCAAAAAAGGGATATGGCTGTATGGATGAATGCAATGGAATTGCCCCTGGCGGCATTGGCACTGGCATGGGAAAGGGATATGAAGGTGGGGCCATAATAAATGAGTGATCCATAGCAGGCCATGGGTATGGAGCCCTGAGCCGTTGCTGACACTGAATATTAAGATTCTCAATATCCGATTTAAGAGATGCCTTCTCTTCTCTAAGATCATTTTTCTCCTGGGTCAACTGTTTGAGACACATTTCAAGATTAAGCATACTATGCCAATCATCATCATTATTAAAAAAAATAAATAGATGTATTAAAAGATCACCTCAAGGGATTCTTCACTCAGCGTAGCATACTCAGCCTTGAGTTTGTCAACTTGAGATGTCAAATCCTTCAGGAGCTGAATTGTGTCAGCTAGAATGGTCGCTTTGTCATTTTTAGGTCTATCAGGATCTGTATATCAAAATGACCACATGGAGATCAAAACTGCATGGCCTTGTAAACATAGACTAAAATCTTAGAAAACAATATGCCTCAAACAGCCATTCTGATCATAATTAGCTGATTCTCTAATATCATAAACCAATTAAGGAACGTTAAATCCACAACCTGAAAGAACCTTTAAGTGATCTATTATACCAAAAAAAAAAATTAACATAGGTGTCTAGGCTAGTTTGCGTGTGCCTCGACTAATCCCACGGGCCCTGAAGTTAACGACCAAATAAGCCTCCAGTGACCATCATATTAGCAACCATAAGGCTCAAACCTGAGACCACGTGGGGCAAACCCCTTGATCCCGAGCTCTTACCATTGGGTCATCTCCTAGATGGTTTCTATTATACCAAATTTTACATTCCTTGGAGAATGTAAATGGGCAAGGTAAGCATCTAAGTCAGGTCCAACCCCCCGGTCCTCATAGAACAACCATGCAATACATTCAGCAACTCGAACCCAGGTCATAAAAGCAAAGAATTCAGAACCTGTAGCTACCAGTAACTTTCTTCCAAAACATTACAAGAAAATTGGTCTGACTCTAATCAGCAGAGATCAGCTTCGCATAATTCAAACCCATTTAAAAAAAAAAAATGATAGCTACAGAAGCACTGAGTATTTACCTAGCGTATTCCCCAATTCAACAAAATGCTCATTCAATCTATCCCTCCTCACTTTTTCTCGGTCCGCCTTTTGAATTTTCCTAGCAGATACACTATCTTTAATCTCTGCCTCGCTACAAAAATAAAAATGCAGTAAAATAAACACTAATGCACATCTTTCGATTAAGCAAAAATCCACAAAAAAAAAAAAACCTAATCAGTGAGCTTCAACCTTTGTTAAATGAAATAGATAAAGGGTATGGAGAGAATACCTGGATTTGGGGTTGGGGTTGGGGCGAGTGGGTGACACGTGCCTCGGGTCAGGAGGAGGAGGAGGAGGCGGAGGATTGAAGTCAGTGAATGGATCCATTGGTGGATTCCGTGAGGGCGCCTAACAATTAATAGCTTATCCGCTGTTCCATTGTAGGGTCGTTTTTGTTTCCCTTCGTGGATTGCTTCGTGCCGTACCCGAGTAACCGAGTTAACTGTTTTTATTTTTTATTAATCGCTGTTTTCTTTAATTTTTGCAATTTTGCAAATTCCTGTATCCTACACTAGATTATTGATAAAAGGTATTGTTTTACATAGAAGCTTTTTTATTTTAAAATATATTTAATTAATACTTTTTATTTATTTTTCAATGTTTTTAAAATGCATATGACAATTTTTATAAAATAAATAAATTAATTAATTAAATATAATTTGATCTAGCTAGTGGACATGCTCCATTGAATGATTTGATGCAACCACAGAGTTTGCTGATGGTTTTTTCTAAAGGAAAATTTAAATTTTCTATGCGAGCAGAGATTTACTAAATCTATGCCACCCATAGCCCTTTGAAAGCTTTTGTATTTTTTATTCATTAACAAACCAAGCCATGTTGAAAAATGTGGGTGAATTATTATATGAGTAGTCTTTAGAAAAGTAGTTTTTTACAGCGTAAAAATCATTTATTTTTTAGAATGTTTGGTGCGTCAATAAATTAAAAAATATTGGGAAAAATGGAGAGAAAATATATAGTTTTTGGTGGAAAAAAAGGTATGTTGTGCTTTTAAAATATTTTATTCCATGTATCTCTACTAGATAGGTTGTCAATGTTAGGGTGTACCCGTGTTGTTGGGGGTATTTCTAAAAATACATGTTGTTTTTAATTATAAGACAATTAGAAAAAACAAAGTGTTTTCTAAACATGCAAAAAAAAAAAAACTAATAACATTAAAAGATATATAATTTGGCTTTTAAGCAACATGCAAAAAACTTATTTAAACTATCTTGAAATTTATATAAGAATCAAATTGTAAAATGTAAAAGAACATCAATTTAACATAAACATTATTTGAGCAACTCAAAATAAAATGTGGCATAATGAATAAAAAAAAATATGAAAGCCTAACTTTTGAGTGAGAAATAAAATCTCAACAATTATTAGCAAGTAAAGAGTAACAAATGCATATCAACTACAATAATCTTAATAACTTAGTTAAATATTTGCAAAACCATTTTATATATCCATTTATATGTTTGGACTACTGTGTAAAATAAATATAGTGTATACTTTAAACACTCGTTTTAGAAAATAAATCCTCTCTCAAGAGAAATCAACCTAGAAGTACCTAAAACTTTTGAAATTTCCTAGGTAAGTTTTAGGTGTGTGTATATATATATATATATATATATATATATATTCAATAAATTTTATGTATTTTTCTATTTTAAATTTATTTTGATAAAGAAATTTGTTAAACATGACCAGGTGAATTATCCATGTTGTGATGTGAGATACCTTGATCTTTATTTTTTACTTGGTATTCTCTCTTTTTTTTGTTGATGGTTTTTTTTTATTATTTTACACAATGGTTATTGGGTTGTTTAATTAGATACATGCGTAAGTTTTTCAATTTATATCTAAAACAGTTTATATATATATATATATATATATATATATATATATATATATATATATAAAACAATGTAAAGCTTCATATAACACATAAAATTTATTGAATAACAATTAAAAAAAAAACAATGCAAGGTTGCATATATAAAAATTCTTATAAAAAAATCAATATTAAAAAAAATCTATATAAAATTAAGAAAAAACCACATATGAATCACACACTCTTTTCTAAAAATTAAACACATATAATATCATTTAAAAATAATCACAATCTAATTAAAAACATAAACCAAAATTTTATTTTAAAAAATATACACAAATAATGCATTATTGTTTTAACAATTGAAAAACAAAAACAAAAATAATTAAAAAAAAACTAGGTCAAGTTATGGACTTGGTAAGCCAGGCCTAATGCCTTTCCTAATGAAGTAGTGACTTACACTTTGGCCTTTTAAAAAAAAAAGTTTTATGGGGTGGACAACGCGTTTTTCACCCCAAATATTTTAAAAGAAAAGGACACATTGTCTCCATCAATAGACGACGTGTCACCTGCCCCAACAAAGAATCTAGCCATTATGATGCCCAAAAAAAATGGCTTGTTATTTATTTTTTCACCCAAAAATCTCATTTCAACCCATTTTGTTTTATCTAAAACACCCTAAAGACCTTGTTAAACTAATCCATTACTACCAAAAACCCAAAATTCACCCGGAACAAAAATTCTTCACGAGCTTAGATATGTTGTTTTAGGTGTTTTCAAGATAAATGATAATAATAATAATAATAATAACACTTAAACGTAACCCCTATAATCATATGGAACCTTTTAACATAAAAATCAATCATTTTTGTGGCTGGAATCTTCCCCAACAATCACTTTCTCTTTTTAGGTTGAAATCTAACAAAACCCTCTCTCTCCTCCTAACAGAAAATGACTGGAAAAAAAATGTTAGGTACCAAAATGTAATGTCTTGAAATTCAAGGGATCGATCACCATTTACTTAAAAAATATGAGGGATTAAAATGAATGTTTCAACAAAACTTTCAACTCACCCCTTATATTACCCAAGTTTTCATTGGACTCTCTTAGCTTTCAATTCAATTCTTTCCTCTAAAAAAATATACAATTGAGTGCTAATTTGAGCTCCAAATGGTCAAATCGTCTAAAATAAAAGTTCAAAGTTCAAAGTGAAATTTTTAAAAAAATACAATGCTCCAATCCACAGTGAATTGTGAAAGAATGCATGGTAGTCTTAAAGGCCGATGCCTTATATATATAAAATGAAAATACTTAGTTTCATTTCTTCATGGATTTCTAACCACATTCTCTCACAATTCATAGTTAATTTTTTTTATTTAAAATTAAATTTTATATTTTTAAATTATTTAATATATTAATATTAAAAATAAGTTTTTTTTCAAGAAATTTAAATATATTTATAAATAAAAACTATTTAATAAACAATTACCGTGAAAGCATGCTCTAAGGTTTTGATAAAAAGAAAAAACTTATAATTCGTGATAGTTAAAATGATGTTGTGTTTTTCTTATTCAATTTTTGAAACAAGATATTATAAAGTGTTATGTTATATTTGGGGGACCATGCTATTACATAGGCTAAAATATTTATTTTTATCAGTGAAAAAAAAAAAGTATTTTAGCCCGTGTTGTGGTATGACCCCACAAATCTAGTATAGTATTATATAATATCAGGTAAAAGAAAGTGTCAAGCCAATGCGAACGAGTGTTTAAAAAGTAAAAAAAAATGACTTAAAAGGAGGAAAAAACTATTTGTATAATGAATTAGATAATAAAAAAAATACATTAAGATAGTAAATGCACTAACTCAAACAAAAAAGAACCATGGTAACCTAAAAAAAATTAAACAAATAAAAAAAGTGAAAAAAAATCAGCCGACACATCTCCTGCTAAGGCTTAGTAGGCAACATGTAGTTTGATTTACACCGTGATAGTTGAAAAATTAGAGATTAAATTGTTTTTACCTAAAAAACCCATTTATCAACTTATTCTGACCAAAAACACTTATATAACACAGTAAGAACCATGATAAACCTATTTATGCCCTTAAAAAACCCAAAAAACCAAAATCAACTCTAATTCAAAAATCAAACCAAGCTTAGATATATTTTTTCACGAACCTTAAAGGTAAAAAAACACGTAATATGAACTTTCCTCATCAAATAAAACTATTTGACATAAATATCGTTTATTTTGGTGGCTTAAATCGGTATCAACGATGCTTTTCTTTCTTTATCGCTGAAATTTAACATCATCTTTTTCCCCTCTCAACAGGGGACTAAAAAATAGAAAAAATAAACTATTATAACAAAATTGAATTGAAAAATATTGAGGTACTAAAATTATATAATTTATGTAATTTTAAAATTTAATGACCAAACTGCATCTTTTATGAAACTTATAACATGCCACTCATATTTGACATCGTTTCCATTTTGATCCCTCTTCTTTTAATCTCATATTCTCACGAGAAATCATCAAAAAACATTTAAGGACTAAGCTGTTTCAATTTGAATATCTTTAAGATAATACAAATGTATGTTTCATACAATATCTTTAATTTATGTAACAATTACTTTAAATTTATATTCCCATTAAACATAAAAAATGATATGTCATAATAGATATGAATTCACAATGATTTAAAGCGCTTTTTGAAGGGGGTTATGATGATGTAATGAATAATGTAGCCGATTATATTAATCATGGCCATTCTGCTGATAATAAATGACAATGATGATTCAAATGAAAAAGGTGATTTGTTTTGGAAAAGGGAGTTTAATCATCATAAATTGGTTCTACGCATAACGGGTGCCCTCACATTATATTATAATACTTATATATACAAGGAACCCTATATGGTCATATTATATTATAATTATTGTATATACAAGGAATCCTGTGTGGATTCGCACAACACTAGAATGCGATGATTGAATGAAATACTACATGGAGATTGGACAAGCTGTGTAAACATGTTTAGGATGAATGTGATGACATTTCAAGGTCTTTGTTTTCAACTTGAAAACTAATATGGGTTAAAAGCATGTAAAAGAATATGTGTTTTTTAAAAAGTTAGAATGTTTCTTTATACAATAGCATTGGGTGCTTCCAACATGAAAGTTCATGAGAGATTTCAACATTAAAGAGCAACTATTAGTATGTACTTTAATGAAGTTCTTAAATCAGTTTGTTCGCTTATTACAGATTTAAAACAACCTATAAATATTGAGTTTGTAAATACATCGCGTGAAATTGTGAAAATCCAAGGTATATGCCTCATTTCAAGGTAATGAAATTATTAGTATTTACTGATGATGCTTTGAATTAAATAAATTTGTAAAAATTATTTTTTAGTCAGCTAACATTGATGATTGTTGTTGGTTTCTCTTATATTAGAGTTGTGTAAGAGTTATTGATGGTAGATATGTGTCCGTGTGTGTTTCTTTAGAAAATCAAATTTTATTTAATGAAAAAAAATGTGCCAACCCAAAATGTTATGGTTACATGTAACTTTGACATGCAATTCATATTTTTTTGGGTGAGCTGGGAAGATAATGCGTACGATACATGAATTTTTCTCGAGGCAATTGGCAATCCACACATAAAATTCCCTAGGCCACTAGAAGGTAGTAACATGTGTGTGTCTATATGTTAATATTAATTTTCTTTCCGTATTTTTCATTTTTATCTCATTATATTTTTTATAGGGAAATACCATGTGGTTGATTCGAGATATCCTAGTGAATATGGATTTTTAGGTTAATATAGAGGTTAGAGATATTATTTGCAAGAATTTTGGAGGTGAGGACACCCACAAACTAGTGAAGAAATTTTCAACTGTACCCACTATTCGTTACATTGTGTGATAGAACGTATATTTGGAGTTTGAAAAAAAAAGATGGTGAATCTTACAAAATATGCCATCATTTAATTACAAGGTACAAGTTTAAATTGTTGTTGCATTCATAGCAATTCATAATTACATTAAAAGAACTTCACTGTAAGATGTGGCATTTATGGAGTTTGATCATCATCTCAATTTTATTTCCGATGATTTTTTAACTAACATGGCTTTACATTCACAAGTCTAAAGAAACCATAGGCCTTTATGTCTGAATTACGTACATGATAAGATTGCAGCAGGTTTAATGATATAATTATAAATTGTTGTTCTAATATGTTTAGGTCTCTTTATAATATTTTATTAATTGTAAAATTAATTTTTATGTAATTGAAAATAATGATTATGAATCAAGTTCTTTTAGGTAATTATATCATAATATCAATTGAACCATAATTTTTAATCAAACACTTTTAACATGCTTTTGATTAATATAAAGTTGAATTACACTTGAAACTAAATATATATTTCAACCTCACAAACCACAACAAAAGGTGTTTTTTTAAAAATTATTTTTATTACATCTAGCTACCACAATAACAAATACACTTTAAAAGGTAAACTCTTTATTTAATTTTATATGATGTTCATTAACCTTATTAAAAACTAATCATATAAAATTCACATGATCCATACTTTTATTGATTATAGATTAATACATTAGTTTATATATAAATTTAGCATAAAAGATTGTTTGAGATATTTAATATTTTTTGTTACAAAACTACTCGCAAATGGATCAATGACTGGACAATTATTTTTTTCCGAGAAAAATAATAAAATCATCTACTAATCCCTGCGCCTTGGTCCAAAAGGCCTCCAAAAAAAATAAGAACCATAGGTTCTTTGACTCATACACAAGTCATCCGATCCAACGGCTACTAGTACCCCTGAATAACTCTTTTATTAAACCTCCACCTACCGGATCACTCGAACCTTCCTATAAAATCTCCAATCCTTTGGCCTATCTTTTTTCTTTCACTTTCAACAAGCAAAAAAAAAAAAAAGGGTAATTAAGAGAGAACCCGAAAAGCGAAGATGTCGGGCATGGGGGACGGGTACGTGGGCACTGCCCAAGACGCCGTGAGGATCCGGCGGCTACAGAAGCAAAGAGAAGCTGAACGCCTTAAAATCCAAGAGCTCAAATCTAAGTCAGCCTCCGCTAAGGACCAGCCCGGTCTCCTCCAATTCGGGTCAAGTACATCCGAGGTAAATTTATAGGGTTTACCTAAAAATCTCATTTTCTAGGGTTTTTAATCGTCTGACCTGATTAATTGCTAGTTAACTGCGATTATGCCTGTGTTATGTTAATTTGGATGTTAATTTGTTTTTTAGATTCTCGAGACTGCATTTAAGAAGGAAACTGTTGGTCTGGTTACAAGAGAACAGTATGTAGAGAAGGTAGCAAAGTCTATTAATTTCTTGTTTTTGGGTTTCGTTTTTTTGTTAACGTTAGTGAAAATGATAAGGTGCTTAATCAATAATGTTGTTTGATGTGCGTTTGTTTACATAGAGGGTTAATATTCAGACGAAATTTGAAGAAGAAGAGAAGGAGAAGTTAGAAAAGCTACGGAAAGAGTGAGTTTGATTATGGTGTTTTAGTTTTATATTTTTTGTTTTGATTTTGAATGTTAATGAAGATTTTTATCTTGGTAATGGCAGGGAGGAGGAGCTTCAGTTGCAGAAGCGGAAAAAGAGGAAGATTAAGGGGAATTCTAAGCTATCGTTTGCTGATGATTTTGAGAATGGAAGTGATGAAGAGGATGGCGAAAACAGTAAGAATTTACATGAGTTGACATGCTAAGCTATTTAATCTGTGTATAAGAATCTGGTTTTGTGCTGGGTGCATTTTGTGGATATTACCTTTTGCTTTGACGAGAGCATTGTCAACTAGCTAAGCGCTTTATATTCTATTTCTGTTTTGGAAACCTGCTGTTAAGCTGTACTACATCAACCATGTCTGACTGGTTGTCGATGGTCTTATTGGTCTTTTGGTGTTCAGTTCACCTTATAATTTCTTGGTAGTTTTTTTTTTATATAAAAAAAATATGTTATTTAGATGGGTTGAAAAGGCTTAGGGTGTGTTTGGTATTGCGGTAGCTTTTGTGGTTGTGGTTTGAAAAAAGTTGTTTTATAAAAAGTACTTTTAGTTGAGGTTGGTTTGAAAAAATAGGTGTTTGGTTAAAACTGTGGTTGAAATTGAGGTTGAAGAAAAAATAATTTAATGTGTTTGGTTAAAAAAATGCTTTTCAAATTGAGGTTATAAAATAATTTTAAAAAATATATATTAATATTGATGATTTTAAATTTAAATATTGTAGAATTAATTACTCCTATTACATCATGAAATAAATAATACTTTATATAAAATATTATTTATTATTCCATTAAACTATTTATAATTTCATTACGTATAAAATTCATCCGATAAGGACTACAGGTTTCATTGTTTTTTGAGCATGCAACAAAATCAGGTAAAATATCATCAGAAATAAAATTAGAATTGTGATCAAATTCCACAAATACTACGTCATCATGCGATATTCTTTTAATTTATGTAGTGTTATTAAATAATATTAAATATTATTTTTTTGAGTAAAACATAATTTTAAAAAAATTAAAATATTTTTACCGGTCCAATGAATTATGCTTGCGTGAATAGTGAAAAAAATTCAACAGTGACAGGTTAATGCTTCTCGCATTACAGGTGAATTAAATTCACCTGGGCACAACAGTGCCAAGATGAATTTAATTCACCTGTCATTACCTGCAATAGGCACTGTTACGAACAGTGCACAGGTAAATAAAGAGAAGCAGCGGGAGAGAAGCAGCTCCCAGCTGCTTTTACAAAACCCTGGTTTGATGGAAAAAATTATGGGACCCACCAAATAAAAAACAGCTTTTCTTACGTTACCAAACGCTTGGTTTACGCGGTTAGCTTTAAAAGCAGAAGTTACCGCGTAAACAAACACCCACTTAAGCGGAGTTCTCTTCATGATCAAATCATACTCTGTAGATATGTTGAAAGTGGTTTCTCATGGTTTTTAAATTGTGGCATGGTTAGGATTTTTAGGAAGAGGGAACATGAATTATAATATTCTGGAATAATAGAGTAGGCACTGTTCCTTGTGCGTATCCGAGAGTTTCGAATTGACTTTCTGTGCAGGACTCTTGCTTTGTAAATTCTTCCTGTTGCTATGAAGTTTGTTTAACTTTATCCAATCTTGGTAGGGAGAGGAACTGGACTACAACTTGTATTTTAACCTTAACAATTTTCTTTATCAATGTTATCTTCAGAAAGCTTAGAGCCAAAGAGATTAGTGAACGGTAAATTTGGAAAAGATCCCACAGTGGAAACAAGCTTTTTGCCTGACAGGTGCAATGTTTTTCCTTTTCCTTCCACCTCTCACTCTCTCACTTCATGCACCTTCAACTGTGAAAGGCTTTTGCATGGACTTGGAACTAACATATGAGCTTAGGGGTGCTGAGGATGCTGTTTCAGTGAGCGAGAGGCAGAGGAGCAAGCTGAGCGTGAAAGGCTGCGGAAACAGTGGCTTCGTGAACAGGAACAGATTCGAAGTAATTATTTTCATGGGCCTCTCCTATTTAACATGCCTGCAATGAAATATATTTTGAGCTAAATCAATTTTCTCTAATGACTCAGATGAGCCCCTTGAAATCACTTACAGCTACTGGGATGGAGCAGGCCATAGAAGAGTCATCCAGGTTAGACTTCACCCCACTTTTGTAATTTATTGACATGCTTTCAATTTTTTTCTTATCAATATTGGTAAATAGTTTACATATCCTTTTTCTTATTAAGTCATGGTTGGTTTATTGCTCTCTATCTTTCAGGTTCGTAAAGGTGATACCATAGGAGAGTTTCTTCGGGCAGTTCAGCAACAACTTGCGCCAGAGTTCAGAGAAATTAGAACAACTTCTGTGGAGAATTTGCTTTATGTGAAAGAGGATCTTATTATTCCCCATGTGAGATAATTTTGAAATCCAGCTTTTAATAACAACAGCTGTTGCACTTGCTATCTTGAATTCATTCATTCTAGCTAATTTATACCATTTTCATGGCTGTGGAATTTCAGCAACACAGTTTCTATGACCTGATCATTAACAAGGCTAGGGGAAAAAGTGGTCCGGTAAGTCTAATTTCCCACCCTCTTAACTATCCATTGAGTAGCCAACAAGACAAAATAAGCATACATATTATTTGGACCATCTAATTAGTGATATTTTCCTTCCCTTGTTTTTGTATTCACTTGGACAGTATAAGAATTGAAAAACTAAGACAATGGTTGGTTTCGGGACTTGTTCTTTGTATAAAAAAATCTATCATGGAAAGTGCCTCAAGTGCTTAACCTGTTGGTAGTGGCCTACCCAACTACAATTTTCCTGCAACTCTAGATTCTTTTACTGAGACTGTTGGTGCTTTTAAAAAAGCACTACCAGTTCTCAGTATAAATTCTCATAATAATATGAAGGTAATTTGAATGATTGTATTTTTATTCCTTTTCTTTTCACAGCTTTTCCACTTTGATGTGCACGAGGATGTGCGAACAATTGCTGATGCAACTATAGAGAAGGATGAGGTGTGTTTTTTTTATAATCTGTTTGTTGTTTCTATGTTGATCTATGGATTTTTCTCCATTGTAACGTGCCTATTTGTGCTTCTTCACATACTTTGCTGAAACAACCATTTTTTTTTTGTCTTTGTTCTTTAACAGTCCCATGCCGGTAAAGTTGTTGAGAGGCACTGGTATGAAAAGAATAAACACATCTTTCCTGCTTCAAGATGGGAGGTGTGCTCTCCCACTCTCTCTGAGCATGTTCGCATATCCGTATGCATGATTTGTTTCCAAACACGTTTCACATTTTGTATCGTGTGTGTTTCATGGAGCCCGGCAGTACTTGCATACCTGCTACTAATGTGGTGGAGCTAAGGGGCAGTTTTAGTGATCAGTTTTTACCTCAAGTTCTTATAATTTTCCTTTGCGTTTGTGGCAGATATATGACCCGACGCAGAAGTGGGAGCGTTACACCATCCATGGAGATTGATCGGATAGCTAAACACGGCTGCTGCAATTTTTCGAAAGTTTGTCCATGAAAGAGAAACCGGAAGTTATTTTCATCAATTGCCTGGGCTGAACTTTTGGACCTTAGATCGAAGCAAAGATATCAAGTTAGGTATTTGACACTTCAATGCGGCAGTGTTCATTTTAAGTAAAAAACTAAAACGCTTGGATGAGTACTGTTGAGAGCTGGCACTGTGCACCCTTATGCATTTCAATGTGGATTTACCGTTCACTTTTTTCTTTTCTTTTTTTTAATTTGGTTTTTAATTATTTTTTTGGTGCCATTGCTTTCGTTTAGGCCAAATTCAAGGGCAATTGAATCAAATTTAAAGACATAAAAACAAAATAGAGAAGGCATCATATATGGTGATGATTTCAAAGTCTATATAAAAAGTTTAATATAACAATCTTATTTTAAAAATTATGCATATTCATATCTTAATATTTTTTTTCAATTTAATTGTGGTATAAAAGTGTCTTTTATTATTTTTTAGTTCGTGATGTCTGATTTTGGTGGTAGAGATAAAAATATACTTGATATTAATTTAGGCTACTGAAAGAGTCAACATTTGTGTTAAATGGTAAGAGGGATTTATATCAAGTGTTTTTTTACGTTTAAAAATCAAGAAAAAACAATTTATATTAGATGATTTTATACATTTAAAAATCATGGAGCTTGGAAGCTTTTTTTATTTCAGTTAATTTTGGTTTTTTAGATGGTTTTTTATATTATATATAGGTTTATATTATATATAGGTTTATCAGGATTTCTAGAGTATTTTGGGTTAAAAATAGGTTTTTGAATAAAAAACCTATAAACCTGATTAATTTTTTTTACATATAAAAAATGATTTAAATGACAGGTTGGCCGCCAACGAGAAAACAACAAAAAAAAAAAAAAGGTCAAAGCTCTTCAGTCTACCTAGCTTGCTAACATTTGATTTTTTACTTTTTTTTCTAATTTTTTTAGATTAATATGTTTTTATATGTATTTTTCAAAATTATTTTTGTATTTATATTTAAATTAATACTACTTCTTTTTTTTATTTTGTTTTTGTTTGTAGAGCTTTTTTAAATAATAATTTTTATTTTTGTTATTTTGTATTTACTTAATTTTAAAGAGATTTTTCTTTTATATATATACATGTGTGTGCGCACACGTATATTTTTTTTGTATGGGTAAAATTTATTTTTTCAAATACTATTTTTTTAATTTTATATAATATTTCTAAATGTTCAGCCTTGCATATTTTTTTTCTTTTATTTTACTCGATCAACTTAATATATGTCTATTTCTATCGTCAATTGATTGAATAAACAAATTATTTTAATAAATAAATTTAGTAAACACAATCGAGTAAATATTCTGTCTTGGGAGATGAATATCTTGATCTATATTTGTCTTCTTATTTTTTTAATTTTATTTTTAATTATCGTTAATGATTTTTTTTTCATTTATTAATACACATAGTTGTTGATTTATTTGATTACTTGAATATATTTTTTTTCTATAAAAACACGTCAAAAAAATACATGTATATAATTTTTTTTGTTGAAAAAAAACCAATACCTGCTACGAAGCATGAGTCACATAATTAATAAAACATAAACCTCGTGGGAAAACTATTGTAAATAAGGTATAATTCATTGTGGATTGAAATAGTAAAATTATATATTTTATGAAGAAAATCAATGAATTAACATCAAAGGAGATGGATTTTTTCACGAGTCTATTAGTTATTATTAATCGATAAGATGTATCTTGAATTTTTTGGGTGGTTAAAATATATAATTGCCTTAAAGCAAAGCAAAAAAAAAAAAAAAAACTTAATTATGATGGATGAGTTTTTTATATATTTTATTTTTTAGCACAATGTAGTGACTTTAAAAAAAAATATATTTCATGGATTTTATAACAAGTTTATAAAATTTCAAAAGATTTTGTCATGGATTTTAAAAATACAAAAAATATTTAGTTTATTTTTTTTAATATGCGAGATTATGAACTTATTAATAAGATGTATTCCTAAAATTAAAATAAAAAATATATTTTTTGTTTCTTTTAATATACGGGATTATAAACTTATATATAAGACATATTCTTAATATTAAATAGAAAGACAATTTATATTTTTATGTTGGTATTAGAACAAATAGTTTTTTATTTTGATAAAATAAAGACCTTTTTATTGATGATAACTTTTCTTGAATTTTAGACAGACCAACGGTTAGAAAATATAATATTTTTTTAGTTTATTTCAGATAAATAAATAATACAACTTACTTCAAGTAAAACGTATTAGGAGTGTTAATATATTCTCTTTACGCAATCAGTTTCCTTACTTAGACTTTAAGACTAGCTAAGATTTTTAATTATCAAAATGCGAGATGCTAACTCTTATTTTCTCTCTCTTTTTTTTACCAATAAAAAACAAGAATTCTTTATTCTTTTCACCCATATCATTCCCGACAATCTTGACTCGAAAGGATGATCGTCGCGACGTTGCATACATGCAACATCCTTGTTCCTATAATTGAAATTCCTTTTATTTTGAGTTATTTTCTTGATCAATTTTTTTGTGGCAATTTCATCCCTCTTTGTTTATTTTATTTAATTTTCATATTATATTGGGTATATTGTTTTTACCATGTTTTTTAAATCTGGCCGAGGACTTGACCCCCATTATGTCTAAGGACCAGGTCAATCAAATATTTTTTTGTGCATGAAGTAAAAATGATATTATTTTGATAAAAATAATTACAAAAAACAATTCAACGAGTCTTAACATGATTTTCCCCTAGTTAATTGTTTGATTTGTATTCAGTTAAAAAGTAAAAAATGGTATTGTTTTGATAAAAAAACAATAATGGGGCAAAAATTCAATTATAATCCGCTCTCTTTTTTTAATTGATTTTTCTTTGTTTTAGATTTTTTTTAAGCTTTATCTATTTCCATTTGATTTTGTTTTGTTTTTATATTAGATAATAACACTCGTCCTCTTGATTGTTGTTATTTTATTATTTTCTTGAGTTTTTTTTTTTTAATTTTGTTCCTCAACATTTTATTTTATTTTTTGTTCAAATTTAGTCCTTATTTTTTTAGTTTTTTTTTCCCTATCATTTTCTTAAATTTTTCTTTTAATTTTTCCCTTCATCATTCTATTTCATTTGTTTTTTTTATTCAATTTTAATTATTATTCTTTTAATTGCTATTTCTTACTTTATGTTTTATTTTTTTATTTTATTTTTTGATCAAGTCTCTTATTATTTTTTTTCATTAGTTTTTATACCAGATTTAATTCTTATTACTTTGATTCTTATTTATTTTTTTTAAAAAAATTTAATGGTTAAGAATTTGGTTTAAAATATTTTTTAATTTTCTATATTGTTATCTTAGTTTCATAATTAAAGTTACCCCGACCTAACTTTAAGATTTTTTAATTTTTTATTTAACTTTAGTCTATTGCCCTTGTTTTTTTTTTTTTTTTTTTGGGTGTTACCCTGAATCACGAATTAGGTAATTATAATAATAAACAATTAACCCTACTCATGACTTACCACGAAAAAAAAATCTAGTCTTCCCATATTTCGAAAGCAGTTCCCATGTACAGTGGCACGCTGTCATCATCTTTGGAGAGATGGTAAGAAATGATAATAATAATAATAATAACAATAAAATACTACAAAACCACTCTTAGAAATGACATAAAATCCAAAACATGATACACAAGCATTTAAGAGGTAGAAGGATCAATTAAAAAAAAAAAATTTGCAAGATCACACGTCGAAACGGCAACGTATAACCCGCGTTCTCCATTCATCAATTAGAGCCCTACCCTTCCATTTTCAAGGATACATACAAACACGCTCCCGTTATTATCGACGGTTACATTTTTTCAGTTTGACTCGATAACCAAGGTGTTTGGTGCCTGGCTGCTTGATTTCCAATCCGATAAAAACAAAGCAAAGCAAGAACAATAAAAACTGAAAAAATTAAAAAAAAACACCAGTGATAATCTCTCTCAGTCAACCCAAGAAGCCAGACAAGGCGATAACGATGAAGCATCTTAGGGTTTTCTTCTTCGCTCTCCTCCTCCTCGCTTCTCCTCTCCTTCAAGGTAATATCACTGTCTCCTCCTCTCATTTCCTAGATCCAGATCCAGATCTACACGCACTTGCAAAACGCATCCTTTTCTGTTCGTGAACTCTCTCTGTTTTTTTATCCTTACCTGAAATTCTTGTGTCGTTTATCAGTTCTTTTTATGGTGTCGATCGATTGAATTGAAATCGATCTGATTTGGTTATTTGGAGATTTTGTTGACATTTCGATGGTAATGCTTGCTCGGATTTTATTATGTTTCTGTCATAGCTCGTCGTTACTGGTTTATTGATTGATCTGGTATTTTTTTTTTGTATGTTTTAATTTGTTTTTCAAAGTGACATTTGACTTGATGTTTTGCTTTGCTAATTAAAAAAAGTACTTTCCAAATGCTAATTGGTGATAGGATTTCTAGCTGTAACATTTTTATGTTAGATAATAACACTGAGGTTTTACTGGAATTGTATTGGAAGGAATTTTTGTTGTTTTTTGGATTTTAATAATCCATGCATGTTTTTTAAATACATCTGTTTGTGTTTTGAGTAATTGAATTTGTCCGTTTCCTTTTCTATTTGTAGTTGCTAGGTGTCAGTCAGATTCAGATGCTGAAGTCACAGAGACTGCGGAAGAAGTCAGTGATCTTGGGATTGTTGGTGAGGATGCACAGGATTTTGGTGATGCGAATTTTAGCCCAGCTCCAGGAGTCGAGACTGTCTGTGTTTTCCCCAAAAACAGTGCACGTTGTAAGAACTTTATTTGTATTGCTTTCATCTATGAAGATTATTGTTGATTTTTTACTGGGTTTGGAAGATGGATTTGTACTGCTTGTTTAATCTGTTCTCTCTGTTTGTTTTTTGGTTGTTGCAGTGGTGACGGCTGGAGAAGAGACTGAACTATTAGTTGGAATGAAAAATGATGGTAATAAAACTGTTATTGGCTTGTTTAGCAATGGATTATAATGCTGTTTTGTGATCTTTCTCTTACTTACTCTCTGTTTAGTTCATCTGAATGTGTGTTTTATTGCTCTACTTCTTTGCATTGTCTTGACCAGAGGTAAGCTTTTCTTGTTTGAATGAAATGTAGGGGAGCTGCCCATAACTATCATTGCAATTAGGGCCAGTGTTCATCTTCCTTTTGATCATAAGCTACTGGTTCAGAATCTCTCTGCTCAGGTAATTGTAGGTTTATGTATGATTTCATTTGCAAATCAAATATCAAGATCTCCATTTCAGGTTCTAATTTGATTGTTGTATATTATGTCAATTGCATGTCTTTGAAAATAAGCTCTTTTATTTTCTTCATTTGCAGTGCTGTCCTGCACTATTTGGTGTGTTTTCTGTCCTTTGGCTGTCTAATTGTGTTTGCCTGGAAAAGGATAATGACACATGAAACAAATCTCCCTCTCCCTCTCCCTCTCCTTCTGTTTTGCTTCGTTTCATGGATTAACAGTATGCATTTGGTAAATCTTGTGGATAGCAAAGTTCAGTATTGTCGATGCCTTTAACTTGCTCATCAAGCCCCGAATTATCTCTTAGTTCGCTGTTTTGGTGATAAAAATAATTCTGCTCCATCTGAAAAACTCAATATAGTCTTTATATTTGATGATACATGTTAAATCATTTTGTAGCACTGAACAGTGTATGATCAAAGGTTTGAAACTAAAATATACCTGTGTTCTTTGGTCCTATAGCAATACCATATTTTTGTTTAGGCATTTTTTTTCTTCTATTGGTGCTTCCCTCGTTCCTTTTATCAAGTATTAATAATTATTTTTTGTGGGTTTCATATGCTTGATTAAACATTTGAATCACTCACTATTGTTCATGTATCTCTTGGCTCTGTTAAGGTTAGCAAAAGCCACAGGCCTAATATTCGGGTTATTTCTGGTGTACTGTCTATGTTGTGTTGATCACATGGATTTTTTTATGACTATCTGCAACACGCTGCTTGTAATGCTGCTCTGATGTTGATCCCCTGCCAAAAGTTCTAAGATATAGAAAACTTTTCTGTAGCTAGTTTACTCATTCTATAATAATTTTTTTTATGTTGATAATGTATATTGTCTGTGATTCTCTTTGGTTGCTCTTGTCAGGCTTCACTTCCCTCTTTTCTTTTTTAGCACTTAGTGCCAAGAGTTATTTTATTTATTTTGTACTGTTGAATTTTTCAGAATTATTTCGACTGGAAACTGCTTTCTTCCATCTTTTATAGGGTTGATTGAATTCTCTCTTTGTTATTCAACTGTTTTCTTTGTTTTAATTTAGGGCTTCAACAATGCAACTGTTCCAGCCTCTGCTCAGGCTACCTTCCCATATATCTTTGGTGTCAGCAAGTACTTGCAGGTACAGACATCATTACCCGAGAATTATGTCCTTTCCCAACTTTCAACTCTTACCTTTCCTCCATCATGTTTTTTTTTTTTTCCATAGTCAAGCGTGCATGTTTTATTCTCTTTGTGCAGCCTGGAAGCTTCGATCTTGTAGGCACCATTGTTTACGAGATAGACCAGCATCCATACCAAAGTACCTTCCACAATGGTACCATTGAAGTTGTTGACTCTGGTGTTTTCCTAAGCATGGAGTCAGTTTTTCTTATTACCCTTGGAATTGCCCTTCTTGTCCTCTTTGGTCTATGGGTTAATGGTCAAATACAGAATCTTTCTAAGGTACTCACGACACTTTCTTTTCTGCATAATTTTCTATAAGCAATTCCACTACTGCAACTGCAACTTAAATGTTAAATTTGATTTGTTTTATCTCTAATGAATATTTTCATCGCTTTTGAGAAGGCAAGCGGTGGATCCTCCACCACACAATACTTCATTTAAGTTGGTATTGAAGAACTCTTTTAATTTCCACATGTACTTGGAACCGACAAATCATGAGATGAATGCTTTTGATTTGGATAAATACCTATTAGGCAGGGAGCTTATTAGATTTCTGCCTGTGGTTGATATCTTATCTACCATGCCCGCCTGCCTGCTTATTTATAACTAATTTCATATGTTTGCTTCATGAAATTCTCTTTACTTGCTGTTTTTCTTTGGTCAGAAAACTAAGAGGGCTCCAAAAGTGGAGGTTGGAACTGGGACTAGAGATGCCTCCATGGATGAATGGCTTGAGGTGTGTGGCTTTAGGTTTTAACTTTGCTTTCAGAAATCTCCTATGATCGACTGTCATACTGATTTATATGATAAAAAATTCTCTTTCAGTATAGTTCTTCCTCCCATCCTTCTTCCCCTGTTAGAGAAATTTCCTAGCCTCATTTATAGTATCATCGGTAACAGAGAATCTAGGTGTAACTGATAAATCTGTGTTTCTACATTTTGTAATGTTCAGGGAACAGCTTTGGCCAAGTCACAATCCCAGAAGTCAAAGAAGAAGAAGTAAACAGTGGCGCATACCCAGTTTCGGCTGCGCAAGGCACTGTAGAAGAGTGCAAGCTCTTATAACTGACACTAGGCATTTGGAAATTCTAAGAGAGCCCATGAAATGAATTAGTCCTGAAATTTAGTTCACTAAAGGCCTGCCTCGCATTTGTAGCATGTGAAAGAAATTTTCTAGTTTTTTATTTCCTGGTGAATTTTTGAAAGTTGAGCCTTTTTGAAGAAAACTCCGAGGTAGGAAGGATATCATTGTCGTGAATTTAGGGAACTGCCTTATATATCACACGTTTCTTTTTTATTATTTCAGTCGATGCTTGTTTTCCTAGGGACACTCTTTATGTCACAGCTCGTTTGGTGCAGGAGGGATATAATCATCCGAGTAATTCTACTTTTCTCGGAATATTTGTCCTCGATGAGATTTTCGAATAATATCAATTATCGATGGGGTTTATCTCTCTTGAGGGGTCTTACAAAACATCCGCCATTGAGTTTCCAGTCTCTTTTTGGGAAAGCTCATTCCGGATAGCTTGTTCGGGGACAGATAACATGATTCCTTAACATTTACTGCGACGTGGGACCCGTGATAGACCGGGTTTTTTCAAAGTGTTACCTCTCATGAGGTGTGTGAATGATGAAGTGCCTGGTGCTATACATCAGATTACCATTGTTAGAATTTCCCACGTCAGGTCTCTAGTTTTGAAATTGGATGCTCTTGTAGTCATATAGCTCCATGGAAGCGAAAAGGAGGTGGTTGAGCATTGGATGCTCTTGTTGTCATAGCTCCATGGAAACGAGCAGGAGGTGGTTGAGCATTTAAGAAGGAGGTGATATCGGGAATTGGTTGCTGTTTCGAGATTCTGGCAAGGGAGACCGGCCATTCAATTCTGGCCCATGAAAATGTCCGAAGCTCACCTTTGCTACATCCCCGAATGATTGCTGTTTTGTGACCAAAGGTTTTTCGTCCACAGAATTTCAAATATCATTTCAGGGCAGTTGAATTTCCCAAGATGTGCCCTTGTACAGATCTGATGCCTTTTCATACACAACTTGAAGTTCATTTCAAAGCAGTTGAATTTTCCCAAAATGTTTCCGATTGCAAACCCAAGATTGTGGCAGCACAGATATCTACTCTTACCGCCGTCCTCAGTGAACAATACCACAGCAGATTGACGGAGGTCTCTTTTTCAAATAGTATCACTTTCCTCTCTTTTACCCATCCTCTTCGCACCAGCACCTAGGCTAGGGCCTCACAATTCACGCATTTAACCGTGTAACGATGGCCATGCCATAACTGCCACAGCAGGCTCTTATGCCGGTTTTAGCATGGAAATTAACTTATTCTGAAGCATATTTCACGGTGTCATTTGCCTCATATAGTGTCCAAACCACGTGTCATCTTTCAAGGGAAGAAAAAGATCTGCCCGATATTGTACCTTTTTAGGGGTAAATAGTGACATCATGAAGAGGGTATTTGTTGCTTTACCTAATATATCACCCACTCATGACCCCTCGTTTAATCTTTGATTGCTTGATTCTTGACGGTGGACAGATATAATCCACACAAATTTGTCATATTGTTATTGATAAGTATCAAAAGAATAATTTTAATGTGTTGCATAATTAAAAAAAATTATAGAATTGATAAGTAGGAGAAGATGATGCTTGCTAAATTAAGTGATAAGTAACTATAACAGGGTCATGCATTGAAAGCTAGGTAACCGGTAGTTATTATAATAGCAAGTGATATTTATTAAGTCGGGTGATTAATACTTATAAAAATTTTTATTTAATAATGAAGAACATGAAAGCTCTTTTTTAATGATAAAATCAATAATTTTTTAGAAAAAAATAAAATCCAAGCAAGATGATAACCCGTAACCATGAAAACGCTGAGATGCATGCCCAGTACCCTTGGTTCTTGGCAACACATCCAGTGCATTGCATGAACATGTATGCATCAAGCGTTCGTGCACTCATACTTCTTGGGAGCTAGGCTCGAGATATTTACCCAAGCCAATGTTTCTTGTGTGTTTTTTAAGACTTTCTTTTTTAAAATTTTTTTTTCCTAGTTTCATTCAATTTGGATCGAACATAAGATATTTTTTCTTCAGTCTTCGCTGTTTAACATTCTTAAAATGATTTTATTTCCAAGAAAGCAGCAAGCTCCCCTAATGTGTGCGGTCTTATTGCATTTTTGTCCCCAGGATACCCTGACCTTACATAACATATTTATTAGACCCGATTCAAGAAATCTTATATTGTTTCAGGAGTAATTCTTATTTTTATTTTATGGAGAGAGATGGATACAGAAATAAAACAGAAAACAACATCCGTATAATAATAATATTTATACTTAATTATAAAAATATATTTTTCTCTCTACTATTTGCACCATGTGAAAATGTCATCGCTGATTTTCATCAGTTGAAATTTACCGCAGGATAAAACTCGTAAATCATGCACGTAGCAATCAACTAATATATATTCAACCCGTCTTCAACACATTATAGCATGACCAGCTAGGAATTAATACCTTCAAATAATCAGAGACTAAAACACTGAAAAAATCAAACAGCTTTCACATGTCTTTTGATGATGAACTCATATGTCGATACATTGCATTTTAGTGAGGGATCGTGCGCAGTACAGTCCTTTGATCGAGCTTTTAAGAGCCTCAGTTTTCTGTTGGGGTTAATTTCATGTTATAGGACGTGACAGCAGCATGGGCTTAGCCTAATACGGGGTGCCAAACTTTAACTAAAATAGTGGCTCGCACATTGAATCCCAGTTTTTTTTTTTTTTCCTTTTTTCTCTTCTAAATTTATTGTTTACTGCTCTTTTCTGTTGCACCAAAATGGAAGCTCTATTCCGTTTATAAGCGAGGAACGCACTGATATCTTGGACTTTTGAGAAAAGTTTTGGTTGGCAACTTGGCATTTAAGGTTGATTGACGAGAAGTTGTTATCTGCCTCGGATATGTAATGTTTTCTTTCTTTTCTCTTCCGAGCTCTGAAAAGTTGCGGTGCTGCAAAAACCATGTACTGTATTTTATAAAGCAAGAGCTTTCTTGTAAATTAACCACAAGTACTCTTAGTAAAGTGCAGTATTTATGAGGAGCTGGCTAGTAGGTTTAAAGAGATAAGAGCAGCACAAAGTTTTCTTAGCTGTGCACAGTTGAGAGCTCATTGAATGTAAGCTAATGTCATCTGGTTGATGAATCTGGTGTGCACGTTACTATCCTTTTCAAACCATAAACAAAAGTCATCTCAAGAGGGTCCCTGACCTCATGTGATGCCCTTAATTTGGTGTCAGAGAGGCTTTGAAATAACTCCTTAGCAATATTATATAATGAGTCTTCAGGGATAACGAGCCCTTCATGCTTTGTATCAACAACACTAAAAAGAAGCTTATTACAGCTTCTAAGTTTGGCATCTGAGTGTTGGTGTTCCCAATGCGGATTCTTCCCGTTTTTCGAGGAGCACTTCTGTGCTTCTACGTGTCCTTAATCTTTGCTGCAACTTTCTGCTATGCCGGTGACAAGACAGTTGAGGTTGTCGGGACAGGAGAATGTGCAGATTGTGCAGAGAGTAACATTAAGACTGTTCATGCCTTCAAAGGTAAACTTGTTTTTTTGGCAAATGTTAGGGGTGCAGTCATTTTGTGACACCAATCGTAGTAACTATTTTGTTGATCCTATATAGATGCGTTGTCCTTTCCAAGGTCACACAGGCTTGTGGCATGATCAGCTAGACCTTGTGAATTGTGACGTGCATATCTTGCAACATCTGGAAGGTGATGATAATCTGATGAAATACTTTTTGCAGGGCTTCGAGTGACAATTGATTGCAAGCCTGAAAAAGGAGAGTTCAAATCGAGAGGGTTTGGTGAGCTTGACGAAGAAGGGAAGTTCAAAGTGTCTCTTCCAAGTGATGTTGTGAAGGATGGGAAATTGAAGGAGGAATGCTATGCACAGCTTCACAGTGCATCAGCTGCACCATGCCCATCCCATGATGGCCTAGAGTCCTCCAAGATTGTCTTGAAGTCGAAAACTGATGAGAAACACACATTTGGCCTTGCAGGGAAACTGAAGTTTTCACCTGTGACTTGCACTTCAGCATTCTTGTGGCCTCACTTCAAGTATCCACCACTACCTAAATTGCCTAAATGGAAACTTCCACCATTGAAAGATTTTCACCATCCTTACCTATTCCCACCTAAAGTCTTTCCTCCATTCCCCCCGAAGGTTTTCCCACCTCTCCCACCGAAGGTCTTCCCTCCAAAGCCTTTTCCTCCACCAGTTCCAGTCTACAAGAAGCCACTCCCACCTCCAGTTCCGATCTACAAGCCAGAGCCAAAACCACCAGTTTTCAAGCCTCCTCCGGTCCCAATCTACAAGAAGCCACTCCCACCTCCAGTTCCGATCTACAAGCCAGAGCCAAAACCACCAGTTTTCAAGCCTCCTCCGGTCCCAATCTACAAGAAGCCACTCCCACCTCCAGTTCCAATCTACAAGCCAGAGCCAAAACCACCAGTTTTCAAGCCTCCTCCAGTCCCCATCTACAAGAAGCCACTCCCACCTCCAGTTCCAATCTACAAGCCAGAGCCAAAACCACCAGTTTTCAAGCCTCCTCCGGTCCCAATCTACAAGCCAAAACCACCAGTCTTCAAGCCCCCTCCTGTTCCAATCTACAAGCCTCTCCCACCTCCTGTTCCAATCTACAAGCCTCTCCCTCCAGTTCCAAAGATCCCTCCATTTTATAAGAAGCCATGTCCCCCTCTTCCTAAGCTTCCCCCTCACCCCAAGATTCCCCCAATCTACAAGCCTAAACCACCAGTCTTCAAGCCCCCTCCTGTTCCAATCTACAAACCAAAGCCAAAACCACCAATCTACAAGCCTCTCCCACCTCCTGTTCCCATCTACAAGCCTCTCCCACCTCCCGTTCCAATCTATAAGCCTCTCCCTCCAATCCCAAAGATCCCTCCATTTTACAAGAAGCCATGCCCCCCTCTTCCTAAGCTTCCTCCTCACCCCAAGATTCCTCCAAAGTACTTCCACCACCCCAAGTTTGGAAAATCGCCTCCCTTGCCACCATATTCTCCCATTCATTAGGCTATATTGCAGCTTTCTTACCTGCAAGTGGGATGAATGTTGCTTCTCTCAATTATTTATGACTGCTAGTGTGAAGTTCTCTGTGCTGTACTGAAATAAAGCCTTCAAGATAGGGAAAGAAAGCAAAAGAAGACATCACGGGGAGTGAAGAGCGCGGATTGTTATTTACTAATTATTACCTATATTGTCAATGAACTCAAATTGATTGTCTTTGGGAATTTCCTCTTTTCTTCTTCTTGTAAATTTCATCTTCCAATGCCTTTGCAATAATATTATATGTCATTTCTGTTATTCACTTACACTTACATTTGCACTGCTGCATGCATGGCAAGCCAGCAGATAACTTTAACTAATTAGTTGAATGTCTTTTTCTAAAACCATCCAGTAGCTAGTAATTTCTTGTGTGCTGCATCCACTAGCATGATCAGCTTGATGAGTTCAAGTGTGTGTACCTAATCTGAGATATTATTGACGCGTCCCATATTACCATAACTCATTTTGATGTTCAAACAACTACTGGTAGCAAAGATATTGAATTTGAAACAGGCCTTGCCCTTATCACAACTCTTTTTGATGTTCAAGAACTTCCAGTTTTTGGTTGCCAACATCGACACTTTGGGCTACTTAAAAAAAGGACAGAATGCTCTTACAGACTAATTAAGAGAGCGATAATGGGAGACAATTTCCATGTTTTGGTTGGCAGCTGAGCATTGAATGGCCTTGCTTTTTATCATATGGACCACATGCACGCAGCTCAGGCAAGAGTGTGGCGCCAAAGGAAGAATCAAACCATAATTTTAGCAACCCGGTTAGCTAGAAACAACCATGAATCAAGGATTAGTAGGGTTCTTGATGGGTTTTACATGCCTCTGTAGTCAATTGACAAGCAAGATATATCTGGTATTTAACACAATTAAGTAATTGATGAATAAAAGAACAATATTGAAGTGGAATACATCTGTAATTCTGCATCTGCCAAACGAGAAAGGGTTCGGCCATGGGCAGCCGGAGACCTTCCTGTCCATGCAAAGAGTAGCGTATGGGGTCCGAATTGAAGGATCCGATCATATATTTTGCAAGTGCGGTGGGTTTTTCTTGTAGGTGTGAGTAAGTCCGATAAACACAGTTTTTTTCTTGGCGCCTTGGAGTTTGGTTGGTGTGATTTATGAAAAAAGACTTGCATTTTAGATCATAATTTAAAAGTTGTTTTCTCATAAATAATCTATGATAAAAATACATCTAAGCTATAAGTTATTCGATTAATTAAATCTGATTTAAAATAAATTCTTGGAACAAGATAGGTAGTGTGGAATCCATAAAACTGATTATATCAAAATTCTGACATAATTAAATGATAAATACTTTATTTAAGTTAAAAATAATTTCTAATCAAAGTTATATCAATTTTTTTTAAAAAAAAAATCATATCTTAGTTTATACATTCACTTATGTTGGCAACAATTATCTCAACAATTATCTCAAAAATCATATATATTTTAGAACTATCTTAGTTTAAAAAGGTTTAAGATGATCATGTATCTTTGAAAGTATAGTTGTGGTTGTTTTTTAAAATAATTTTTACTCAGAAATACATCAAAATAATATTTTTTTTTATTTTTAAAAATTATTTTTGACATCAGTACATCAAAATAATTTTAAAACACTAAAAAAATATTAATTTGAAATAATTTTTTTAAAAAATAATTTTAAAATACAAAAATAAACAAGAAAATTTCAGAAAATCCAATTGACTACTATGTATTTGACACTTAATGAAAACAATTACAACACTTATGAATACCATTCAATTAATTCTCTTTTGCACGGAAAAAAATAGTATGATATCAATTATTTTTTTAAGTAATTTTTTTAATATATTAAAATATATTTTTTTATTTTTAAAAAATTATTTTTGATATCATCATATAAAAATAAAAATATTTAATTTTAAATAAAAATTAAATAAAAAAATTAAATTTTCATGAAATGATATTTTAAATTTCACATCTTAGATGCACGGAAATAATTAAAGCTAAGAACATAGTTATTTATCGGTGTCCAAGAGGAGGCCTTGATAGCTGTTATTTTAGAGTAGACAATGCCATGGTATGGTCCATACAGGCCAACAGAAAAACACAGTGCAATTAATTTATATATTTATTAAAGAAATGATGCTCCTCTGGCTAACTAAATGTACTGCTGTACCAAATCATTCAAGTTGCCATCTATCTATAAATGCGGTTCCTAGAGCATCTCCAATACAAAAAAATTAAATTAAAAAATTAAATTAATAAAATAACTTTATAAATAGTAGAAATAAATTTTTTTTTTATTATATGCATTCCAATGGTAAAAGGATATTTAAAAAACCTATTTATATTTTAATATATTTCATGTTAAATTTATTTTTATATAATTATGTAACTAATTTAGATATTTTATATATAATATAATTATGATGTTATTAATTATATAATTAATATTAGTAATTTATAAAAATAATATTAAAGAAATTTTTATTTCTTTGTGATTTTTTTGCCGAATGGACATTTAAATTCAAGCATGTTAAGTCATCAATTAATTGATTAGAATCACTTGGTTGAGAAAGAATATCTTCTTACTCGCTCATAAGAAAATTGGTAAAAAAGCTTGGAAAATTTGAATCCATCTACATTAAAAAAAAACTCAAGTTAAAACCTTAAGAGAGTGTAAAAGAAGCTCACATTCAATGTTTAGCAATTTTGTAGTTTTCATACATGCGAATTAATAATAACCATTTTTTAACATAACAATTAAAACAGACAATCAAAAATAAATTTTAAATATGCAACTCTATTTTTTTATCAATATCAACTACCATTATTAATTTCTCTCAATTTTATCAAAGATAACAACATAAATAAAAATTGTCTTCCTTAACCCATATTAAAAACATAAAATAATAAAGAAATAAAACTCATCACAAATATTAAATTAACAGCAAAAATTCTAAAAAATCAAGAGATATTAAAACGAAAATAAAAAAAGCTTTTAAACAAGCATACCTTTTAATTTCAGCTAATTAACACAACCGATGTTAATAATTAACCGGAGAATAATCGATTCTTGTTTTTTAAAAATTGAGAGAAGGGTGAGGCACAATACAAAAATTTAAAACTACAAGTTTTTTCTTCATGTATTTATAGACAAAATTTTCTATGTTTTTTTTTTAAAAAAATAGAGCTGTTGGGCAACGACTATAAAAATAGTCGTTGGAATACAAAAAGTAAAGAAATAGCCGTTGGAATACAAAAATAGCCGTTGGTTATTTTGGCCATTTCTACAGTTAAATGTAGAAATAGCTCTTGAGAAAGCAAAAAACTATTTTACCTATTACTTTGCCTCTGCCGTTGAAATACAAAAAATAAAAAAATAAAAAGCAAAGTACAAATACCTCTTCATTTGACAGCGCCGTTGGAGCTGCCCTTAAAAGCCCATTAAAAAGCAATTTGATTGCAGCTTCTTGTCTCCTCGAAGGACTGTTACTTGATAATTTGATTACATGAACAAATAATCGAGACTAAGTGTCAAACACCTCTTGACTTGATTATATGATCCATCCAACCTGTTTATGCACCAACTTAATCGAATAATTTAAATTTTTTATTAATCTTTTCTTTTAATTATATCTTTATAGATCCAAATTGATAGTAAATTAAAGCACATTGATTGAGAAAATGTAAGATTCAAAGGTATGAATAAAAACACAATAAAAAAAAGATGGTTTTTCTAAATTTGGAGCTTGAAATAGATTTTAATCCTTCAATTTTTCAAATTATAAACTGTCAATCTTTAACAATTTATAAAATTTAATTTTGATCTCAAACTTATTTTCTTAATTTCTATCCCTTGCTTAGAAGAAAAGAGAAAAAGTGGTTGGATTTCGGTGCAGTGAGAGAAAGTCTCGGTTAAAACAGATTTCGGCTATCAAAACAAGCGGTTTCAGTGTCAATGAATTTATTTTAATGGAGAGTTTATCCAAGGTATTTTTTCTTCCTTAAACCTGCTTGAAATGATAGATTTAAACTCGAAAAGAATTTTTTTTTATTTCGGGTTGATTATAAGTTTTAGTGCCAATCCCTAGTTTGTTAAAGACCATGAATGCGCGTGTTATAAGGTGTTTAGTTTTTTTTTTTTTTTTTTTTTTTTTTTTTTTTTTAAATATGGTTTGAAAATGAGTTTTTCTTAGTCCAAAATAGATAAGTTTAGTTGTTGACGACTAGAGGTTGCTGGGATCTAGGCAGGGCAAGTGATACGTTATCTAATATTTTTTTCCAAAGAATTAAAGGGTGTATGACCTGTCATCTTCTTAAGAAAAGGAAAAAAAAAAAGAAGATAAAGTGTGTGGGTTAATTTAGGCCCGCAAGCATGGATCTTTTTCTAAAAGCCCAAGAGCTCTAAGCCATCCAAGTATGAGAGATTAAGCCTTTTTTTTTTTAATTTTTTTTCTTTTACATTTTTATCCAACCCTGTCCATTCTTTACTTATTTATTTTTTAATTTTATATTTAATATTTGATTGATTATTAATTGGACACGTAATTTGTTTTTATTTGAATTTTTTTTTCTAATCGCCTTGATATTTAGTTGGTTCTTAATTTTACAGGTGTCAATTTAAGATAAAAAATTAAAAAAAAAATTATTGAATCCAATTAAATTCATAACCTGGTTCATGAGTTTAGGTGATTAATTTTAGTTGTGTAGAGATCAAGTTTTCATAATTTTTTTTTGTTGTATAAATAATTCTTAATTTATTTAATTGAAAATACATATAAAATTTTTAAATTTCAATTGAATTTTTTTATATACAAAATCATATGTTAGAACTCTGCATATACATTTTTTTACCAAGAGGTGTACAACAGCTAGTAAATCACCAGTCGGTGTGTTGAATAAACGTTGTTAAATGGACTCTATTATTCTATCATGTCTGCAAATCGAATTTTAGGATTTTTTAGGCGGTTTCATCTTATCAAATTCAGAATAACCTTTTTCGAACCCAAAAAGCTCTTAATAGAATGGGCCGACCATCGGCCCATGAATACCTCTATTACGGGCCTGACTTGTTACTTTGCTAATCACAGTAGCGTACCGACTCGTCATCATTGCTAAGCTTTAAAAACCCCCCAAGGCGCCAAAACGAAATCAAATCATTTTTTTTTTTAAAAAAACGAAAAACCCTCTCCAATCCAATCCTCTTCTTCTTAATTTTCAGGGTTTCGAGAATTCCAATCTACGGAAATCCCTTTCAATGTCAATCCCTTAAACCGTCGATTCCTCGCTCCGGTCTGATTCTTTCACTACCATCCTCACTGACCTCGAAAACGCCTCACTCTCCTCTGGTCTCCCTCCTCACCTCGTAACTACCTCTCTCTCTCTCTCTCTCTCTATTTTTCTTTGTTTCGCTTACAATTTGAATTTGATTTTGTTTTGTAGGCGAAAAAGCTGAAGGAGAATCATGCATGGTTTGTGGAAACTCTTTCTCTATTTAAGAAACCAAACGCGGGATCACGAGTGGCTTTGAATTTGGAGAAAATCAAAGCTGTTTCTAATTACATTCACCTAGTCCCTATATCAGTTGCCTGATACCTTCTGGCTTTGTGTCAGTTCATTATCAGACACACATACATATAGGGTTCCACGTTCAGTTTATCACATGGCAAATCATATGCCTTCATCTTTGCATTTTTGAGTTACGTGCTGGGAATACAGGTTACTGCTGCCAGGGTGCTATCTATGTTGTTTATCACAGCATATTGTATTGAACCAAATTCGTCTGGCAATGTATGCTTTGGTCTGGATGATAAGCAGGTTTGGCCTTTTAAGCTGTGTTTTCTTTAAGAATAAGAATTTAATTGTTTTTATCCTAATTTTGATTAACTGTTTCTTCTAGATCGCAGATATAAGGCACTCTGTAAAAAGTACATTAGTTAAGCAGTTGGACCAGAATGGAGACTTATTTGTTGCCACAGTCAATCTGCTTACTGCTGCTACACATTATCAAGTATGTTTTAATAGGGTTTATTTCCTATATCTTTCCACTTGAATTGGCTTCTGACACAGAACTTCACGATCCATTCATAGAGTTTTTTTGCTGTTATCTCAATACTTACTCCCTCATGGAAAACATCTGGATAGCTTTTATTCTCTGATAAAATCTGGTATCTCAATAACAGCTTTCTAGCGTAGAATAAGGCTACTAATCAGGTGAAGATTCCTGACCGACTCTGCTTTTCATGCATTGACAACATGTGTAAATCTTTTCTCACCACAGTAGAATCGCTAGCTCCAGTTCTGGATGCCTCCTCTGAAGAGATCTTAATTTCCTTGCTGCAAAAGCAGAATTAATTCTAAATCTCACGAGATCTGCGCAAAGCAACTTATCCAGTTCTGGATGCCTCTGAATAGATTCTTAATTTCCTTGCTGCAAAAGCAGAATTAATTCTAAATCTCATGAGATCTATGAAAAACAACTTATCTTTATCCATTTGTATACTTGTCTTGAAAATGTCAGGTTCTGGCCTCAAATTGCTGAATGGGTTCGGGTCATCTGTGACCGGGGTTAAAACTATAAAGCTTTTGCTCATGCTACTGCTTCTTGCTTTGGAGATTAGTAAATCTTCAGAAAAGGAATCTCAAGACTTTGCTGAAGTTTCAAATGTTTGTCTAGGGCTTTTGCCTATTCTGTGCAATTGCATTACAGCTACTGAGTGTAGTTCCCTCTCCTTGGCTACCATTGACTTAGTAATGAGAAGATTTTTGGCACCTAACACTTGATTCCCCTTCATACAGAAACATCTTCAATTACCTCATGTTATTTTGAAACTTCATGATCATAGTTCTTTCTCATCTGTTCCAATTACATTGAAGTTCCTTTTGACTCTTGCACGTGTGAGAGGAGGTGTTGAAATGCTCCTTAGTGCTGGTTTCTTCTCATCTCTTAGAGCTTTGTTTGCATATTCATCGGGTGTTGTGCCTTCCACAATTATGACAAATGATAAGGTCTTCATAAAGCATTCTGACAAAACAGAAAAGCCTCAAACTATCTGGGGCCTTGGCCTGGCAGTGGTCGTAGCTATGATTCACTCGTTAGGAGACAGTTCTTATACTGAGATTCTGGACAAGGTGATTCCTCGTGTTTTATCAGAGAAAGCTGAACTGATTTATTATTATATCAGTGCACCTGATTTTCCATCTGATAGTCGTGAGACGAAAAGACCACTGGCTCGAAGGACACAGACTTCTTTGAGTGCTCTTAAAGAAACAGAACATACTCTTATGTTGATGTGTGTGCACTAGCTAAACATTGGAGGTGATGGGTTAAGGTCATGAAAGAAATGGATTCAGAGCTGCCGGAGAAAAGTATTCATCTATTAGCCTTTATTAGTCCAGGAACTTATCGCGTCGGAGAATCTTCCAGAGGAGTTAGAATTCTGCAAGAAACCATCATTTTTAAATAGCAGGAATGGATTGTTTTCTCTTCCACCCCTCTGTTGTGCATCAAAGCCCATGTCTTCTGGTTTCTCAGTCATCACTACTGCTACTGTAGGCAAGGGCCATTCAGTTTCCGCAGACTTGGTTGCCATGCATATTTATAGGATCTCCTTTCTTCTCTTGAAATACCTCTGTATGGAAACAGAGGGTGCTGCCAAAAGATCAGAGGAAGTGGGGCTTGCTGATCTAGCTCAGATTCCCGAGCTGCCAATGCCGGAGATATTGCATGGCTTGCAGGTAAAAAGTGCCAAGTGCTCCTGTATTATCATCAAGTTCAGTCCTCTCATTGAAGGGATGTAAACGGTTTGAGATCATGAAATTGAGGGGTTACTTTTTTAATAGTGATTTCTGGTACTTCTCTGAGTAAAATTTTTCACCATTGGCAGTAAATGAAGTTTCACCATCTATGAGAGATTTCTGTGTTGCTTTTGATGTGAAAATGCTTTTGATGCCTGTACTGACTTGTTATATGTTAAAATGCAGGATCAGGCAGTTGCTATTGTTCCGGAACTTTGTGGTTCAAACAAATCAAGGTACATCAATTCTGAAATCCAGTCAGTCTGTCTGTTACTACTACCGATAATGGAGATGGCCCTGTATTTGGAGTTCTGCGTTTTACAGATTTGTGGAAGAAGCCCTGTATTAGGGCGTGTGGAGGAATTTTCAAAGGAAGTAAAATTGTTGTCAAAAGGTAATAGCCCTTTCATACTGCTAACTATATTCTGAATTAATATTTTAGATTTACTATTATAATTGCCTGCGCTTCTTTTTTTTTGGTAGCCATGGGAGTCTAGGCATTCTTAAAAGCATCAGTCACATCACACCCTTGAAACATTTAACATCTCTTGTCTACCCCGTATTGTTACAGACCGAAGGTTTATTGTGAAACACTTGTGGAAAAATAGGCGAACTTAGTTGGGTGAGTAACAGATCATGAAAATCCTGTACAGATATCAGAATTAGGCATGGCCAAGATATTTGCATGATTACAACGTAAAACTCTGTATAACATCAACAGGTGACAATATCAGAACCATACACCATTGATTATCGCTTAGATTTTTCATGGTTCCTCTAGCTCAGTGAAGGAATATCACACAAATATAATGAAGATGGTGCCAGATATCATCGATCTGGCGTTGTTTCGCAGTCATCCTCTTCTATGATTTTAAGGTGCCGAGTTACAAGACATGCCTTCCAGCAGGGGATTATAATTATTCCTCGATCATGCACCGACTGCTGTAATGACAGGGAAATGAATTTTTCTAGGGGGACTGAATTTTCACTTTTGTGCTTGAATGGGCCCTGCCCCCTTGCATGCGTGATGCCACAAGGTAGCATTTTTTTGTGGTGAGACAATTGTTGAAAGAAAAGCAACTGCATATTATTGCAGCTCTTGACAAGAAATGTATCTTTGTCTCTCTTTCATGGAGGTGGTAATGCTATTCATCCAGGAACAGGTCTTAAGTAATTAGTTACTCGAATAGTATCTATCAATCATGTCATTGTCATGTAGAATTTTCGTTAATTGATTCCAGATGGATATCTATGTCTGCATCCTTTTTTGTAATCGTGTATGCTTGCTCACCGAAAATCATCTCGAAAAATAAATCTGGTATTTTTTTTATTTTTTTATTTTATATGGTTTTTGATATACTAATGCTAAAAATAAATTAAAAAAATAAAAAAATATATTATTTTAATATATTTTTAAAGGAAAATCACTGAAGTATTTTTGAAATTGCACTAAATGCTGTCGTTTTTCTTTTTACAGTTACAAACTTTCTATTTCTAGGTGACTACTAAAAAAAATACCGTTATTGATAGTTTAGTTTCAAAAACGAACCAACATCGGGGTTTTTTTTTTATTTTATTTTTTATAATAGCTCCGGTATAATAAAGTTGAGGAATTTCAAAGAGATTTTGCTGGAAACAATATTGTTAAATCTCTCTTTCAAATATTTTAGTAGTAGTAAATTTGTTAGTTAAATAATTTCCCATCACAGTTAAGTTGAATGGGCTTGGTAAATGAACGGGTCCCTCAACGGTAGTTGGCTCCCCTACCACGTCACAGCTGTCAGTTACCACGTTTATTCAATAATTTATTATTATTTTTTTTAATTTCCTTAGCATCGAATAGTTGTCTGGAACTGCCTTTTAAATATATTTTTTAATCAGTTTTTATTTATTTTATTTTTAAATTGTTTTGATGTTATAATATTAAAAATAAATTTTGAAAAATAAAAAAAATTTACTATATTTTTTGAAAAAGAAAATAATCTTTCTCGATGCATCGCGAAAAACTTAATCACCGACAATTAGATCATTAATGCATAAATATGATATTCATCGTTGAGTTGACTTTCACTAGAAAACAAAATCAATAAGGCCACCTTAAACAATCTTCAGTGTGAGATCAGTGTTATGAAATCCTCCTGTCACATGTTAAATTTTTGTTTATTTTATTTTTATGTTTTAAAAATATTTTTAATATTTTTAAATTATTTATGTTAAAAATTATTTTTACTTTAATATATTTTTAAATAAGAAATATTTTAAACAATAATCATCACTAGCCTTCTATTTTTTTTTTAAACGAAAGATGAGCCGGGATGCTTTACTGATGTGTATTTCAAGATAAAATCAAATCAAATCATTGACAAACATTAATCATGGCGCATGAAATTTGTACGATTTTACCTATCCCTCGTAAATCTTGCCATATCCGAACAAAACCACTTCCAAACGACGCCGTCTCTCCACAGTGATAATAAAGCCAAAAGGCATATACCACCTAGGATCCCTTACTTAACCCTAGTCAAAGCAAGCCTAACCACAGTTAATCCCAAACCACCGAGATCCTTCCACGTGTCCCGATCTATGATCCAAATCCACCCTCTCGCCCTATAAAGTCACCCCCAAATCACCCGGAAACCCTATCAAAACAGCTCTCGTTTACTCCTTCTCGGAAATCAAATCTCTAATCTCTCTCCTCTACAATGTCAAATCCTAAGGTATTCTTTGACATGACCGTCGGCGGCCAGCCTGCTGGTCGGATCGTCATGGAGCTGTTCGCCGATGTTGTTCCAAGGACAGCCGAGAATTTCCGTGCTCTTTGCACCGGTGAGAAAGGTGTTGGCAGGTCCGGCAAGCCACTTCACTTCAAAGGTTCAAGCTTTCACCGTGTGATCCCTAACTTCATGTGCCAAGGTGGTGACTTCACCGCCGGAAATGGCACCGGCGGTGAATCAATCTATGGGGCTAAGTTTGCCGATGAGAACTTCGTGAGGAAGCACACTGGACCTGGTGTGCTTTCCATGGCTAATGCCGGTCCTGGGACGAATGGATCTCAGTTCTTTATCTGCACTGTTAAGACCGACTGGCTTGATGGGAAACATGTCGTTTTCGGTCAGGTTGTTGAAGGGATGGACGTGGTGAAGGCAATTGAGAAGGTTGGATCTGGAAATGGCAGGACTTCGAAGCCCGTTGTTGTTGCTGACTGTGGTCAACTCTCTTAGAGTCCCTTGGTTGAGATGTCGTTCAGTTGTGTCTTGTTTCGTCTTTTCAATATCGGGTCTTCTCTAGTAGTTTTGGGTGCGTCCTAGTGATTTAGTTTTTGAGGTTTTATATTGGGGCCTTTGTTTTAGTCTCTCCCTTGGGGGTTTGGTGGTTCTATCAGGCTTTCGTGTGTTGAAAATGAGCTACCATGAATAAGATAGGCTTATTACTATCTAATCGAGTTCTTAATTACTGTGATTTTGTGTTTTCTTCAGTGATTAGCGTGCTTATAATCTGTGTACATCATCATCTTGATACCGTGTGGTCCTTAAGATTTTACGTTTGATTATTTTGGAGGTGTTGGGCACGGTTAGATGCGGAAACGACAAAGATTAGGAGATAGATGGTGCCTTTCCACGACGGGGTTGGTGAAAGTGATGATTGTCATGTAGCTAGCTTAGATAATTACGAGGAACAGCAGGTAAATGTGGAAATAAATTCTGTGGTCCATAAAATGCCCTGTTTGGCCTGTTTTGGAACGTGGATATGTGCCACAGATATTGGTTGGTGGCTCGATGTTGAGGGCTTCATCTTGTGATTCGTACTTTAACTAGGTAAGCATGCAAATGGGCTTCGCGTACTCGCTGGTTTTTGTTGAACTCTGTGAGTCTCGGATACCGAGCTATGATTAGTTTATATAGCATACAATGGCTTTACACAAGCTAAGATCTGTTTGGGCCTGCTGGCCCATCTGAGATCATAGCAGAACACCCGAAAACCGAAGTAATTCATGTTTCCTTCAGCCATGTACTGCTAAAGAAACAGAACAGCGAAGCTTCCTAGGATCCATCTACGACCGTGTACTATATTAGATAAAATATAGTATTTTAAGCGTCACAGTCTTTGGCTGCTAATAGATACACCCATGCATCGCCAAAAAAACACCCTCCACGCTGCTATGGTGGATAGAAATTAAGGCACCATCAATCCTTGACGAGGACAGCCGCCAGTCAAGAGCTGTGGGCTGGGGAAGCTTAAGAATTAAGACAAGTCATCACCATGGCCCTAACCCATAATTAATTATGATGTTTAAGCAGCTATACTCTCGCCTGTTCATAATTTTATACTAGAATTAAGGAGGAATACGGTTAAAAAGTGGTATAATTTTATACTGTTCATAATTAATTATGTGGAAAGGGGGACATTCGACGGAGCTCGTGATTATTACCCCAAGGCCATCACTACAGCCTCTAAGCACATTTGCTGGCGTCCAGCTTGTCATGCAAAATCATGTGCATAAAAAGAACTTGAATATTTATTTCGTCTCCCAATGGTATCCCAAATCTATCAAATTTCTACATGGGAATATTTTTTAATTGAATTTTTTTAAAAATAATAATTTATTTTTATTTTTGATGCAACTTATTAAAACAATTAAAAGTATTAAAATAATAATAATATTTTTTTCGCCCCAACCTCATTGCCTGCTGTTATGGATTTGTTGCACGCCAAAGCTGGGGTACTCTCGTCATTCTACCACCAGAACCCACCAATCCAAAAATTAAAAATAAATGGAGGGAGATGAAAGGTTTTTAATCCTTCAATAACCCAATTAAAATATGAAACGTGCTCAAACCCTCCAAGTCATGTTCACATGAAGTCAAACCCTCCGGCCTCTCTAACTGCGTCGTGCCAGCTTAAATATTCTGACGCGAAACACGTAATCCTTACTCCTTCAAATCGGAAGTTTCAAATAAAACGCCAAAGAAGGAAAGAAAGAACCCAATCAGAGACCATAGCGCAGAGAGAGCCTCGCAGAGAGAAGAAAGAAACAGCTCAAAGCGCTGTCGTCAGCTCAAAGCGCAGTCGTTTCTGTTCATATGGTCGTTTTGGCGCGAAATGAATAAATTCCTCCATTCATTTCCTGCTCTGTAAATATAACAACCTCAGTTTTGGAGAAAAATAATTGATTTGGTTTTGATTAGCAATTATTTGACTGATTTTTTTTATATTTAAAGTTAATTGGGAGAGAGATGGGAGTATCGGAGAATTCAAGAGGGCTAATTCTAGCGGTGGCATCGAGTGTATTTATAGGGGCGAGCTTCATTTTAAAGAAGAAAGGACTCAAACGAGCTGGTGCTAATGGTACTCGCGCAGGTCAGTTCATCGATTTATTTTCGATCTCGTTTCATTGTCTTAATTACCTTAAATCGTCTGGATTTCAATGTTATTGGTTGTTTAATTAGGTAATTAGTAAGTTTGAGAGTAAAAGACGAGAACTTTTTAATATGGTTGTGATAAGTTCAAATTTGAATTTGGATCCAATTCTATTAAAAAAATAAAAACAAAATAATTCTGGGCTTTTGTTTATTAGAATAAGTGATGTTTTTTGAGTCGACAATGTAGGGGTTGGAGGTTATACTTACTTGCTAGAGCCGCTATGGTGGGCAGGAATGGTGACAAGTAAGTAATACATGGATTGGATGATGCTGTTTCTGTCTGAATTATGTGATTGTTTTGGTTGCGAAATGTCGTGTTAAATTTTGGTTTTTTATGATGCACAAACAGTGATTGTTGGGGAGATTGCGAATTTTGTGGCTTACGTTTATGCTCCAGCAGTTCTAGTTACCCCACTTGGTGCACTGAGTATAATTATCAGGTAGAGATTGCAGATGTGTGGAATCTCTCTCTCTCTCTCTCTCTTTTAATGTTGTGATTAAATAGTTCGCGTTTTGATTTATAATTAACATGTGTGTGGAAATTTGAGCAGCGCGGTTTTGGCACATTTTATGTTGAGAGAACGGCTGCAGAAAATGGGTGTTGTAGGATGTGTATCTTGTGTTGTAGGATCGGTAGTGATTGTAATCCATGCACCTCAAGAGCATACACCTAGTTCTGTGCAAGAAATCTGGGCTTTGGCAACCCAACCAGGTTGGTACTCTTTTTTATTTTTTGATCTTCTCTTTTGTTGAACAAATTTATTGTCTTGAGTAATTACTTATTGAGTTATTGGTTTTGTTTTCCCCTCACATCACAGCATTTCTAATATATGTAGTAGCTACACTTTCAGTAGTGTTAGCTCTGATTTTGTACTTTGAACCGCGCTGTGGGCAGACAAACATACTGGTCTACTTGGGAATATGTTCTTTGATGGGTTCAATAACGGTAATTATGATTTCTTTGAGTTAGATGTACAGACATTCTTATTCAAATTTGTATGGATCTCATTTCATTTTCATTTTGTTAGTTGCCTTGCATCACGATTCCTAGCATTAACTCTGGCTTATGTTTTTTTTCTGGTGTTATTCAGGTTGTAAGCATAAAAGCCATTGGAATTGCAATAAAGTTGACATTGGAAGGGATAAATCAGATAGCTTATCCTCAGACTTGGTTTTTTTTCTCAGTTGCAGTGATCTGTGTCATCACACAGTTAAATTACCTGAACAGGGTAAGTTTAATGTCATCAATTGTATTTCTCGAATGTAAGTCATGGTATAGGCTTGTGTGAGAAGCAGAAACCCATAGATTCATTAGTGCAGGGGAAAAAAGGAAACAAATTATGCAAGTAATAGTAGAAAAAGAACCTGGAGTAGGTTTCTAGGCATGGTTTTGAGTTCAAAGGAGGCCATGGAATATGAGTTAGAAAATAGAGATATCTCTATTACCTTGCTATACACATGATTTTGTGTCTGGGATGCTGTCTTTAAAGAATTTGAATTTCATTTGAACTGGGGAATGTTTCTCATTTAGTTGGATAAGGATGAAGAGGTAGGGTACTTTATGTTAGGAGGTGGTACTGCTTTCTGTGAAGTTAAGCTGATGGCGTAGTGAACCAACTTGTTCCCATCAAATGTGCGGACGAGAGCTATGGCCAAAGGGCCAGCTATGCTACATGGTCCTGAGTGTGATATAGTTGGAAGAAAGTGTTTATTTGGTTGGATATTGCAGGTGGGTGATAGTAGGTAGCACAGTTATTTGTTAGGCTATCAGATTGGGTTAGAAAACCTCCATGTTCAATCATGCAACTTTGTTTCTTTATTCGCAACATGTCTCAAGCAAAGACTATCTCTGGATATTTGTTGTACACAAGTGAAAATGATCAACCTGATATCCTCAAGTTTATTGAAGCAGTTTCATCTTCATCATCAGTTTAAGTTTTTCCTGTCAGATGATATTCTATTTAATAGTTACCATTCTCATGTCAATAGTGTTTTATGTTCCAGGCCCTGGATACATTCAATGCAGCAATTGTTTCTCCGGTGTATTATGTAATGTTTACAACCCTGACCATCATTGCCAGTGCCATAATGTTCAAGGTGAATGACTGATTCATCCTCTGGGATTCGTTTCTGTCGTGTATATACAGTACTGTTGCTTACAATTACCATGAACCTGCAAGCTCAAAATGTTTGTCACCATGTAATTTCTGCAGGATTGGTCGGGCCAAGATGTGAGCAGCATAGCCTCTGAGCTTTGTGGATTTATCACTGTTCTTTCAGGAACAATCATACTTCATGCAACAAGAGAACAGGAACCAGCTCCGCCACTAGGTAAATACATTCCATATCCCATCTCTTCTCCATTTTTACTCTTTGCTTAAGGGTTGTCAGTGTCGGGCAGATGACACCAAAATTCTGTTTGGACCCATACCCATTTAAGGATGAGGCAAAAGAAACAGATATACTTCAATAGTTACTAATGAACCATATTGAAATGCTTGGACCGTCTAGCTATGATTTAGAAGCATCTGATTGAAACTGTATGAATGTTGTGTAATTTTTGTTGTTCCTCTTCCAGTTAGATAAGCAACTGACCTTCAATGAAAATAATTTCCCTGGTGGGAGAGGGAATACTAAACCTTGCACATAATATCAGGACCTTAGAGATGAAGGAGGAAATCGTTAACAGCAAAAGCATGTGAGCCTGACTGAATCCCAAAGCAGTTTGGTGCTTTGCTCACCATATCACCAAAAAAATATATTTTACCCTTTTGTGCTTGGCGCATAGCCACTCACCTTACAGCTCACACCATATCTGCAAAACCCCGTTTACTTTCCCTTCAACTCAATTAGTTCTCTGCTTTTCAAGTTAGCTGTCACATCAGTTTCCTTGTGGTATTGATTGCTGGCAACCAACTGCCATCGTTAGTAGCAGTTTCCTCGCTACCTTCATTAATGTGAGAATTTGCCATTAACTTGAGTTTATGACTCAGGCTTTAATATTCCTTGCAGGAACTGTAACATGGTATGTTAGTGGGGATTCCCTTAAAGGTATTGAAGAACATTTAATCACTGTACAGAGTTCAGATGAGCAATGAGCTTTCTTTTTTTTACTTTTAACTGGGATTTGAAAAGATGGCCTCCCACCATTGAAGCAAGAAAGCAACCAAGGGTGAGATGTATTTGCACAGTGAGGAGCTCTTCTTTCTCCCGGAGAATTCCTTCGTATCAATAGTGAGCTGCTTCTATGGATATCATTTCTTGACAAGGCGTGTGAAAGGTGGCCCTCAATGGAAAGAGTCATTCTCACCTGAAATGCCCAAACTTTTCTGAAACTTCGAACATGCATGACGGTGTGGAGTCAAAACCAGTGCAAGGAAAGTGTTGGGCCAAGTCCATGATCTTACTTTGCCCATCATGGATGGCACTTGTACATTTTGGTGCGTGTATTTTCTTCATGTGAATTCCTTGTTGATTTTCTTTGTAAGTGTGTATTTATGATTGATTTATAGGTAGTAAAATTTTGAAATATTGCCATTTCTCCACAGAGCTCGACTTACCTTCTGAAGGAAAAATTGACAGATCAAGCTATAATAGAGTTCCATAATTTCTTCGCTGGTATTTTTGTTCTCTATTGCAGTGTAATCCTGTATTACATCCTTCGAAGCGTACCTTAAGATTTAGGAATTATGTTTGAGGAATGTTGATGCAAGAATTGCTGCTTATTTTGTTTTGTTGCATGATCTGATGCTTTTGCTGGTCAGCATTTGGTCACAAAGATAGTTTCACTTCTTGGGAGATCATTCATAATGAAAAAAATAATATTAAATTGATGTTATTTTAGTGTATTATTATGATATTGATATTAAAAATAAATTATTTTTTTAATATATTGTTAAATAATAAATACTTATAAAATTTCTTCCATCTTAATACCAGATACCAAACATGTAATAAATTATTTTTCCTCTCCAAAAATTAGCTTTACTTAAACTCACGTTTTTAGAAATTGAAATTTCCAAAATATTTGTGAACTCCAATGTTGGAGAACATTTCTTCTTGGATAAAGAGGACAGACCGGATCTCGTCGGAGTCATCAAAGGATCGACAAAGATATCTTCGTAGCCATTGATCAAAGTTTTTAAAGAAAATCATGTGGAGGTGATGATAAAAGTTTAGAATTGGGGAGTTTTTTTTTTTTTTAATGTAATTTTAAATTTAAGTTTTGTACTTGTTAATATAATAATTATTAAAAATTTATATTATTATTAATTTTAAAATTTATAAAATTATTTAAAATATAAGTAAGTTGATCCAGATGTTCACATTAATAATAATAATAAATTTTTTTTAAAAAAACATTAAAGTAAAATAAATAAATAAATAAAAACTAAGAAAGATTAAACACATAATATGTACCAGATTAATATTATTTTAATATTTTTAAAAATACATATAAAATATTTTATATTTTTTCTATCTATAAATTTACATGATTTTTTTAATTCAAATATGTATACTCATAAAATTAATCAGACCTATCAATTATATATATATAAAATGTATTGATTTACCACTGTTTTACGCGGTAAAAATACTTCCTTGGTTTGGTTAGGTAATTATGTACCATGCACAAATTTAAATAATGAAATTATAAAAAAACTATCTTTAAAAAATATAAAAATTAATGTACTTATAAAAAAACAACTATTTTTAAAAGTTTAGATTTTATTGAAAAATACACGTAATATTTCTAAAACTATGAACTAATCCCCACCATCAAATACTCAAAGAGTCTCTAACACCCATTCTCCACTGTCCGATCAAATCGACCCCCCTCATCCCATTATATATTCCCCTCTCCGCTGCCAAAACACGCATTCTTAAATCCTCAAAACCAAAACCTCTTCAGAGAGACCAAAAATATTTGAGCGAAAAACAGCAGCAACACCATCATGGCGGAAAAAGCTTCTTCTCCTTGGGGCAAACCCGGCGCGTGGGCCTTGGACGCTGAAGAACACGAAGCTGAACTCCAACAAGAACAACAGAATTCCCAACGAGCATCCACTGAACCACTCGGTGGCACCGCTGAATTCCCTTCTTTAGCCGCCGCCACTAAACAACCCAAAAAGAAGAAAAATAAAGCCCTTTCTTTAGCTGAACTTTCCAATTATCCATCGGCTAAGCAAAGTCATGAGCCTGATCTCCTCAATCTCCCAACTAGACCCCGCGAACGCTCCGCTGAAGAGCTCGACCGGGCACGCATCGGCGGCGGGTTTAAATCGTATGGTTTAAATTATCGTAACGGAGGGGAAGAGTCTAATTCGAGGTGGGGTGGTGGTGGTAATGGGAATTCTAGGGTTTCTAATAGGGAGTCGAACAGGGAATTTGCTCCGTCGCGAGCAGATGAGATTGATGATTGGTCGAAAACGAAGAAATCCCCGGTGGGGAGTGGGTATGAGAGGAGGGATAGGGATAGGGAGAGGGGATCTTCTTTTTTCGATTCTCAGTCTAAGGCTGATGAATCGGAGAACTGGGTTTCTAATAAGACAGCGAATGATGGGCCAAGGAGATTTGGTGGAGTGAATAATGGTGTATTTGAGAAGAGAGGGTCTTTTGATTCCTTATCGAGAGAAAGACATGGGTTTAGTGGTGGTAGTGGTGGTGCTGCTGATTCGGATAATTGGGGGAGGAAGAAAGATGAGAGTCTTAACAATGGTAGTGGTGGTGAGAGGCCGAAACTGAAGTTGCAGCCAAAAACTTTTTCAGTGAGTAATGGGAATGAGGTGGCGGGGAAACCTAAAGGGCCAAGTCCGTTTGGAGATGCAAGACCAAGAGAGGAGGTGTTGAAGGAGAAAGGGATGGATTATAAGGAGATTGATGAGAAGTTGGACGCTGTGAAAATTAGCGAGAGAAATAAGGATGTGGAGAGAGGGGATTCATTTAGAAGAAAGGGATTTGGGATTATTGGTGGAGGTTCCGGTAACGAGAGAAGTTGGAGGAAGCCTGATGTTACCGATTCTGGTTCGCGTCCACAGAGGTTTGTTTTACAAGCTCTTTGATTGATTTGTTGGCTGATTAGTGATTTGTATTTAGATCTCTTTTGCTTAGGAGATGTCAGTCTAGTTTAGATCGTATATTTGATTTTCTTTCGTGCGCGGTGTATTATTTGTCGACGGGGGTAGAATTGGAGTTGATCATCTTAATTATGAGGGAGGTAATTGTATCTCTTGAATTGTGCGTGCTTAGGGAATACTGCCTGAGGATTATTTACTAACTCTGTCGGTAGTTATCTTAACCTGATAAGATAGCTCGTTCTGGTTCTATTGTCGTATTGGTTTTCGAGAACTGTTGTGCTCTTCCAATATTTTAATACGTGATGTGAATCTGATTAGATAATGCCTCGTGCTGCTCTCCTGTCCTGCCTTGATAAGTTGGAACAAAGCTACTGAACTTTATGTGATTGCTTTTATCTTAAAACTGATTCTCTTTGTAACTTGAGAGAAGTCATTGAGATTGTTGTGCGAATTACAATTCTTGATTTCTGAGTCTGATATGGGAAATCATGTATAAATCAAGGGAATCTTTTATTCCTAAGAACTTGGATTATGCATGCATCTGAATTGGCCTTAGCTTTGTGGATTGGGATTAATTGCCAGGCCTGTTCAAACTCATGTAATTTGAAGTTACAAAGGCTCATTCCTTTTGATTTCATGATAAAGTGGTTGATATATTTGCTTTATCACAACTCACTCAGGATATTCTAGTCGTGCCAGGTATGTTGGATGAATTTCTTGCTTCCTAAAATTGTTTCTACGTATTAACTGGTGTTAGCATATCAGACAACAAAATCTACTGGAAAAGTACTTCGCCTATTATATGGTTTCTGTTTCCAGTGTTTGTTTGATTATAGCTGTTGTCTGACACAAATTGTATTGAATGAGAGCTATTTCAAATCAAATATGAAAGTTTAGAGCTTTAGTTATTTTCTTATCATGTCATTGTGTTTGATGCAGTTCTGGGACAACTGAGAATGGAAGCATTGCTGAGGATGGGCCTGCCATTGAAGATGCAGCTGGTGAAGGAAATTGAAGATGAATTTTTGCAGATTAAAAAGCCGAGATTGAGAAAAAGAAAAGAGTAGGAACATTTTATTTATTGGTAGTCCAAGGTCTTCTGTTTTGTCCAATTGTATCCGTGCGAGTTATGCCGGGACTCATATTACTGTTGAACACAATGTTGAGACAATTTTGGTAGGCATACAAGTAATTGACTCTGGTTTGCCACTTTAGCTTGTGTTATAGCTGGGATTGAACTTCAGGATTATGTGTTATTACATTACTACTTATTCGTTCTTTTTTAACCCCTCTCTACTCATTCTTGGTTCTGATTTTGATTACCGGAAATCTGTCTGCGGGTGCAATGGCACTCGTGATTTTTCTCATCTGTCTGTATTTCTAGTACCTTAAATGAACAAGGCATTCATTTTTCACGAGTCCCATGTAAGACAGATGATATTATAACGCATTTTTTCTATATCTGTCTTGATTATACTATGACAGAACTGCAGCTGTGAATTCTGTTGTTGGAGGTTTTAGGGCTTCTTAACTGGTTAAAAGCGAGATGCACGAATGGCATTGACATGCTGAAAATAAGCTCAAGTTTGATTGTTCTTTTGCCTCTGGTAGAGGTACGTCTAAGAGACCTTGGATTCTCCAGCTTCTCCAGCTAAAAATGGACGTGTAAAGTATTTGGGGGAGTTCAACTACAGAGCGTGGGCACGCATGATCTTATCCCTAAATTAGCAAGTGCGGGGAGATCCAACAAAGGCTAAAGATGAAAATTCCAAGTTGTGGGGTGTTTAGAATCGTTGAACCCACCCACCACTGCCAATTTTATTCCTCAAAGAAAGGCCGCATCTGAGACTGTCGATGCTTGCTCCCGAGGTTTCTCCACCTTGCGGTCAAAATAGATCGCGTGGGACGTCCACATCCATAAAATAATGAATCGTATTCCAAGTTTGTGGAGACAGGGACACTGGATTGTATGCGGGCAGGGCCTTTACAATATAGGGCAAAGCTAGTTTGCAAGATGAAAGATGACACGCACGAGTCCTCTCAGGCACATGTGACAAAGGTAAAGGCCTGTTGAACAAGATCGAAAATTTTGGCATCAATACGGCGGCATCCAATGCAATGTAACTCCGTTGTAGCTGAAAAGAAAAGGGGAAATGGCTTTCCTCTACAGTGGGACGAGTGTATATTGCACAGCTCAATCAATGCTTCTTGCTACTTTAACGGCTAGCTAACATCTTCCTCCACCGCCAAGAGTTTCAAAAGATAACGTCCGTGTAGCTTACCACGTATCAAGTGTCTAGAATGCAAGTGATTCTGCCATGAATGAGTTAGGTAAGGACGGCTAGAAAGCCACTCGGTTAGGAGGATATTGAATGCATTTAAGTACATAATTCTTTCTTCTCATCCCTGCTAAATTTACCACTGCTGGTTTTCACATGGTGGTTAATGTTTCTAAGCTTATGTTTTGTTTTGAAATTTATTAAAATATATATTTTTAATTTATTTATGACATTGACGTATTAAAACGATATATATATAGCATCTTGTTGAATTCAAACCCCAGATGATAAAGAGGACGCAAACTCACTTCCTAACAAACAAACTCCTCGAAGTTAAGTCCAATACTATGTAACACCATGTATACACGACACAACATAGTTCTATGTCATGATGATGATAGAAGGGTGGAGCTAGTATAGTAGAGCCTGGACTCCATGGGAGATCCTCCCCTGAATATGGGTTCTAGGCATCATATTTGCTGGACTTCTAAGAAAACTTAATTGAGCTGGTTTCATTCTATATGATCCAACCAGAGCCTCAACAACATTAATCTTTCGAGTACCAGGATTGAGCTCTCAACCGATCAAGGAGTTTCTCGGTACATACTGTAAATTTGGGCAACGACAGTTCCATATGGGAACTCCCAGAACATCAGAATCTGCGTGTAGCAATAAATTAGGGGACCTGCCCCCATGCCATATGACAAAAGGTATCCTTTATCATCGCTAGTCTTAAATAGGTTGTCCGTACTACCAGCTGTTCTCTTCGTTTAAATTGTTTTTTTTCAACATCTTATAAATACAGGCAGTTGGGGAGTTAATGACATCTCTACTCATTTACTTCTTTTTTCTTGACAATTGCTGCGGTGTTCATAACATCAAGCCTTTATATTCTTCTCTTTAAATCTTGGTTGTGTTTCCTGTATCTATCAAGGAACATGGATTGGACACACAAACTTCTTTTCTGTGTTTTTCTTATTTTTGCTGCAGCCATTGGTGGAACTCAAGCTGACGCCACAGTCACCGGCACTGTCTTTTGTGACCAATGCAAGGATGGCCAAGTATCCCTTTTTGACTATCCCATTTATGGTGAGATGAAGATCCACTGCGGTCATCAGCTAAATTTCTTCTATCCACTTCCTTGTGTTTCCTAGTAATCATTTGACAATGTTGTTTCTGCAGGAATCAAAGTTACAATGACCTGTGCTGATGCTAGTGGTCAAATCACAATGTCGAGGGAAGAGACCACAAATTGGTTTGGAAACTATGTAATGAAGTTTGACGGCAGCCCAGATTTGAGCAATTGTTATGCTCAGGTTTCAAGCAGTGGTCAGGGTTCAAATGTCTGTGGTGCAGCAGCTGGTCCTGCCCAAAAGCTTAGACTAACGTTCAGGATGTTCGATATGGAGTTTTACGCGGTGGATTCTTTGCTAACTGAGCCTTCAGCCTCCATGTCTTTTTGTCCAAGGTCTGTGAACCCAGTGCCTGCACCTGTAACACCTGTAAGGCCTCCAGTGACTCCTGTAACACCTGTAAGGCCTCCAGTGACTCCTACAACACCTCCCCCTGCTTTCAGGCTTCCTCGAATGCCTCCACTGCCACCACTGCCTCCTCTGCCTCCTATGTCACCAGTTCCCATCCTAGAAGCATCAGCATGTCCACACCAGTAAGTTCATTATCAAGGACTCATTGTTTTGGTTATTAGAAATTCAGTAAATAATACCATTCAAATGGGACATCAAATAGGGTAGACTTGTATGATCTATGTTTCCACTAACAAGAGCAAGCAATTCTTCAGGAGCTGGACAATGCCAGAGTACAAATGCTACTGGAGGGCAGTGAGCCCTGACATGAAGGTAGCTGCTGTCTTCGGGTTGCTCGCGGCTAGAAGATACGGAACAGATATGACATTATGGCAAGGCTTGCAAGGGAGAGGTGACCCGTACAGGACTCTCCTGAGGGAAGGAACAACTGCTCTCCTCAATTCCTACAACAGCATTGAGTTCCCTTACAATGCAATCAGTGTGGTCACACGCATGAACTGGGCCTTGATGGGTTCCCAAAGGAGTGTCCTCCTGACAGCTTTGAGATTCATTAGGGCAAATTCTGGTTATGGCAGAGTCACCTGCAAATTCAACACCTGCAAATGATGTATACTATTCATTGGCTTTTGTTTGCCCATTGGATATATTCTATTCCTTCTATAATTATAGATTAATAATGCGCACTATAATCCTATTACTGTCTTGTTCTTCTTGTTTCTTTAGTACAAGCACTGGGATTTGTATCGATTTATCAACTATTGATATTATCATATATATGATTATAATTCAGTTTTGAGAATGTTTCATTTTTAGATTACATGCTTCAAAAAAAAAAAAAAAGAGGACAAATTAAAAAGCCACTAATTACAAGTGATATTCCTTAAATTTGATACATCATAGATCATAGCTTTTGTGAGGAATTGATTCTTAATTTGTGCATGTTTCGCATTTTTTTTTATTTTTATTTTAAATTAATAATTTTTTGATGTTTTTAAATTTTTTAGATGTTCTAATATTAAAAATAATTTTTAAAAAATAAAAAAAAATTATTTTTAATTTTTATTCTTAAATTTTAATTTTATAGTTATTAAATTTTAGTTGAGTTATTTTTATTTTGACATGACTAAATCTGAGTAATTATATGAATTCACACATAATTTAATTCACCAGACCAAACACCACTAGATTTAACCTAATAAATTAAAAAAATATTATTTTGAATAAAAATAATAATAAACTTAAGTTTGCATAGTTATGTACAGACAATAATAAGATCCTTCTTTAAATTATATATCAATAAACTTAAGGCAAAATGCTAAAAATGTCCATGGTCCCTATACTTCTTACAATTAGTAAAACTAAACCTACACTTTCAATTAAATTAAACCAACCCCTCCGTTCCAATTAAATGAAATTTAAGATCCTTCTTTGAATTATATTTATGAAGCAGCATTCATATAGACATGGATTAAGAGGCTGAAATCAACTCTGATTTGAAGTGAAGGGATTGATTTGATCCGATTCAAAGTAAATGTCTTGACTAAAAAAATACAATAAGTAGAAGGACTAAATTTGAATCTTAGCCCCCAACAATTACGCTAATCTAACGGCTCAAAACTATTTCGTTATGAAATCAACGACTATTACTTTCCCAATACATAGATGATACAAGTCTAATAGAAAAAATTGAAAAATTAATTAAATCAAAAAAATTATAAAAAAATAATTAAAAAAATTTAACCATTAAAAATATCAATTAAAATTTTTAAAAAACAAAATCAAATAAAAAAATCAAAGTTAAAACCAAGTTAAATCGGAAAACCGAGCTAAATCAAAAAAACCAGAAAATCCAAGCCAAACAAAAAAATACCAAGTTAAACTGGTTTTTTTTCTAAAAAAATCAAATTAAACTAAAATTGATGAGTTTCAACCGATTCAATACAATATTTTTTTTAATTTTAATTTAATTATTTATTTTTAATAAAAACCAAACAAACTAAAAAAATCTACGAGCCCTAACAGTCAACACCAAGCTGCTCCTTAAATTTAACCTAAAAAAGCACTCCATTCGGTGCTCCATCCCTCCAATAGTTTGACTTTTGGCCTTCAACTCTAAACCAAAATGAAGATCCTCAAAAACCCATCAAGGAGTCTCCCCTCTCTATCTCCATTAACGATTTTTCTACTTCTCCTTTTTGTCAACACAATAAAGGGTTCACCATTTTCAATCCAAGAAGCCACAATCCAAGAAATCCAACAAGCATTTGCTCAAAACAAACTAACTTCAAAACAGCTAGTCAACTTCTACTTAGATAGAATCCAAGAACTGAACCCTTTACTTCACAGTGTACTAGAAGTCAATCCAGACGCATTAGAACAAGCTGGAAAGGCTGATGCAGAAAGGGAAAGAAACAAGGGCAAGCGGTTCTTAGGGGACTTGCATGGGATTCCAGTGTTGTTGAAGGACAGTATAGGGACTAAAGATAAGTTGAACACAACTTGTGGGTCATATGCTTTGGTGGGATCAGAGGTTGCTCGTGATGCCCACGTGGTGGAGAAGTTGAGGAATGCTGGTGCTGTGATTCTAGGGAAGGCCAGTCTTAGTGAGTGGTATGATTGTAGGTCTTCTGACATTCCTAATGGTTGGTGTGCTAGAGGTGGCCTAGCTAAGGTTAGTTTCTTTCTTTCTTTATTACTTTTGAGAAACATTAATGGCTGTGCAATTTGAGATTTTCCCTCTTAGAATTTTTAGATACTTATAATTGATAGCGGGAAAAAGGTTCAATATTGAGTAGCATTTGTTGATATTTTATGGCTTATAATTTACAACTCTTGCATTGGATTCCAGGTTTGGTGAAACATAAGGTGCCAGTAGAGATTTTATTAAGTTCTTTCCAACCTGGCTCTGTTTGGTTATGAGTTATGACTTGTGTACTGTTAAAAAAATAATGATACGAATACAATGTTATATTGTTAGTAATTTGCATAATAATGGAATCATCAGCCTTTTGATTCATGTACTGATTTTGTTGTTTTGGATAAATGTGTTTCTTGTATTAATTCAATCAATTGGTGATCAAACATCGCCATGTGTGATGATAAACATTAGACAAAACCAACTCTTTGTGGAAATGTGCAGAATCCTTATGTCGAATCGGCAGATCCATGTGGTTCAAGCAGTGGATCAGCAATATCAGTGGCTGCAAATATGGTGGCAGTATCACTAGGGACCGAAACTGATGGTTCTATCATCTGCCCTGCTGATCACAACTCAGTTGTTGGGCTCAAGCCAACAGTTGGCCTCACTAGTCGGGCTGGTGTCATCCCAATTTCGCCTCGCCAGGACACCATTGGGTAAGCCAGCCAATTGTCACATTTCTTTTAATCTTGAAAACTTGTAATGATGAAGTCACAAGACAGTCGTTTTGGTTCTGTTGGCTAAACGTTGTAGGTATTAAGAATTTATGAACCATCTTCCCTGTAGTTTCTTGTAAAGGTACGATTGCAAGATGCAAGACAGTCATGCAGTGCTGGTCAAATAACATGCATATTTTGGATGCTGACATGCACACTTTACCTTTTCTTTCTGAAATCCTCTTTTGAAGAGAGAAACTCAGAAACAGATAGTGAGATCAACAGGTTGATTGTTAATGTAACTTTTCATTTACTTATTGAGTAGGTATTAACTGATGAATTTTTATACCAACAAAAAAATGAAGGCCAATATGCAGGACAGTGTCAGATGCAGTGTATGTGCTTGATGCAATTGTTGGTTTTGATCCAAGAGACTCTGAAGCAACAACCAAAGCTGCTGAGTTTATACCTGCTGGTGGTTACAAACAGTTTCTGAAGAAGGATGGGCTCAAAGGGAAGAGAGTGGGCATAGTGAGAAATCCATTTTTGGACTTCAACGATTCAACTGTTATCTCAACATTCAACCACCATCTGGAAGTGTTAAGGTTAGTGTCAAGCAACAATGATGACAAGTACTACCAACATGGACAAATCACACACATCAATCTGACACTGCACTTGTGCTTAAATTTGACTTGGATATTATAGGCAAGGTGGTGCGAATATAGTGGATAATCTTCAAATAGACAATATTGATGTCATTTTGGATCCATATCGAAGCGGCGAAGTACTTGTAATGCTAGCTGAGTTCAAGCTCACAATCAAACAGTACCTTGAAGAACTAATAAAATCTCCTGTGAGGTCATTGGCAGACATCATCGCTTTCAACAACAATAATCCTGATCTGGTAAGTAGTTTCTATGATCATGCTTTACCAAAAAAATCAAACAGGCAGAAGAACTTAGCTCGCTATAGAACGTGGTTAAACCAATTTACAACATCCTTTGGCCCTTGATTTATGCTCTCCTATCAGCAAGGAGATCTCTCCATGCTTCACACCAAAAATGATGCATTAGAAATTCACCTGTCCAATTTCAAATTTATCGTGCTGGGAGTTTTAGTTGAAACCATTAGGCGTTCAAGTGAACAATCCTATAAAAGATTTTTCGGTGATATAACCACATTTTATAAGTTGGGTCTTCGATTTTATAGCCGATTCCAACCAGTTTGGGATGGAGGCTTTGCTGTTGTTGTTGGTCTTTGATTTTAAGACATGGCATGCCATTGAGCACTGCAGGAAAGCATGAGCAAGTATGGTCAGGAACTACTCCTTGCTGCGGAGATGACAAATGGGCTGGGAGAGGAAGAGATGAAGGCAGTGAAGTTAATGGAACAACTGTCAGAAGAAGGATTTGAAAAGATGATGAAAGAGAATGACTTGGACGCCATGCTGACACTCGGTGTGGATGTTTCTACAGTGCTAGCTATTGGAGGGTACCCTGCACTTACAGTCCCAGCTGGGTACGACAGCAAGGGAAAGCCATTTGGGATCTGTTTTGGAGGATTAAAGGGAATGGAACCAAAGCTGATTGAGGTTGCTTACGCTTTTGAGCAGGCTACCCTGTCTCGCAAGTCTCCTCTCTCCTTCTCTTTGGACTTGAAACAAAACCCCCGTCTCTCTAAATTATGATTTTCTTTTGCTGTATGAATGTAACAAAAATTTGCTGCTGCCTGTAGCATTGCATACATCAACGATCTCTCCCTTCCCCTTGTTCCTCGACTTGAATGAAAAGTTTCAACTTTTGAACTTCTTTCCACCTCTGACTCTGACTCTGAGTATGATATTGATTAGTTTGACTTGCCCACGGTTTTGGTTACGTTACGGGTTAGCCGAGTTAACTTACATGAAAACAGATTAACTCAATTTTTTAACCAAAACAGCCTGAACTAGGCACTGGGTTGATAGCTATCTAAGAAAACATGACTCGGTTCCGAGGCCCGTGTATCAGCAAGTTTGATTATTATTATTATTTGTATTAACAATAACATCATCAGCAGGGAATATTGCTGGGCATGGCCATTATGACAAGACATGTAAAATGACAAAAAATTCCATAGTTGCTCAAGGAAAAAAAAAATATTGGTGACTTTCATATATTGGTTAAGCCCACAGCAATTTCTTCGCACAACACAGTATGTATTATTAAGAAATACTTTAAAAGTAGAGGGAAAATACAGTTCTTTTCGTTACTATTCATCAAAAAATAAATTATTATGGATTGTTATGATGATTTATTTTTTTAATTTATTTTTTTATTACATCTTTATAGGCCTAAATTAATGGCCATTTAAATCATATTTATTAAAAACTGACAAGATCCAAAAATAAATGACTAAGATGAAAAAAACATCAAAGAGAGATGATTTTTTAAAACTTTAGGCTAAACATACACTTTGATTCTCTAACCTTTCAAATTATAAACTTTTAGTTCTTAATAATTTATGAAATTAAATTTTGATTCTAACCTTTATTTTCGTTATTTTTTTGTTCTTGATTGTAAAATAAGAGAGAAAGTGATTGAATTATGGTAGTAGAGAGAGAAAGTCTTGTTTGAGAACAATTTCAACCATGAAAACAAGTACTTTTTGTGTCAATAGGTTGCTTTTAATGGAGAAAGTTTATATAAGGTGTTTTTTCTCCTTTAAACTTGCCTAAAATGGTATATCTGAACCCAAACAAAATTATTTTGGGTTGATTGTGGATTTTGGAGCTAATTTGGGTTGTTAAAGGCTATGAATATGTTTTACAAGGTGTTTGAGTGTTTTATTGGTTTTTTTGGATCGAAATATGATTGAAAATGAGCTTTTCTTGGTTTGAAATAGATTAGCCTGATTTTCTAGTAACTGGAGGCTACTGAAATTTGGGTACTGCATGCGTTTTTTTGATTAAGGGGTGGACGACCTATTATCTTTCCCTTAAGAAAATGCAAAAAAAATAAGGCCTAGGCGCGTGGGTTGCTCAAAGCCATGCACCTTGGCTTTTTTTTTTTTTTTTTTTTGTGGTGGCCAGATAACTCTAGGCTTTCCTAACTAGAGACTGAGTTTTTTTTTTTTTTTTTTGCTTGTTTCTTTTTCATTTTTATTTATTACAATTGCATTTTTTGTTATTTTTTTCCTTCTAATTTCGTCATTAATATTGATTGATTATTAATTGAGCAATGTAATTTGTTTCAGTTTGATTTTCTTTTTTCAATCACTTTGATATTTTATTGGTTCTTAATTTTATAGGTGTTTATTTTATAAAAAAAAAAATCGAACCCAATTATATCCATGATCCGGGTCATAAGTTTAACTAATTAACTTTGGTGAGGTAGGAATTGAGCTTGATAAGAAAAAAATTGTAACATAAATAGTTCTTGATTTATTTAACTAGATGTATGTATGAACTTTTTGAATTCCACTTAGGATTTTTTTATATGTAGAAAACATCATAAAATTATACATATACACTTTTTTGAAGAAGAAAGAAAAAAATATTCGATCTACTATGAAGCGCAGGTCAAATAGCTAGTTAACATAAACTAAAATACAAGGGAAAAAAATTGTAACTATCCTTACAAAATACTATAATGCCTCCTCACATTTAGTTTTGACAATTAACGATAACAGAAAGCTAAAACACAACCTTTTCTTTTCTTTTCTTTTCTTTTCTGTGTTGCTTGAACACATGATTTTTTTTTGTTACGAGCTTTTTAAAAAAAAACTTTGTCGATTTTATTTTTTTAATATTGTGATGATTGAAAATTTATCTTTGTAATTTGTGTCTTTTTATTTTGTCTTTCTCTGAAATCAGCGTTATTTGCAGGTTTGTCAAGGTAAACCAGAGTTTTGTGTGGTATCTTTTTTTTTTTAATTGAACTTGACTTTTTTATAGTCCATTTTTCTTTCTCATATTCTTAAAAAAATAATTTTAGATAAAAATCTTGTTATTAAACTTTATAAAGTAACAAAAATTAAAGGGTGTATGGAAATCATTGTTCACCTATATCCATTGCATTGTTGATTACAATAATAATCCATAAAGTTTTGTTTTTCTTTTTTTTCTTTCTTATTATGATTTTTTTTTGAAAAAGTTGTTTTTGTCCATTTCATCTTTTTAAAATTAAGATAGTTAAGAATTTGACTTCACAATTTGTTTCTTTTTATTTTTTCTTTACATAAGGTTAGTGTGATTTGTAGATTTGTCAAGGTAACCCAGGCTACCTTGGGTTACGGATTTGGTGCAGTGTTTTTTTTTAATTGAACTTAACTTCTTTTATCGTTTATTTTTTTTCTCTCACATGGTTTAAAAAAATATTGAGTTAATTGAGAATCTAGTCTCATAATCGGTTTTGTTTTACCTTTTATGAGGTTATTGAGGTTTCAAAAAATATTTTGATATTGAGTTGGTGTTTGATTTTATAATTGTCTATTTTTATTATTATATAGTTAAATAAAAAAATAATTTTTTTAAAAAAACAAATTATAATTCCAGTGGAGTTCATAATTCAATTAATAGGTTTGGTGTGCTAGCCCAGGTTACCTGATTCATAGGTTTGGAGAGTTTACCTACAAACCATACATGCTTTTTTTTTTTTTTTTTGTGTTTTAATTGTTTTTAATTTATTTTTTTCAATTGGTCCTTCGATATTAGATTGATTGAGAAATAGATTGCATGAATAATTTTTGTTTGCTTTCTATATGTATAATTGTTTAAAATAATTGTTTATTTTTAGAATAGTAATCAATTTTGTGAACATCTATTTTTATCATGTAATTAAATAAAAATATTTTATAAAAATAAAAGCTATAAACCCAATAGAGTCCATGACTCGAGTCACGGGAGGATCGAGATCAATCCAATTTGTCATTGTCTCCATATTTTTTTTTAGAAGTTGCCATCTTGAAGTTTTTTATAAAAGCTAAATCATGTTTTACCGATCATTAATGTTGCATTTGGACCCATCAAATCTATTAATTTAATTTGAGCCAACTCCAACACAATTTAATCAGAAACTCAAGTTAGGCAAAAAATTGTGTTGAGAGGTTTCAAAATTGATCCACTTGGCCAGGTTTAATAATATCATCAAAAAAATCTTAGCACTCTTAATATTTTTCATATTTTTAAAAAAATTATTCTCCCCACAGCGGAGTGCGGGCCAATAGACTAGTAGTTTAAACTAAATGAGGTGGTGTTTTTATTGTGCACCCCTCTACGTAACACTATTCATTTCAATAATATTTTTTTTCTCTAAATATATATATATATATATATATATATATATATTCTAATTTTATACTTTAATATTTAGTTTATTGAATATTAAGCTTCATAATTTATTATGTTTTGCTTTATACGTCGTTGGTTTAGTCTCATAATTCGTTTCACGAGTTTGGTGAGTTGACTCTAGTTTTTTTTAATTGATATTTTTTTTTCAATTTCATCCTTCAATATTGAGTTGATTGAGAATTAAGCTTTATAATTTATTTTAGTTTGCGTTCTATAAGGTTATCTCAGTCTCATGACCTGAGTCGCGGGTTTGGTGGGTTAACCCAATTGACTAGAGTTTATTTTGTCTTTTTTTAATTGGCATTTTTTTTTCTATTTCATCCTTTAACATTAAATTTATTATGAATTAGGCTTTGTGATTTATTTTGGTTTACTTTCTATGAGGTTATTTTAATCTTATGATTTGGGTCACGTGTTTTGTAGGTTAACATGGGTAGATTCAAATTGTTTTATTATGTCCTGTTTTTAGATTGAATTTTTATTTTATTTTCAACCTTTAACAATGTGTTTATTGAAAATTGAGCTTCATAAATGTTTTATTTGTTTTTTTGTGGGGTTATCACAATTTAATAACCTTGGTTGCGAGTTTGACAGATTAATCCGGATTAACTCAGGTTTTTTTTTTGTTCACTTTCTATGAGATTATCTCGATCTCATAATTTAAATCACGAGTTTGAAAGATTAACTCAAATATTTTTTTTATTTTTTTAATTGCATTCTTCAAGATTAAGTTGATTGAGAATTGAGCTTTCATAATTTATTTGATTTGTTTTATATGGTGTTATCATGGTTTTATGATTCAGGTCGTGAATTTGATAGATTAACCCAAGTTGACTTGGATCGATCCAATAAATTACTGTTTCAATATTATTTTTAAAAAAGATGTTTTGAATTTTTGTTAATCAAATCACATTTTTGTTAATCAAATCACATTTTTGTTAATCAAATCGTCTTTACATCTATCAAGTCGATTAGGTAACATCAAGTCAACCTCTATGCTGTTTTAAAAAAAATACTAGAAAAATGTTAATAATGCCTGGATGTTTTAAAAAAACTTGATCCGACCCGTGGTGTAGTGCCGGTCAACAATCTAGTCTACATCTATAATAATTTATATAAATTTGCATATAAAAAAATGAAAAAAATTAGAGTAACTTGAACATTGTGAATAAACTGATATTAAAATATTTTATTTATCTCTTTTATATATATATATATATATATATATATATATATATATAATGCCTTAATATTCTTTGTTTTATATTTTGAAGGTACTTTTGGATGAAAGATACAAAGAGGAATAAATTGGAGGTAATTGGCAGATTTGATGTTCAGTCGATGTTTTGTGCAGAGAGTGAATTCTAGAGGTCGAAATGATGTGATTCTAGTGGCACTAAAAAGCTAACATCCATACCTTTCTGAAAATTATTTAATGCAAGAAAAATAAAAAAGAGAAAGATCATGGAAATCACATCCTTCAAAGTCAAATATTGCATTTTGCTAATGTTGACCTTTGGCCATTCAAAATTCAATATCTGGAGCTGCAGAAGTCCAATTGATGCAAACTCAATTTTGTTAGATTTCTGACTTAAAGACCCATCAACGTTCAAAAGTTTAGCAAAAAAAAAAATATCATATGAGAGAGATATTAATTTTCAAGGGTGATAGTTGAATTCTGCCAGCAAACAGGTTTCGTGAAGGAACATGTCCAAATTATGTTTTGAAGCATCTAAACCGGTGTTCAAGTTTTTATTTCAGCAATTTAGCTTCACTAAGTCAAAGCTTGAAGATTTAATGCAAAACTATTTCTCATTTTTAGAAAAATAGTTACTGAAGTACTTAAATGTAAATTGTCAACTTAAGGGAGAGCTATTTTGTAAAATAGAGAATAGAGTTTCTTAGCATATAAAAAGAAAGAGAGAAAGGAAAGAGGAAAGAAAGGGGGCAGCAGCCAGAAGTGAAGAAACACAAACTCTTCTCTCTACAAACCAGAAATAATGTTTTTTTTTTTTCTATCTTTAAGGGTAGTTTTACATAGATATACAAGGCTAAGCTCGTTTTCTTAGTTGCAAGAACACAACAAACCTTTGGATTTCAAGAACCGTGAGATTTATTCTTTCTTTTATTTTCAGTTTATATTGTGAATGAGTATGATTGTTTTTCTATTTGTATTTTCTATGATTGTTGTTGATAATTGCTAGAGCGGACTCTAAGTTATTATTATGAACAATCTATTAATAAGTTTGATATCAAAATTGGAGTTGTGATATATGAACTTGTGAAGCAACTAAGCTTGATAATTGTGGCGGAACTACGTTTTTAAACATAGGGAGAACACTCAAACAAAGGAACATAAGTTGCGGACAGCTTGGTTGTCAAGACATCAATCATTTTATTTATTTCTTAGGGCTACCATTGAACTAAATCATTAATGCGGATATTGTGATTGTTTGTTGGTTAGGGTTAATTATACGGCGAATCTGTTAATTAACCAACATTAAAAAAAGATAAAAATTCAGAATATAAATTGAAGTTTCATTTCAAGGATCGGTTTTAATTTCCATTGGTGGATGTGTGCTTGCGACCAAGGTTTATTTTCTTGATAAATTTCGGTTTCAATTGATTTTGTTTGCTAGTTTAATTTCTTCCATAGTTTAGATCATCACAAATCAAAACCCTCCAATTGCATAATGTATAGCATAAAAATCTAAATTAAATCTTTTTTGTGAGATCGACCCCTTGCTTGCTCTATACTATCTTGTATGTTGTGTTTTAAGCTATGGTAATTAATTTGTGCGACCACGACATCACAATAGTTAGACTCAGGCACATGCACATGCTCATAAAGGGTGGTGGCTTGGAGCCCAGCACCCCAGTTGGGCTTGGACACATGCACCTACCATGGGGTCAGGTAGCAACTTAGGCTTACTCCTCTTAGTTAAGCAATACACCTAACTTGAACCCAAACTGTTGCTCAAGACCATACATTTATGAGAGAGTTTTTTAAGAGGTTTTTTGGACTTATTAAATTTAAGTTTATCATGGATGAGCTAGTACATGCATTAAATCTCATTTAATATGGATACAACGATTATTGTGAGAGTATCTTAAATCTTGATAACATGCTCTAGAGGAAAAATAGATGAATCATGGATGATTAAAAACGATTTCCTTAGGAACCTGAAAACATGAAAAAAATAGTGATTTCCATATATTAAGATGATTTAGATTAACAATGATCAAATACTCCTTAAATTCTTCTATTTGTCTAATTATGCACTTAAACTAGCTAAAAATAAAAATAAAAAACCTCTTAAACTAAAGATTCCTAAAGCAATCTAAATCCACTTGAACTAAGGATTTGAAAAGCAAATTAAATATACTTAAACTTAGTTTCCTAACTTTATTAGGATTTTCATCGCTCTTGATGAACGCTTAAGATCCTAGCTAATCTTTTTCAGCCTCGAATACTATAAATACAGTTCCTTGGCTAATCTACCCTAATAGAATCAATATAGATTTAAGATGGGTGATAGTAAAACGATTGCTCAGCCACCAGGTTATAATATTGATATCACAAATCAGGAGTTTAGAGGTTACAACATATCTTGATGTGACCGGGGAAGAGGTATATGTGGGGTAATTTCTTCTATTTGTTAAACTTCTAGATGAAACATGTGTTAATTTAATATGTCTTGTAGTTAATTGGCTGGTTATATGTGATATTATTTTATTAATATAAATACATATTTAATAATAATAAAAATTTAATTTATTTTTAATATTCATATGAGATTAGATTAATGAATCTAGAGGAAAGATAAAGTTTTTGAGACAAAAATAATTTTTTAAAAAAATTATAAAATTGTTATAATTATAAGGTTTCTATTGTATTAAAGAATTATTCAAAATAAAAAAAATCAAATTTTTAGATAATAATTCATAAATAATTCTAAATTTATCTAATAAAATTTTACAAACTTCAAAATAATTTTATTTTATAATTTTTATTGCATGCATAATATTTGAAAAACCCAACAACATGGGTATCCTCTACTTGAATGCCATGGTGCTGCTCTTGTCGTTTAGGCGAAATGGAAGATTGACTCTTGTGGTCGTGGATGAAGAAGGCAATTCAACCATTAATGGTGGAAACTAAGAACATAATGAGGGGTTCTTTTTTTAAATAATAATAATAATAATAATAATAATAATAATAATAATAATAATTAATTATGCATTAGAGTTTGAAAATTTTCTTCTTTCATCGAAACCTTGCTCTATTATCTATTGTATTAATTGATTCCTTAATTTTTGCATAATTACTTGATCAAAGGTCCATTCTCCTTGCTGGTATTGCATAGTAGAACACAGGATCACTGCTTCTCCTCCATCTCAGCTGCTTGATTGCTTAATTACTTGATGCAGTCCCTTGATCACCATGAACTCATCAAAGCTATAAATTAAGGCACGCCTTCAAATTTGACCCGACAATGTTTTTAAAACAATTAGTTTTTTATAAATAAAAATAATTAAGAGAATAATAATAATAAACACGTAGTTCAATATTTTTATTTTAACAATTTAAATAGAAAGAGATAACATCGGTTTAAGAATTTTCTTCCTGGTCAAATTGTTTTAAAAGAAATACTAAATCATGTGTTGTTTGCCTCTTTCTAATTATTTGTATTTATATAAAAAAATTAAATTATTTTAAAACGACGTGCTCATAGCATTGACAATAACTATCAGAGTTCAAGCATATTAATGGACACATTAAGGGTTTTAGAATTATTTTACTGCAACTCCTGAAACAGGACTCTTCAGGCTGTTCCTAAAAGCAAATAACAAAAACCCTATCAAATATGAATTAGCTCAATTTAGCGGCTAGGGTTTAGTTTGTACCATTCCTGTTCATATTTGGACTTTGTATATAAACCTGTTTGTTGAAGCTATAAACTTGTCATCGTTATGAGCCAAATTTCTCATCTGGGTCTTGTCTAAATTCTTTTATCAACCATTCATTAATTCTCTCAAGTAAGTCCCTAATACTATTGTTTTTGTGTAATTTTCTTTGGTTTTGATCAAAATATAGATCCGGGTTTTTCTTTCTTTGCCAAATCTTGATTCATTGATTCAGTTCTAAACCAAAAGTTCATATCTTTAGTGAAAAGTTTGTGTCTTGGTGCTAAAGATTGCATCTTTCTTAATTGGTTTGGTAGATTTTAGTGTTATAAATCAAGGGTTTTTGAGGTCTAAGTTAGTTCTTCTCAAGAAGTTTGATTCTACATTTTAGAAATATGAGTTACCCTGATTCCCCTGTTTCTTTTATGGCATCACAGGCCTCGTATCAATCAGGCAGTGATGCTATTGATGTGTGGCCTCAATTTGTAATGAATAACAATGAGCAATTTGAACAACAACAACACCAACCTCCTTATAAAAGACCTAGAAACTCTGAGGACAATTCCAACCAATCCATGAGTTTTAGGGTGCCACCAACAAACAGCCTTCCAGTCCACAAGGGAACAACCAACATCTTTTTCAAGACGAGAGTGTGTGCAAAGTTTAAGACTGGAACTTGTAGGAATGGTGAGAATTGCAATTTTGCTCATGGAATGCAAGATTTGAGGCAGCCCCCACCAAATTGGAAGGAACTAGCGAGTGTAGGTGTAAGTAGTGAAGAGGATAGGTCGACAGCGACGAATCGGGAAGATGATCTGAGGATAATTCACAAGATGAAGTTGTGCAAGAAGTTTTATAATGGGGAGGAGTGTCCTTATGGGGATAGGTGTAATTTTCTTCACGAGGATCCAGCAAATTTCAGGGAGGACACGGGGAGGTTCAGGGAGAGTTCTGCAATAAGTATAGGGACTACAGACCACCTGATGGGCCAAGGATGTGGCGTCTTTAATGCTGCTGAAGTTAACAAGCCTGCAAACACTGTTGTTTTGGATGCTCCTCGATCAAATTTAATAAAGCCTGTTTATTGGAAGACAAAGCTGTGCACGAAGTGGGAGATGACAGATCAATGCCCCTTTGGAGAGAAATGTCACTTTGCTCATGGGCTAGCAGGTGCTTTCTGTTGCTTAAGTTGCATTCCGTTGTTATATTTAACCTGTTTGCCACTACAGTAATTGTTAGGGTTATAGTTTGGTTAAATCTTGATGAGTCAGACTATTTGAATTGGAATTCTTCATTTGTTTTCCCAATAGGCTTTAAGTATATGATGATATCTTGATTTATCTTTCTGGAGAGCCCGGTGACTGCCAACTGAACTTGTTAAAATAAATCAGCGAGTCTAAGCTTAAAAATTCCATTTTGTATTTTTAGTGGCCCCCGAGATACTGGCATAGCTCTTATATGTCACCATATGTGCCTTCGAATTGAGGGAAAATCCCTGCATGAAAGTTAAAGGCCTATCATTTATAGAGAGAAATTCATCTTGTGCTAACTAATATTCAAATTTCCATTTTCTGGAGATGGATCCCTTGGTCAATCAGTTCTCTTTTAATCTGTTCCTAATTCTATTCACACTGTATCTGTTTAGAATAGCCTGTTAATGTCCTTAAAGAGTCGTGTTTTTGGATGTCGAGTCTTCTTAAGCTAATATTTAACAGGATCAGCACGTCCTACATCTTGATTTTGCTTTGTTGTTTTGACTTTCTGTGAGGCTGTCTTCTTATCTCCTGAAAAGGCACTCATCATTTATCTCTTTAAAGTATATTATTTATTTATCTAGAACAGAATTTTATTTTTTAGTTAGAAACTTGAACCGCTGCATCTTGTGTAGCAGTAATAGTTTCTGGGTCCTCAGTTCTAGTTCTATGATTAGAGATAGACAGAATTGGTCACAAGCATGCACAATGTTGATAGGAGTGAGCAGTAAGAATTGTGTGCGATGCTGTATTTGTCTAGTTTTCTTATCTTCCATTGATTTCTTGACTAGAAAAGTTGATCCTTGTATTTGATGCGCCATATAATCACAATTGTGTTCCTCTAGAAAAGAGGCAAAGAAATCATCATTGATGGGCTCTGTTTTTGTTTTTATCTATTAAATTCAACTTTTCTATTGAACTCAGAGTTGCAAGTTCCTGGTGGACGCACTGAGGTGGAAGCAGGAAATGCAGGCTCCGCTGTGACTAAAGCACCAACACCTGTTCTTCCTAATAACATGTCTCCAAGTATGACGGTGAATGTGCCTAGTTTAGTTGAAGAAAAGGGTACGAAATGTTTATTAAAGTGGAAAGGACAGAAGAAAATAAATCGGATTTATGCTGATTGGCTTGATGATCTGTCATTAGTGCACAACTCGACAAACCAGGTGCAGAGTTGAGTTTGAGTTCATAGTTAAAGTTTGCACTGTATTCATGTTTTAGTCGAATCAAGAGTTTTTTGACTGTTCTGTTTCCAAGGTTAAAATTTTGTACTACAGAATGTTGAGTTGTCCAAAGTCACAGGAGATGAGGCATTTTAATAGTTTTCTTTTTTCACCCATTGTTTTCCTTCATTGATATGTTCTTTTTGCAGATTGGAACTAGCCACCATTGATTCTTGGTAAACACACAAAAATTGAACCCAAACAACAGTGATAAACACACATAGAAGCAGTGTACATAAGGCGGGCAGTTCAGGGGGAAGACATGGCTCTAGCTATAACCGAGTTAATGCAATGCAAGTTACAAATCAAAGAGAAGTGCCCAGCAATATTGAACAATTGAAAGAAAGGTTAACTTGTGAGGGGACAATCAATTAAGTTGGAAACAACAATGGTGTTGATGACCTTGACTCTATAATTCCTGGGATCCTCTCAAATCGTCGAAATTTGAAGTGATTCATCAATTATTTGTGCTTGACTAGATGATGTTCTTCTAGGACATGCAACTCTATTTTTTTACAATGCCTTTATTTATACTAATATAAAACAGGGAGCATCATGCCTATACAAGCTCACACTTAAGTCTTGATACACAGAACCCCACGCACCATTTAAGAGTTTCTATTAATTCTTAGCATCTGTCTTATTTGACAAGATGGAGTTTCTGTAGCGATGAATCAACAGGCCCCTAGGCCATAATCAGGACGGTGTTGTTTGATGTGATTGTGGGATTTGATCCAAGAGAACATGAAGCAACGCATAAAACAGCCAAGCCCATGAACCCCTGGCGGTTACAGGAAATTCCTTGAGCCAAGATCACTCTTTTGGATAGTCAAATTTCAATTAGTAACCAATCACTAAGGCCAACAAACGGAATTGGCAGCATTATCAAATTTAACAAAACTGACAAGCGATGGGTTTCAGAAGTTGATGTCAGATAACAAGCTAGATGCCTTGGTAACTCCCAGCGCATCTGTTGCTCCTGTCCTTGCAAATGGAGGATTCCCAGGAATCAATGTCCCATCTGGTTATGACGATATGGGGGTGCCTTTTGGCAGTAAGGGTACAGAACCGCAGCTGATTCAGATTGCATCTGGCTTTGAACAAGCTGCTAAAATCAGAAAGCCTCCTACATTCAATGCTGGAAAAACTTCAAGAGAACGTCTTGTTTGCTTTCTACTTCTATGAATAATTATCTAGGAAAGCGGTGAGCCGTCTGTCAATTGGCACAGTGTCTCCTCCTGCAGGACTTGTTTGAGTCTTCTCGTAAAAAATAAATAAAGGAATCGATAAATATCCGAGGAACCCTAGACTTCTTCATTCAAGTGGTAGTAGTTCTGTGAATCAAAGAGAAGCTTGAAAAACATCCAATCAGCAGCTCATTCTTAACAGGCCAAGCAATGAGAAGGGAAAGAAGAAAACACCCTTCAAATCCTAAATCTGGGGACTTTATTCTGAAGCCGAAATTAGGAATCCTTGCACTAAATGTTTAACTGCAGGGGGCTCTTCCATTTTTTGATCTTCACTACTATTTTTTACTGTATCTGTTCAAATTTCAAACCTTGTCTCCAAACTGTAATTGCATACAACAATGAAGCAGTCACTTCCCGAAGACTAATTAATACTGTCTAATTCGAAGTTATTTTAGCATAATTTATTCATTATGAACACTAAAACAGCTAATAAATTTGATATTTGGATTGGCTTTTGGAGAACTTTTAGGGGTTCATCCCCTGAAAGAAGATAGAAACCTGTTGGCTGAAGACAGGCTGTCTAAAAAATGGTATCAAAGGGTATCAGTTGACTTTAATTATCCTGATGGCCATGTTGATGTCCCATGAAAGTATGAACTGTCATTGAACTATTGAAACTCAGATACAAACACATAATCCATACATATAAACACCGGAAAGCAAGAAAACTTCTTTAGAATCTATGGTGAATTGCTGTCCATTTGGCTCTTGCCAAAAGCAGCAAACAAACCATAGAGCAGGACTGTTTCTGTGCGCTGAATGCTTCCACATAAAATAATCTAAAGCTTCAGAAATCATTAAAGAACAAATTGCCAGGGATGGACGGCAATTAAACAACAGTGCGCGCCCACATATTTGCTAGCGATGCCTTGAATGTTTTCCGTATAAAATAATCTATAGATCCAGCTATCATGCATGAAAACCTGCCAGAAACAGAGGGCAAAATACCAGTGAGCCATGAATTGGTCATTCACCAGAGACCTTGCTGCAGCCTTGACTTGGTCATAAACCAACCAATACCTCAGCTCACTGCTATAAGAGTATTCTATAGGGGTATTTCTTTTGTGCAATGAGTTAAGAAAGCCGATTTTGCAATCATTGGTCCCTTCGCTTTTTTCAAAATTAACCAAAGCATTCTATTATAATCAGCAACATTAATTATATTGCCACCATCCATAAGGACAAGTAGAATCCTGTCAGAAAGCAAAGATATGTGCACTGTTTTAATCAAGTGGCAGTATTTAATTAACAGAATTATTCAAATATACTGTCCACAATATGCATCGCAGGCACCGATATATTCATTGTTTCTCTATGTGTAGTCAAGACCACTTCACATCTCACTCAAACACAAGATCAACATAGAACACAGTTTTACAGCGACATACGATATGGTTACCAAGAAACCATTGATGAGTTCTTCGCTTTTCTCATCACTAATTTTCTTTCTTTTAGCAATATCATGCCATGCGTTCTCAATCAGAGAAGCTAGCATAAGTGATCTCCAACTTGCTTTTAAGCAGAAGAAGCTCACCTCAAGGCAACTAGTCGAGTTCTACGTTGGAGAAATCCATGGGTTCAATTCAGTCCTTAAAGGGGTCATAGAAATAAACCCTGATGCACTCTATCAAGCTGATAGAGCCGACTATGAGCGGAGGGTTAGGGCACCAGGTGCTCTGGTTGGCTTGCATGGCATTCCTATCCTGTTAAAGGATAACATTGCCACCAAAGATAAGCTAAACACAACAGCTGGCTCTTTTGCGCTGCTTGGATCAGTTGTCCCTCGTGATGCAGGGGTAGTGGCAAAGTTAAGGAAATCTGGCGCTATAATTCTTGGAAAGGCCAGTTTGAGTGAGTGGGCTTTTTTCAGATCACTTAATGCACCTAATGGTTTTAGTGCTAGAGGTGGCCAAGGAAAGGTGAGTTAGGGGGTGTGTGGTATTGAAGATGAATCTATTTTTTATTAAAATTAAAATATTTTATTTTAAATTAATTTATTTTATGTTTTTATATTGTTAAGATATACTGATATCAAAAATAAATTTTAAAAAATTAAATTTTAATATATTTTCAAATAAAAAGTACCTTCAACTTTGTTATTTTAACCTCGTAAACCTTGTCAAAGTTTTTCTGTTTTTTGTAGATCAGTTTTTGTTGGCTTTTCGCTCTTCAATTATTTGCTTGAATATTCACGAGATGATCAGCCATGTCCCAAAGAAATATCCATCGTAGTTGGTAGAGTAACACTCTAGTGTTCTGGGTCTTTGTGCAGAACCCATATGTTCTATCAGCTGATCCTTGTGGATCAAGTAGCGGGTCAGCAATATCAGTAGCAGCAAATTTTGTAGCAGTATCACTAGGGACTGAGACTGATGGCTCCATCCTCTGTCCATCTAATGCAAATTCGGTGGTGGGCATAAAACCAACAGTTGGTCTCACCAGCCGAGCTGGGGTTATCCCAATTTCTCCTAGACAGGACACTGTTGGGTGAGTGTTCTTATATTAATCCTATAACATCACTGCATTAATCTTCACTCAATTAGGCAATCATATCAGCAATATATATGGTCTACTTATTGTCAAGTCGTTCCATTGATTCCAGTCAACAGATCATCACTCCTTGGCTTTGCATGGGACAGGCCTATCTGCGGGACTGTATCGGATGCTGTTATCGTCCTTGATGCCATTGTAGGTGTTGATTACAATGATGCTGCAACCGGAGAAGCATCAAAGTATATTCCATACGGCGGCTACAAACAATTTCTCAAGCCTAATGGATTGAAAGGGAAGAGACTTGGAATAGTAAGGAATCCATTCTGGGGTTTTGCCAGTAAATCAGAGAGTCAAGCTTTTGAGTACCATCTTCAAACACTAAGGTGATAAAAAATATTCTAACCATTAATTTAAGTTTTTTTTATCAAATATGTGATTATGTGATACGAGTTTTATCTTCAAATGAAGACAAGGAGGTTCAGTTATAGTTGACCATTTGGAAATAGCCAACATCAATGCTATCTTAAATTCCACTGGGAGCGGTGAAGCACTAGCATTGCTAGCTGAGTTCAAAATATCCTTGAATACATACTTGAAAGATCTGGTGGCTTCCCCAGTCCGAACCTTAGCCGATGTTATTTCATTCAACCAAAAATTTGCAGATCTTGTGAGTATATGGGAACAGGTTTTCTTTCAATTTTTTGTGTACAATGATCAATATTTAAGCTACACCAGTAATTCTAAGAATTCATGATTACATCTTACAATCTTAATATATTTGAATGGCCATACAGGAAAAGATCAACGAATTTGGTCAAGACATCTTTCTCTTAGCTCAAGCTACAAATGGGATCGGCAAAATAGAGAAGGCAGCATTAATAAATTTAGAGAAACTGACAAGAGATGGATTTCAGAAGTTGATGCGGTATAATAAGCTAGATGCCTTGGTCACACCTGGTGCAGGTTTTGCAACTGTTCTTGCAATCGGAGGATTCCCAGGGATCAATGTCCCCGCAGGATATGATGATAAGGGTGTGCCTTTTGGCATTAACTTTGGAGGATTGAAGGGTACAGAACCAAAGCTAATTCAGATTGCATTTGGTTTTGAGCAGGCTACTAAAATTAGAAAGCCTCCCACATTCAAGGCTTGAAGCTTCAAAAGAATGTCTTCTTTGAAATTCCAAGTTTTATATTGCATTGATCAACAATTATAGAGTGTTTTTCTTCTTTTTTTTTGGGTCTTAGGGTATGCTATTTTGTATCTGTTTTGTTGGCTTAAAGGTATGACTATAGCCAAATCTGTTTTGTAACAAAAAATATGCGGTAACTTGGATCCGAAATCAATTTTATTGTCTTCATGTGAATTTATTTCCTAGTAAAATCACGAAATCTCTCCTTCTATGTTTCGGATGAGATCAATACTATATATACCTAGGTACTCAGACTTGGTTTTCTCGCAAATTCATTCAAGCAACCTGCGCGGTCTTTCTCTTGCCAGTGCTCTCCATTCACAAGTTTAGCCTGCTCAAAACCATTAATTCTTTGTCTTTCAATCATGGTTTTCAAGAAAACTATGGTTCTTTTCTTCTTGACTACGGCTCTTTGTGGAGTCTCCTTGGCTGCTCGTCTTTACCAGGTTGGTGGTTCTGCTGGTTGGACAAGCATGGGGGACGTTGATTACCAAGATTGGGCAGCCAACAAGAAGTTTCATGTCGGTGATACTCTTGTTTTCCACCACAACTATCGATTCCACGATGTGAAGCAAGTGACTCGCCAAGATTTCAAGTCATGCAATCTAGCATCTCCAATCACCACGGCTATGATTCACTGACTCTTAATAGACTTGGCCACTTCTACTTCATATCTGCTTTCCCTGATCACTGCCAAGCTGGACAAAAGATTGATATCTTGGTCACACCAGAAACTTCAAGTCCGACTCCTTTGCCTTTGAGCTCACCTATCAGTGCTGCATCAGCAACTTCCAGTGCTCCATCTCTTCATTATTTCAGAACACTGTCCTGGACTCTGAGCGTGCTTGCGTTCTGTCTCTTACGATTTGCTTGTTAGGAAGTTTTTCAAGCAGATTCTGTGTCCATCTTGGATGGTTTTCCTCTCGTTGTATTAGTTCTATAACCTTTATTATTAACTGGTAGGAAAGATATAAAATCAAACTTACTTTAGGATAGTTTACTTCTATCTTTCTTTTAATCTCTTCTCTGAGTCCAAATTCAACTAATGTCTACATGTAAATGGTGTTACTTACTCTGAATTTTTCTGATGGCTGTCAAATGGAAAAATTGGAAGATATTAATATCCCGTTGAATTATGTACAATCAACAGTTGAATCCCAGATACAAACGCATACTCTCAGCGTTGTCACACCTGAAAGAAAACAGAAGCTTAATAACATACAATATTGTAAGGAAATGTATTACAGTAGAGCCAAATTTATTTGCTTTTGTCGAATTTTTTCTTGTGAAATAATCTGCAAAACTCCAAAGAGAAAAACTTCAAGAAATGGACGGCAGATACCATAAGCCATGAATTCGACAAAATATGCACCAGAGGCCCTATAGCCTTAACATGCTAGTAAATTAGCGAGTACCTCAGCTCAGTGCTTTAAGGATATTTTTCTAAAGTTAATATCAATGCTGCGATATGTTAAGATAGATGATTATGACATACTTGGAAATATAAAGAACAGGCAATTCTGACAAAGAGCAGTACAAAACATCTCAGCAAGTGTCTATGACTCACAGCAGCAATTTTTTTTCTTTGAGTTGAGTTGGACCATTTCTAATCTCGGTCATATCCAAGTCCAAGCAGCATACAGTGCTCCATTCAGTTAGTCATGGCTACCAAGACAGTACTAAACTTCTCACTCCTCTCGTCCATATCTTTCATTATTTTAGCAATACCAATCCATGCATTCTTGATCAAGGTAGCAAGCATATGTGATCTCCAACTTGCTTTTAAGCAGAACCAACTAACGTCAAGGAAACTGGTTGAGTTCTACATTGGAGAAATTAATAGACTGAACTCATTTCTAAAAGGGGTCATAGAATTAAATCCTGAAGCACTTCGCCAAGCTGATAAGGCTGATGAGGAGCTCAGTGTTAGGGCACCAGGTTCATTGGTTGGTTTGCATGGCATTCCTATCTTTCTCAAGGATAACATTGCTACCGTTGAACACCACGTCTGGATCTTTTGCACTGCTTGAATCAGTCGTGCGTCATGACGCAGGTATTGTTGTGAAGTTGAGGGAAGCTGGAGCTATAATTCTTGGAAAGGCTAGCTTGAGTGAGTAGGCTGCTTTCATGTCACTTAAAACCCCTATGGTTTGAGTGCTAGAGGAGGCCAAGGAAAGGTGAGCAAAAGTGTTTTAATTCTTCAGATTGTAAGACTTGGACAGAAAGATTATACAGATTTGATAAACTAACTTTCTGGTGTTTTGAATCTTCTTGCAGAACCCTTGTGTTCTATCAGCAGACCCTTGTGGATCAAGTAGCGGGTCAGCAATATCAGTGGCAGCAAATTTGGTAGCAGTGTCTCTAGGAACTGAGACTGATGGCTCCATCTTATGTCCATCTAATGCTAACTCGGTGGTCGGCATAAGACCAACAGCTGGTCTCATCATCGGAGCTGGTGTTTCCCGATTTCTCTTAGACAGGACACTGCTGGGTTAGTGATCTTCTGTTATCCATACCAGCTTATGAGATGTGAAAGACCTATTAAAGAAGCAGGAATATTTTCCCAATCATAAGTAGAAAACGGCTACCAAAAAGAAAATGATCGTCATGAAGATGAATTAAACTTTATATGCATGTTAGCAACTTGTAAGGCTATAAAGCGTTCACCTAAAAGAGTAATTTGTCAGTCGTTGGGTATAAGTAATTTGTTAGTCATTACAACTACAGAGTACTCTGTTTTGAAACTATTGTATTGAATTCAAGCAACATAAATGCAATTCTTGGCTCTGGATGGAACAGACCTAACTGCACGGAAATACCGGATCTGTTTAATTTTTAAAATATATTTTAATTAAGTTTTTTTTTATTAAATCATTTTAGATTAATTTCTAATTAATAATTTTTAATGCGTATAACTCATTAGGTTTCTAATATATTAATTGAAATATAAATTATAATTATAATTAAATAAATTAAATAATTTAATTTATTATGAATTCATCAATTTAACAATTAAATAATTTATATTTAAAAATCAGATCCATCATCTAACAATGTGTTATAATCCCTCAAATATTAAAAAAGTCATTAGTAGTTTGATTTGACTTTTCAGTAACTGGGTTTTTAGTATAATTAATATTCTTTCATAAATAATGTTCCGATTATATTAACATTAAAATATGGAGTATATCTGTCATGTTAAATCATAATTATTCTTTACATAATAGTCATTGATCGTTTAAACAAGATTTGAAACTTTATTAAAATCTTATTCCACATTGACCAAGGATTTCTCAGTCAATACTATTTGAGAATAAATAGAACATTTTATTTAATTCATATAAGGTGATGAATCCTCTCTTGATCACTCAAGTGTCTTTATATAGTTCATGTTATACCCAATGTTTGTCCTTTTATTACCTAGATTAAGATAACATATAGTTTGATCAAAGTGTAACATTCTCTATATAAAATGACTTAGTAATCTCAAGTTTAAAGATCACCTACACAATCGTTACGTGAGCCTTTACATAGACAGAGGTGATCTTTCTATATGAAATTCTCATGTAGATTAATTCAGTGTGCATGTATTATATCAAGCGTCTATATATTAATTTTAGATATCCTTTATACCTCAATTTATAAGAACAACTGTTTTTTTTTTTTAAAAAAGAATATAATATATACAAATTAATAATATTTATATGTTTTACATAAATATATTGCACTAACATATTCATGTTCACATGGTAACTTGGGAGATTATATGTTTTTTCAGCAACATAATTACAGGTAGGACACATCTATGTAAAGACTATTTGATCTCCTTTAAATTTTGTTGGTGACTTGTGCAGAATCGATAGAGATGAGCCCGATGGAAGCTTTTGTTGTACGAAGAGCAGTTTCTCAAATTTCATTTATTATTATTGTTATTAACCTGGATGAACTGGAACACTTCTGCATTTTTATACTGAAGAAAAAATTCATATAATTGTTTATGGATTTTTTAAGCTTTTATAATAAAACAACTCGATTACATTATAAATATCCAAAACAAACCTTGAATTTTTTTTTAAAAAATACTAAATATAACTTGGATCCATTATAATAAAATCTCGAAATATGTAGTGATAATGATTGTTTTTTAAAGTGTTTTTTGCTTGAAAATATATCAAAAAAATATTTATTTTATTTTAAAAAAATATTTTTGATATCAGTATATTAAAATTATTTAAAATCATTAAAAAAATTATTTTAAAAATATTTTTAAAGCACACTAACTTAATAGCCACACACCGTTTGATTTTTCCTCCTTGATTGGTGCACTTCTATTTGAAATCCAATATCCAAAAAGCAATCGCACTGTCGGAGACAATCATTGCAATGCAACATAAAGTTATGTTCACACTCTTGAGCCGAGGAAGCATAATATTAAATTAATATGAATTGACCATCCTAAATTATGGCCATAAATTAATATCTAGTCCAGTACTATATTATCGGCTCATGATAAGATCAGGTTAATTTTTTTAATATAAAAATATTAAATATTGTTAATTTTTTTTTAAATAATTATATAAGAATTGATTTGATATAACTTGATTAAATTTATAGGTTCAAAAGCAATACACGCAATTCATAAAAACATAATTTAACTATAAAAATTAAGATGATATTTTTTTAATATTAATATAACAACATAATAGATTGAATTGGGTCAATCTGAGTCAACATGTTAAATTTATTATTCGAGTTATGAAACTTTGATAACCATATAGAAAGCAAATCAAAATAAATTATAAAGTCTAATTCTCAATCGAATTAATATTGAAAGATAAAATTAAAAAAAAATCAATTAAAAAAGAATTTACTTGGTCATGAAACCAAGATATTCCCATAAAAAACAAATAAAAATAAATTATGAATCTCAATTTCTAAAAATATACAGGCTAATAAAAAAATCCAGAAACAAAAACTCAATTGAAATAATTTTGTCTTGAACCAATTTAAAAGGAAAAATCCTTAACTAAAATTAATAAATTTAAACTTATTTTTAGTTTAGCTTGATTCAAAAGTTTTTTTTAAAATAATTTTAATTTAGATATTTATTTTAATCAGATTGAATTTAAATATTTTGTTTTATTTAGAGGTTGTTTGAGATTGTAATGATAATTGTTTTTGAAGTGTTTTTCACTTGAAAATACATTAAAATAATATTTATTTTATTTTGAAAAAATAATTTTGATATCAGCATATTAAAATGATCTAAATACACTAAAAAAATAAATTATTTTAAAAATATTTTTAAAATACAAGAATAAGTAATAACTTAATAGCCACACAACCATCGTTTTGAAACCCGGCCCAGCCTGGCGGGTCGATCCGGGGCTGGAACCGAGCCGGGTTGAAGAAAAAATAATAGAATGAAAAACCCGGCAGGTTGAGCCGGCGATCTAGTTGACCACAAGTATATTGATTTTTATTTTTTTATTTTTTTTACTAAAACAATATTATTTTAATTTTTTAAAAAATAAAATTATCCTGACTGACCTCAACCTAATTATCTATTTAAAATCTGATACCTGGATTTTAAACTGTCCGGCCACTGTCCGGGCCTTAAAACCACGCACACAATACACAGCGTTTGATTTTTCCTCCTTGATTGGTGCACTTCTTTTTGAAATCCAATATCCAAAAAGCAATAGCACTGTCGGAGACAATCATTGCAATGCAACAAAAAGTTATGTTCACATTCTTGAGCCGAGGAAGCATAATATTAAATTAATATGAATTGACCATCCTAATCTATGACTAATATCTAGTCAATTACTATATTATTGACTTAAGTTCGGGTTATTGTTTTAAATATAAAAATATTTAAATATTGTTAATATTTTTGTTTTTAAATAATTATATAAGAATTGATTTTATCTTGATTAAATTTGCAGGTTAAAAAACAATTCATATGACTCATAAAAATATAATTTGACTAAAAAAATTAAAATAACATTCTTTTAATATTAAAATAACAACATAATTGATTGAATTGGATCAATATAAGTTAACATATTAAATTTATGACCCGAGTTATGAGACTTTAATAACCATATAGAAATCAAATCAAATAAATTATGAAGTTTAATTCTCAATCAAACCAATATTAAAGATGAAATTAAAAAAAAATCAATTAAAAAAGGATTTACTTGGTCATGAGACCAAGATATCCTCATAAAAAATAAATAAAAATAAATTATGAAACTCAATTCCCAACCGATCTAGTATTGAATAATAAAATTAAAAAAAAAATCAATTAAAAATAAAACATAAAAACAATCTGAGTATACTTGGATTAACCCTTTAAACATTATTATCGAGCCATGAAATTCAAATAACATAATAAAAAATAAATAAAATAAATTATGAAGTCTAATTATCAATCAATTCAATATTAAAAAATAAAATTAAAAAAATAAATTAACCAAGTTATCCTGATAAACTCATAATTTGTATAATGAAAATATAATAAATCAATAAATTAAAAAATCTAATATTAAAAAATAGAATTTAAAAGAATGATGGATATTTTTTTAAAAAAACTAAAGTAATATTTAATTAACAATAATATGTGAGGAGAGGAGAGGTACGTAAACCTTATCTTTTAGTTTATAATTAATAATTAATTAATTAATGTATCAGTAACCATAAATTAATATAAATATATAGAAACGTCCTGTATTGCTGCTTCAGCCTGCAGTATTTGTCTACTTAAGGCAGCACCATCTCCAATCTCACCCGTAGCCTCATTCAGACTTGAAAACTCAGCTGGGCAACTCAGTTGAGCTCTTCTCATCTTATAAGCTATGGCCGCTATGGCCAACAATTCTCTACTGTTTTTAATTCTTGCCTCTTTATTATTATCTGGGTTCTTCACCAAGACAAGCAGTGCCTTCTCAATTGAAGAAGCAACTATAGATGATCTTCAACTAGCTTTTAAGCAAAACCAACTAACCTCTAGACAACTCGTTCAGTTCTACCTCAAACGGATCCGCAGACTCAATCCGCTTCTTAGAGGGGTCATAGAGGTGAACCCTGATGCACTCTTTCTAGCCGATAAGGCTGACCGAGAGCGCAGGGTCAACACCCCAGGGTCAACTGGTGGTTTGCACGGGATTCCTATCCTGCTCAAGGACAATATTGCAACCAAAGACAAACTGAACACTACAGCTGGTTCTTATGCACTACTTGGATCAGTTGTCCCTCGGGATGCAGGTGTTGTAATGAAGTTGAGGAAAGCCGGAGCTATCATATTAGGGAAGTCTAGCTTGAGTGAGTGGGCTAGTTTCAGGACATATGGCGCACCCTCAGGTTTTTGTGGGAGAAGCGGCCAAGGAAAGGTGAGTTGCTTAATTACTCGCACAAGTCAGTTGTTCAAGCCTTTCTTGAAATGATTCATCACTTACCCAGGCTTCTAACTGCATGTCATGACTCTGCTATGCTAAACATTACCGTCATCTCATGGACTTTTGGAGTGATGTCTGAAACTAACAGTTAATTCTGGGGTTTGATTGTGATTATAATCAATCATTTTGTAAAATTCAAAAGGTTTTCTAGCTGTTGCTAAGAGCAAACAAGCAGGAAGCAGGATTGGCATTCCAATGCTACATGTTCTGTGACGATTGTCTTCCAAATGACTTGTCAACTGCACTGACGACATGAGATGATAATTGATGTGTGTGGCCTTTATTTGCAGAATCCATATGTTCTGTCCGCGTCTCCTTGTGGGTCAAGCAGCGGGTCAGGAATATCAGTGGCAGCGAACTTGGCAGCCGTGTCACTTGGGACCGAGACTGATGGCTCCATCCTATGTCCGTCGAGTTACAACTCAGTTGTGGGCATCAAACCCACTGTTGGCCTCACTAGTAGAGCTGGGGTTATCCCCATCACCCCTAGACAGGACACTGTGGGGTAGGTGAATTCTTAGCCAACTGTGATAATTTTACTAGCATCAGCAATGGAGATAATGTGAATCAGTATTTGCTGTAAGATTTATGCTGGTTTCTGGTTGTTAAATGTTGGATGGAGCAGGCCAATGTGCAGGACAGTATCGGACGCTGTATATGTTCTTGATGCCATTGTAGGCTTTGATTCTAATGATGCTGCAACCAGAGAAGCAGCAAAGTATATTCCGAACGGTGGCTACAGACAATTTCTTAACCCTCTTGGGCTTAAAGGGAAGAGATTGGGGATATTGAGGACTCCATTTTACAATTCGGGCAACGATAATGGATCCCGTCGGCATCAAACTTTTGAGCACCATTTTCAAACACTAAGGTAACAAAAACTAAAGTGTTTTTCTGGTGTGATTTTCGTTTTTTGTTTTTCAAATTGAAAATAAAATATAAAAACTTGCTCGTTTTTGTTTTTTGTTTTCAATAAATAAAAAATGACAACAAGTTTTCAAAAATAAAAAAATTTAGTTTTCTAAAGTTGTTTTCACACTATTAATCTATATGACTTGATTGGTTTGTTTAACTCCTATTTGGAACACAATACTAAACAGTAATTAAATCCATGATGCTTGGAGGTTGGGTTATGACTTATGATCCGACTCCAAGGCGACCAAGGGTTGAGTTGATAGCATTGGATAACCAAGGTTGAACTGGGATCTAGTTCAGACCGTTTGAAAAGGTTGGCTTGGGACCGGCCTGAGATGATAGGGATCAAGTCGAGACCGGGTCTGGACTTATTGCATTGGATAACATGGGTATTAATTCCAATTGAGATTAAGTGTATTTTTTAAATTAAAAGAGAAAAGCTAATTAAAAAAATTGCAAAACAAAACAAGTTTTCTGTTTTTATGAAACTGTAAACAAAAATAAGAAATTTGAGAATAAAAACAGAAAACGAAAATGATATCAAACGATCTCTAGATTTTTCTAGTACTAGTTTCAATAATATCATGGCAAATTAGTGCAAGCTGACTAGACATTCTTTATATTTTACAAAATGAAGACGACAAGGTGCAGTTCTCGTAGACAATTTGCAAATAAGCGACGATGACACGTTCACAGCCGGGAAGAACGGAGAACTACTTGCAATGTTGCTCGAATTCAAGCCAGCCTTGAATGAGTATCTAGAACAGTTGGTGGCGTCTCCAGTCCGATCCTTAGCAGCTGTGATAGCCTTCAACAAAAAATTCTCCAGATTGGTTAGTACATGCGCGACTATAATCGCCATACTGAACCAACACGGGTGCAATCCACATTCTGATTTATTTGTTTGGTCTTGCAGGAAAAGACCAAGGAATACGGTCAAGAGCTCTTCGAGAAAGCCGAGTTCTTGAGTCGAAACATAACAAACATTGATGCTATATTGAAGAAACTGGTGTCAACATTCAGCAAACTCTCGAAGAATGGCCTCGAGAAATTAATCAAGAAGAACAAACTGGATGCACTGGTGGCACCTGATTTTAGTGCTGTATTATCATTTGTTCTTGCAATTGGACAATACCCTGGAATCAATGTCCCTGCTGGGTATGACAGTGACGGTGTGCCCTTTGGCATTAGCTTCGGTGGACCAAAGGGTTCGGAGCCAAAACTAATTGAGATTGCTTATGGCTTTGAGACAGCTACCAAGGTTAGGAGGCCCCCTGCATTCAAGCCTTGAAAGCTTAGCAAAATCCTAATCAAGTACTTACCAGTTCAATAATAAAACTCTTATTCTGGGCAAGCACCTTAATTTTCAAGCTCTGAACACTTGCAAGTTAACGTGCTGCTTAGCTTTGTGAATCTGTGGTTTGGTGTTGGGCTGGGCTTCATTCCCGGCATGGCTCTTTGAGATTACTAGATGGGCTAGCAGATGGGCCCATTGTCTTTTGGGGCTTGTTCCATGACTGTGTGTAATTGGGTCATCGCGCCCACTATATATTATCTTAGATCCACGCTGAATAAAAAATTATGAACTTTGTGGTACATTCTTGATCATCGAGGCTTTCAAAACATTCTAGACTTGATTCTTAAACGGGTTGAGGATTTTGGATGACATCAGGAATGCTGGTTGAAACTATGTTCTTATAAAATTTTAAATTTTTTTATTAAAATTTAATATAATTTATATATTTTGAATCGTTTTGATGTATTGATATTAAAAATAATTTTTTTTAAAAAAAAAAAAACATTAACATGTATTTCAATACGAAAAATTATTTTAAAAATAACTATTACCACATTATCAAACATACTTATCCGGGCTTCTATATATAAATAGCACTGCGTTTCCATGCCATCCTTGCACAATCATTGTGATGTGACCTAACATGATGCTTGCTCATAATCTGGTAATGAGGAGTCAATAGGGTTCAAGTTTTATCAAAATCTAAATCATATCTAATTAAAAATTAATTAACTTGTCAATATATGTTATATGTGGAATGATGACAAGAATGAATCCCATTCCATTTAAGGAGTCTAATTACTAAAGTAGGCCTAAATGAAAATAAAAATTAGTTTCAGTTGACTTTAAATTGAAACAAAGATGAAAGCCAAATATTTGGTTCCTAGATATTGTCCAATTGCAGGAACAGATGTTTGCCAGTCAACAAACCTTAGCCGAAACTCAAAGATTGTAGGGAATGCGCAAGGGCTCTATATATTTATCATCAAGCTAAGAACCTGGTGAATTTAGTGCATGTTCTCCTGAAAGCACAAATCACATCTCATAAAAATAATAAAAAAAAATACATGTTTTTTATATGGGTCTCACCAAAAAAAGCCTACTACACCTCCAAATCAAACACGCTTGTTATAGTGATGTATATTAATTTTGCTTTTACAACCGGTAACTTTGATGGCGGCTTGTTTGGTGTGTTTTTAAGAAATGTGGTGTCAGAGGGGGATCGGGAGGTTGCGGTGGTTGGAGGTGGGGGAGAGTTGAGGACGTTTGAGGGTTTGCCAAGATCAAAACCAGCCTTTTCAATTTATTAACCAGCCTTTTCACTTTGATTCATTGTTGACCTTGGGTTATTTTACATGCCTATTTGGAGCTTGTTAATAAATTTTTTTTATTTATAGAAAAGAAGGTAAGGTTATATTCATTACATAGGAATGATTGAGCACATTGAAAAATAAAAAGCTTGGTAGTTTGAAGCAATCTCGATATGAAAGTGTTAGAAACCATTGACGTCGGGAAGCTATACTTTGTCTTTGATTTGTCTATATTTTTTGATTCAGCGTTTGGAGAGATTCACTTTATATAAGAATCTTAGTGTTTTCCTTCTTTTTTTTTTACATACATTTTGACGCTGGAACTTCTTTAGGTAACGTTGGACACATGTATGATCCAATTAGAGATTTCTTTTGTATGAGGACCTAATAGATAATCTTGTGATAGTTAGAGGATAAATATAGCATTCTCTCTAAAATGAACTCCAATCAATACATAATTAATGCATTGAATGGGAATTTCGGGCATCGAAAGAGAGGATATATATCACTTAATTTGGCTCATATTCCATGGTTGTTTACCAACAAACACACTTCGATTTAGGAGGAGGTTAACGGACAATCAGGTATGCCCCCACTGCCAATTCGTCATCGAGGATACTTGGCACTGTATTAGGGACTGCAGAAAAGCTTGGGAGGTTTGGCAAGAACTTGGTTTCATTGGAGCAACAAATTTTCTTGGTGGAAATATTGTGGATTGGATTATTCAGCAAGTGGATTCAGACCAGGCTTATCTGTTTCTTTCAGCTTTATGGTGGATCTGGAGGCAGAGAAACTGTTTTGCTTTTGAAAACCACTATGAAGGCGATGTTTGGTTGAGGAGGAATATTTGGAGAATGGCTGCTGATTCTCATATGGCTTGGGGGGAAGATATGAAAGTAACCAAGGAAACAATCCAAATCTTGTGGCAACGGCCTCCTTGGGATTTTGTAAAGATTAATGTGGATGGTAGCTCTCTCGGTAACCCTAGTAGGATTGGAGCTGGTGGTTTAATTAGGTCCAGTGCGGGGAATTTTCTTGTTGGATTTACTGCCTTTGCACCAGAGTTACTAGCTATTGCTAAAGGACTGAAGCTGGCTTGGGATCGAGGATATCGCAAGATAATCTGTCACTCAGACTCAAAGGATGCTCTTAGATTGTTATCTGCTAATCAAGTGGGTTTTCATAAGTATAGGGCCTTTATTTTAGAGATTACAGAATTACTGAGTAGAGATTGGACTGTCAGAATTGAACATACATTTAGAGAGGCTAATTTTTGTGTTGATTTTATGGCTAAGCTTACAACTACCTGCGACAATGGTTTGATAATCTGGGATGAGCCTCCTCAAGGATTGCAACAGCTTCTTCTAGCAGATATCATGAGAATTAGCTTCCCTAGAATTGTTTAGTCTTTTCTTTTATTTGTTTCCACTATAACAAAAAAAAATATTGCGTGCCCTAGTGAATCCCATAAATTCAATGGTTAAAAGTTTTAGGGAAGGGAATTCGAAAAGAAACCATGAAAAGTTAAAATTATTGTAATTTTAAATCCTTCATTAATTGCCATATCTAGATTTTATCATGGATAGCTGTTTGAGCTTCTTCTTCCTTTTTTTTTCTTCAAATTAAATGTTTCTTGAGCTGCTCCAATTTAATTTGGTGCTCAAAATGTGATTTTTCTTCCAAGGCTAAGAACATAGCTAAATGCCTTGATACAATATCTATCCCCATCGTTAAAAATGATAGCATTATTATTTCAAGGTATCAATAACTAACATCGAGCATTCAAGTCCTATAAAAATGAGTAGAGGTGTTTTTTTTTCAATAAACAATTTGAAAAAAATAAATAAGATGGCAAGAATGGCAGCATTTGCTTGTGCTTCGATTATTTGTACCACTATTGTTCATGCATATGGTCAATATCACCCGTGGACAAGCAAATAAAATTAAAAATTATTTGATATTATTATTAAATTTGGTTTAATGAATTATTGATTTTGAAATTTTTTATTTTGATTTCTTATTTAATTAAAATTTAAAATTAAATTATACAAGAATTTTTTCAATGTTACCTAAACAATTTGAAGAGTTAAATGTAATCCAAACAATTAATAAAAATGTGTTGTGGCTTCAAAAAAAAATTAAAATAACTTTTTTTAAAATATCGAGAAGTCGACGTATGTGATTGGCTTAACAACTAAATTCACAATCTGGATAATGAATTCATTTAGTTTCAGAACTTTGATTTTTTTAAAAAAATTATTTTTGTTTAATTATATATAAACAGTGTAGATGATGAGGTGATATTCTAACTTTCTTATATATATTACCTAAAATTTTCGAATCCATGTTTTTTTTGTCCCTTCCCGTTTCATTAAAAGAGAAGGGTTCTTTTCGTACCTCGATAGATCGACATTATCATTGCAAACATTGCGAATGGTAAAAATTACTGGTCCTAATCCATCCTATATTTTGGTTGGGCTAGAAGATTTGAAGCTGAAAACGAGAACGTGACCAACCTCCAATTCTACTTCCATGAACATGGCCAGTGGCATAAATCCTACAACTATTAAAGCTGCTCAACCAAGTGAAGCTGACCTATTATCATGGCTGATGATCCATTGACTGAAGGGCCTGATCCAAAACCAAAGCCTCGAGACCGAGCCTAGGGGATCTATGGGTCAGCTGGGCAGAATGAAGTGGCCTTGATCATGGCGATGGACTTTGCATTCACTGACGGTATCTATAATGGCAGCTGCATTAGCCTCCTCGGCAAGAATTCGGCCGTGAATCCAGCTCGTGAGATGCCAATTGTTGCCGGAACCGGCCTTTTCCGATTGACAAGTGGCTATGCCATTGCACAAACTTATCGGCTGGATGTTACCACTGGTGATGCCATAGTTGGCCATCAATATACTTCAACAGATTAAGAAAGGATTGCTAATACTGTCCAGAAAAATATTCAACTTGTGATGATCATGATCAAATCTTGCTACTGCACTCAGAACCAGAAACAGCTTGGAGACTAAAACTTGTAACTAATTGGATTGAGCAGTCCAGAAAGATGACCTTGAAAGTTTAATAACTTGTTCCTGGCAATCTTTAGGTATGTCTCAAGGCTTTTGAGACAGTCTCTTTTGTTCACGTTCTTCGCAAAGCTAACAATGTGGCAGATTCTTTGGCAAAACAAGGATTGTCCAGAGAGCCCGAACTTCTTGCTTGGCTCCTGACTGTTTCTGCTCCTCTGTATCTTGTTTTCGGATGTCGGTTGTATTGGGTCGATTTGGGAATCATAACAAAACAAATGGTAACCATATTCTTACAGCTACTGAATCAAGTTTATCAGCATGCTCTGCATGCACCTTTTCTGCCTGGAAACCTAATGTTAACATAATACAAAATTGACCAGAGACAGAACTACACCATCAATGTGGGAGCTCGACAACTCTCCAGTCTTCGTTTCCACTGGCGGCAGTAGCTCGTCGAGGATGAAAGAACGAGTCAGGAGCGTATCAGCAGACGACCTTTCGCAGTGATCTCTCTCAAAGCACCTCCTCAAGAAATCCTTACCTTTCTCTGGCATATTTTCAGGAATCTTTGGTGATTCATTCCCACGGACAAGCTTATTGAATAATTCTTTCGAATCCAAAGTTCCTCAAGCAATCCGTCCTGTGATCATCTCAACAACAATGCAACCAAGAGACCATATATCCAAAGCCGATGTGATCTCAACAAATTTCAGAGACTCAGGAGACATATAGCATGGCGTCCCGCGGTATTGATAAAATATGCAACAACTTATCCGAATCGTCCTCTCCAGGCTCTCTAGCCAGCCCAAAATCAGCAATCTTAAGATGATAACCCCTAACTCCATGATCTCGACAAGGAAAAACCAGGATGTTTGCAGGTTTAAGATCGCAATGCACATGACCATTATAGTGAATGCAAGAGAACCTCTTCAGCAGCATCTGAGTGTGTTTCCTGACATGGCTCTCCGGACCCCTACCTCCATAATCTTTCACCAAATTTAGAAGAGAGCCCTTAGGAGCATACCCCAACAAAAGATTGTACTTGAACACCCCTCGTTCAACACTCACACAATCTCCATAGCATCCTATAACTTCATTAGAACCAAGAAATCTTCCTAATGTCCTTCTCTCCTTCTGAAGACTAAAAGAGTATTCAAGTTTCGAACTTTTAACTGCAAACAACCCATCTATATCATGCATGAGCATCTGTTGATGTTGCTAAATAAACTGTTACATAAAATCCTTTGCCTAGTTTTTTCAATCCGGCCCATTCCATAGTTAAGAATAATCAAAAGCTAAAAACAAACGAAAGAAGATATTAAAAGCAGGTCACTGAAGAAAGTGGAGGAAAGATATAAATAACAAAACGTGAATATATATTCCAAAACATTCTCGGGATTTGGTATTGAGGTTAAACATATTTTTTAATAAAATTTAAATTTTTTATTTTAAATTAATTTTTTTAGTATTTTTTAATTGTTTTAATGTGTTTATATTAAAAATAAATTATTTTTAAAAAATATTATTTTAATATATTTTTAAATAAAAAAAACATTTTAAAAAAACAATATTACGACATCCTAAAAAACAATCTAAAAATTTTATGTAAAGTATCAAATACTTTTTTTTTTTTTAGTTTACATACCTCTTTAAGAATTATTGATGTATATAACTTTCCTATCACTTAATAAATCAGATTAATTAATGAACATGAATTTCTTCAAAAATAAAATTGAACTAATTCTTACAGCAACCAAAATCAGTTAAGTAAAAAGAAATAAATGCAATACAGGAAAGATAGATTTGCATTCAACAATAGTCTTATATTGCTTCGGTTGATAAACTAACTTTATTTTATTAAATCCAAATTTCAAAATAATAATAAATTTTTGGTTATTTGATGATAAAAAAATATATATTATTCATCCGCAAAGCACATACCCAGTCAACTATATAATACTATTCGTAAAAACTAAAATGAAAGGTTGAATAGAGGTCCTACCGGGAGTCGAACCCAGGTCGCTGGATTCAAAGTCCAGAGTGCTAACCACTACACCATAGAACCCGGGAGTGTTGGTAAGCTCACAAAGCATTATAAAATATTAAATAACCATATCTATGCATTGACTTTTTTTTTTTTCCTCAAACAATTAGAACAAAAAAATCCAAGAAAAGATAAATGTGATTGACGCTATATTAAAGATTATGTAATTATTTATTTTTGTGTTTTAAAAAATAAATAATTTAAAAATACAAAAAAAATATTAATTTAAAATAAAAAATAATTTAGAAAATAATTATTATCATATTTATATAACATTGGTTTTTTTTTTTTTTGTTATGAGCTTGAAAGCTTTTCTTTAAAGAGGTAAGGGGGCACTTTACGCTGGACAAGGACTATGGTATTGTTTAAAAATATGATGTAAGCTATATTTTTTTAATTTTAAAAATAAATTTATTATTTTTATAAAATTAATATCTTTTTAATGTTTTTATATCATTTTAATAAGGTAATATAAAAAATAATATTTTAAAAAATTAAAAAATATCATTTTAATATATTTTCTAATAAAAAAATATTTTCAAAAATAATCATAATCATACTTTCAAACACCCATTAAACTCAACAACTATACTCTTAAACACCCAGCCTTTCAAACTCAGCGGCTTTACAGCTTTGCAGATGGGCAGCAAGAATTGGGAATTTTTGAAGGTGGAAGTGTAAGTCTCGGATGTTGAGGCCAAGGAAGCATACAAGGACCTGTTAGCTCAGAGGCAGTGGCGCCATTTACAACTTGAGATGATTGTCTATCAGTTCCGTGGCAGGTCCCTTCATCACCCTCAAGCCGTTACCTTGGCGTGCTCCTTTTATGCTCTTCATCTCTCTTTTTTGTAGACAGAAGTCGAAATGAAGGCAGGTTCAACAAAATTCAGAGTGATATTCTCTTCTCACTGATTATACAACAGGTGATTCTAGCATAAACCTAGAAACTAGAAACGCAAGAACTATACACAGCAGGCGATCAAGATTGGTACAATGCAGATCTATTTCAACAGCACAAAGTGCTAGAGATTCTAGAACCAGGCATGGTTGAACAAGAAGCAATGATCAGCCCCAGTGGCTTGATAAGAAGAAAAACCACTTTATGAAAATATCTAACAAAGAAATTACAACCACTAGTACCAAGCAAAATATTGTTGTAATCTGACTAAACAAAAAGAGAAGGGGGGGAGAGGAACAATAAGTAGCTCAACTTCACTCGCACTCCTTGATGACCATCACAAGATGGCGACATCAAAAGTTTCCTGGCAAGTATAACCTACAATTTTCTTCATTGTCCAAATTGCATTTGTTGAGAATAATCAATTAGCTTCTTCAATAGAGGAAAGAGGCTAATCAAAGCAAGCTGAAGCTGTTCCGAGCTATTTACGCGAATACTGATTTGTCCAGCTCCCCTGTTATTTAAATTTGCACGACCAATCAAATTTGTGGATCGTCCTATAGGAATCTGGGATTGTACGTTGCAGCCAATAGCGAGATCTCCATGCCAGTCCATGACGGAAAGCCCAAGTGTTGATAATGAACGACCAAGAGGGTAATCTTTGTCCCTCAGCTGGACCTCCAGACTGCCACCATAAGCGACATCACCGCGACCAGCCATTGCACCACCAGACATTACCATTTGGAACCGTTTACCAGCAATCAATTTATCCTCGACCTTCACTCCAGCTGATAAGACATCACCCAACAGAGTAACCGATAGACCAGCTGTAGCCTTATTTTTCCTAAAATTACTGAACCGAGTTTCACTTCGAAGAGTGTAGGCCATGTCTTTTCCCACAGTCTGCATATCAAATCCCAGTGAGGTTGCTTTTCCTTCTCCATACTTTAAAGAACTTGCTAATTCCATTTGAACATTGGCATCCTTCTTGTCCTTCGTTACCTGGCCAGAAAACGATATAGGGATTTTGTCTTTAACCACAAACAATCTCTCCACATTTATACCTTCGTAACCAACATCATGGTCCCAGCCATGAGTTTCTAGAACTGGCCTCACAAGCCACTGGTTGGAGGTATCGAGGTAACGGTACCTATGAGTGGGATTATCAGAATCAAAGGAAGCAGGTAAGGCCAGATCCGGCATGGGAACAGGAACAGATGCGGCTCCACCTTCTTCCTCTGCAATTTCAGCATACTCGCTGGGCAGGTCCTTAGCAGCTGCAGCCATTTTCTCCATCAACTTCCGTCGCCTTTTCTCCTCCTTTAACTGCTTTTTCATGAAAAGTTTCTCTCTGTATTCCAACTCATCAAAATATGCCTTCTTCTGAACTTTAGTAAGCTTTGCAATCTGAGCCCTTGTCAAACTTTTAAATGGTGGCAATCCATCATATTCTGATTCATCCTCGGAATCTGATGACTCATCTAAATCATCATCTAAACCATCCTCATCACCATACTGTTCCTCTGGTAGCTTAACTTGTGGTCTTGACTGGAGAAGCGATGAAAGAAGGAATGGTAAAGGAGGTGCTCTTGCTCGAGTTGCAAAAGGCTTCGCAGGTGTACTATCTTGCAACTTCAAAAGTGCATTTGCCTCCGCGAGAATCTTAGATGCAAAAGAGAGCAGCAACAAGTGGGGCTTCCAAACCTGACCGTTTGGCAACACTCTCTGCCCTGCCCTATTAGTTCTACATGCTGAGTGATTCTCAACCAATGAAACAGGATTCATGAGTCGCATATCTCCTGCTGCCAGACGAATTGCTTGTTGGACAGCATGTGAACGCTGAGTGACAAACATGTCATAACTTGAAGCTGTTCCATTGGGACCATCAGGTGGAGCTGATGCAGCATGAGTCAGGACAACAATTGCATTGAACCATATAGACGGCCCAAATATGTCAGTGATGGTACGCAAGAGAGGCATATCACCAAAATCCCTGCTTTGCATATCCAACCTGTCAAGATACAACACAATATCTGGAGGAGTTTTCTTGATAAAGCACTTGACAGAGTGAAGGATCTTCTCATTCTGGCGCTGGTCAGACCATGAAGGAAGAAGTCCTGGTGTGTCAATGACTCGTACCTTTATCCCCTGAACAGTACCCACAACATCCTGAACCTTTTTTGTACCCAATTGAAAAGCATCGGTGCCAAACTTCACTTCATCAAATATAGAGTTAATAGTGGCACTTTTACCAACACCTGTCTTTCCAAGAACCATAATCGTACAAGAGAAATCAAGGGGTTCCTGCCCAGCAGCCTCAAGATGCTCTGCCATTGCACTGGCACGATCAAAACCAGCAACACGACCCCCATTTCTACCTCGCAGCTGCTCAGCTAATCCCAGTCTGTATAAAACCTGTGCAACAACAACATTATGGGGAGTCTGTCCAAGTCTATGTGCAAGCCGCAAAAATTTCACCCTAATCATCTGAAGTTTTTCACGCGTCTCATCAAACTCTTCTGATTCCCCATTTGTAGGATCTTCAATCTGTTGGGATTGTGTATGAGAAACAGTTCCATTAGCACGAAGTTGCGGGGTTGCCCTGGGTGCAGGTTCCAATAGTGGTGCAGCACGCCCAAGGCCAGCTGGACGAGAAGGTGAGGGGGCTGCACTCAGAGACTTTGCAGATGAAGATGCAATCTCAGGTAAATGCTGAATTTTACGCTCTATACTTGCTGGGGCATTTTTCTTATCCTCCTGACCCTTTTCTGCTGTCTTCTGAGGTGATTCAGTCACAGTAGTGTTTTTGCTGGCTCTGTTGATTTTGTTGTCAGCATGGTGTAATTCAGAACCCTTGTTATCCTCTGATCGCAAAGTAGATGCATGAGCCTGAACCTCCTCATTTCTCTCCATCACAGAATTCTCAGAAGAAGAAGAGGCAAAAACTTCTGGTGCCAGCTTCTCTTCCTCCACAGTCAGTGGGATAGCTGAAGCAGCTTTCAGTTCACTTGTTTTCCCATTTTGGTCTGAATCTATAACAGCTGAAACATCTTTCAAGTTCCCATTGCTACCATCTTGGTTTTCTATGTTTACACCTGCTGAGATGTCCCTGAACTGTTCACTCTTATTTACCTCATTACCAGAATCAAGGCCCTCTATTGCACTTTCAAAATTCCCATTTTTCTCAACCTCGTTTTTTATATCTTTTCTTTCCAGATTCTCATCCAATCCTTCACTCTTATCATCTTGAAGATCACCTGATCCGTTAAATAAATCATTAGCCTCCTGATATTCAGCACCCAATTTATCCTCCTTCAGTTCCTCTCTCTTACCATCTTCTGGAAGAATCTCCATGTTCAACTCAATTTCTTGATTGAAATGGGATTCATCCTCACCCTTCAAAGCCTCTGTTCCTCCATTACCAGCAATCTCAGAGACCTCCTCACCTCCACTCATCTCATTGTTCTCTGCTTCCTGAGAAGACTCCTCACCTCCACTCATCTCATTGTTCTCTGCTTCCTGAGAAGACTCCTCACCTCCACTCATCTCATTGTTCTCTGCTTCCTGAGAAGACTCTCCATCACTTTTCAGTTCCTTGCTTGAATCAATTCCGCTATTAAAATTGGCCTCATCCTCACTCCTTAAAGCTCTAGTTTCTCCATTACCAGCAATCTCAGAAACCTTCTCACCTCCACTCATCTCATTGTTCCCTGCTTCATGAGCAGACTCTCCATCACTTTTCAGTTCATTACTTGACTCAATTCCTCGATTAAAATTGGCCTCATTCTCACTTCTTAAAGCTCGAGTTTCTCCATTAACAGCAATCTCAGAAACTTTCTCACCTCCATTCAATTCATCATTCCCAACTTCCTCAGCAGCCTCTCCATCATCTTTCAATGATCCACTTTTGTCATCCAGATGTTCAGAATCCATTTTTATCAAATTCTGGCCCGTGCCCTCACCCTTATCCTCTGAAATCTTAACAGAATTGTCACTTGTCGCCTGATATTCAATATCCAACTCATCCTCCTCCTTTACCTTCTTCTCATCATCCTTGGGCAGAATCTCCTCACTCAATTCAGTTTCCCGCTTAGAATCCACCTCACCTTCACCCTCAGCCTTCAAAACCTCTGTTCCTCCATTGTCAATAATCTCAGCAACCTCTCCTCCACTCGATTCATTGCTCCCAGCTTCCTTTGCAGTCCCTCCCTCATCAATCTTATCAACACTATCTCCACCCACCAAATCCTCTACCTTCTCTTCACCAACTACTCCACCTAGCTCCTCTGGATTCCCACTCTCAGCTGGAACAAAAATCACCTCCTTGAATTTCTCAGTCTCATTTCCTAGATTCGAATTCTCATCGTCAAATGCTGGACTCGACTCACCAATACTCTCAACAAAACCAACTGACTCAACTTTCATTCCCTCCTCCTCCTCGTCCTCCTCCTGCAAGTGCTCATGTGACTCAATTGCCTCCTCAAAGACCTCATCTTCCAAATCTTTCGATTCATCAGACCCCACCACAACTCTCTCCTCCTCTACCTTAACCCCAAAACCCTCATTTCCCACATTGGATTTCTCTTCCACAACAACTCTCTCCACCCCATTTTCCATTTTTTCTTCAAAACCTTGATTCACATAAAACCCAGAAAATCAAAACACAGAACTCATTTCAATATCATCACAACCAATCACATAACCAACAAAAAAAAACATCATAAAGCTTCCATCTTTTACTCAAAAATCATGACTTCATATAACAATAATCAATACAATATCCAAATTGAAACTTTCAGATCTCAATAAGCAACTTTCACAGGTTTTCATTAGGGCTTTGCACAAAAAAAAAAAGCAATTAAATCAATACAAAATCATAATTAATTAACTAAAGCACATAAAAAAAAGAAATCCTTTTTTTTTTCTTTTTGCTTACCTTGTTTCCTAGAAAGAGGAAGTGAATGACTTTCAGAGCGAGAGAGAAGGAGAGTTAGTGAACGAATCCTAAATGTAATCTACTGGCTGCAGCTGCTATGGCTTTACCATGTTATATGAATTAAGGAGATAAGAATTTTTTATCGGACGGTGTAGATTTGGAGTTATTGCGTTTTTCTGATCGTACGGTGGAGGAATTTTTGTTGGGTCTGATGGATTGCTTTGATATCATCGTTGAAAGACGCCAAATCTTGCTGACGTGGATTTACTTGTATAAAATTAGGGTTTAAGTCTAAACCTGGAATGGTCATTAAACTCTTAATTTTCTTAATCATGGCCTTCTACCTTTTTTATCTACTACTCCGGTCCCTGCATGTTATGTTTCGCCTCCAAAAATTTGTAATGGAGCGTTATTGATTGAATTTTTTATTCTTAATTGATAATATCTTAAAAAAATTAAGTAGTTTTGAGGCAAGATTTATGATAATTGATTTATTTTTTTATTTTAATAATCTGATTTATTTTTTTAATTAAAGTGGTTTGTGACTGGTGTTTATTATCTGCAGAAGCTACCTTTTAATGAATTTAAGAACTATTTGATGCTTTAAGTAGGTATCCTTTTAGAAAAAAAAACAATGATATTTTAAAGAGCGACTCTAAAAATAAATATACAATGAAAAGTGAAGATTCAAAACTTTTTTTTTCTAAAGATCTAATAGATCTTTATAACTCATTATTCTTACCCTTTTATCGAGGAGATGACTCAAAAGTTTTTTTTCCTAATAGAATTTAACCCTCATTTTCAAATAGAAAAATATATTTAACTTTATCAGAGAGAACATCTTTGCACGTATGAGGGCTCAACATTTGATTGAACCTAAAGATGTCGAGTCTGGCAATTCACTAGACACATAAATGCTTAGGCTTGGTGCTTGGCTGAGCCCAATGATGTTGGGTCTAACAGTTCACCAGACTCATATATGTTTGGGCTCAATGCTTGGCTGAGCTCAAAGATATTGGGTTATCACCCGACCTCTGGTTCTTTTAAATAAGAATTTAAAGAAAATAAAACATGTTAATCCACCAATAGCCCCCCAAGTCTTTGTGTATTTTTTATGTAATTTTTTTTGAAAAGTTACCACTAGTAAATAAGAGTCTTTTTACCTTCCCTATAGGGTTTGGTTGTCCCATATAAAACTGTTGGAATTTTCTTGGCCTTGTGGCTCATCTTTATTGAAAGGGGTTTCCTTTATAAACCTAATCGTTCTTACCTTTATCTTTTTATTTTTTATAATTTCTGAAAAAACTAATATGTTGAAAACCCCTAACTATTTTAGTTCTAATCCAATGAAACAAACTCATTTTTATGTATTTTCCACCACCATCTTCTATCATTTTCTACTTTAAACCAAAACATGGACCCAAAAAGAGTTAGATTTATCCCTAAAAGAAGGGATATTGCTACCTCTAAAAAAGAGTTCAGGCTCCAACCTGAGATTGCGGGAAGTCGTAGGGGGTAGAGGTTCATCTAACTAGGCAACATAACTAGAGAGTGATACTCCAACATCCATCTCTAGTAAGGAGGAGAGGAGCTCTCCTCATACAAGTCATTCTCTTACCATCACTAGAGATTCCCAAGAAAGAGGGAGGTTACCTCAGACTTCTAAGGATGACGTTCCCAACATTTTATGTGAAGAGGACATAGAGTTTATTTCTCGCCTTCAATTAAAAGAGCACATAACTCAAATGTCTGATTAGGTTAAGCATATCAACCAAAAAACCTTGGGTTATGCACTTGGGCTATTTTGAGATTTAACCTTTTTCTTGCATGTATATAATGGTGTGTTCCTTCCTTCTCCAATGATTTATTAGGAAAGTGTTCAGATATTATTAGCTAGGTTAGGGTAGCTACATCTAAATGGGTGGATGATTATATCTGTCTTTGATAAGTTTTGTAGGCTTATCAGAATTAAGCTTACAATCAATATCTTTAAAAGTTGTTACCATCTTATTGTTGGCACTAGTAGTAGCAATAATGTATATTGGTTTTTCACCTTTGTCGTAGGCCTAAAGGAGCCATGAAGGGAAATCTATGTGGAAAGCTTGTGTGTGTCAAAAAATAAAGAGGGAGATAGCTGATAATAAGATGTGGTGGGCTAGTCAATCCTAGAGGTGAAATGTACTAAATATAGGGATATGTTCCCATTATTGGAAGGTTCCTTCTCCTAATGTAAATAACAAGCCTCATCTAAGCTTGGATGAGGAGAAAACATGTGTTATGTTGGCCTCAACTTTAAAAAAGTATGAAGTCAATAGAATAGTCAAAGGATATTATCAAACCATTTTGCAAAGTATGTAACTTTCTTCTTCTTTTGGTTTTTTATTGCTAAGTTTATTATTGTAGAAGAGAAAAAGAAACTTCAGCGATGTTTATAGAAGAAAGTTCAACAAGGAAATCTTCAACTCTTGTCATGGTTGGAAGTAGGGCTGAAGAACTTATGAAGGATTATCTCATCATTGTTGATGAACTCTATGTTCTTGAGGGCTTTGTCCCTAAGGAAACAATAGTGGGAGCCAGATCTCCCGTAGAAAATGAAGTCGGGGGCAGTTGTACTCCTCTAATTAAGGTTTAAGCAGATTTGACTCCTTTTGAAGTGATTACGAGTGCTGCTACTCATTTTTTTTAAAAAAAAGATCTTCACCTCTATATAGTTCAATGTTTTAGTCTCGATTGTAGAGGCTCTCTTAGTGGCACATTTTCTACCTCAATTTCTAGCTTTATCGGTAGAGGTTGCAACAGCTAGGCCTTCTATTTAAGTTGTTCCAGTGGAGATTAAGTTCAAAGATGCTTTTACCCACTTTGCTTTTTACCACCCTAATTGAGGAAGAAAGGGAGTTTTTTTAGGCTATTATTGGTAGGAGGTCAATCATTAGAAAGACTAGCACTAAGGTGGTAAGACTACTAGAAAGGATCCTTATCATCCCATCAGACATCATAATAATGTCTAATGAAAGCTACAACCATTATTTGGCTTTAAATGGTCAAATGGCCTTTATTATAAAGAATTTTTGTATTTCACCTTTTTATTTAATTCTATGACTATTATTCCTAATATTTGTTATTGACAAACTTTCATGATATACATTTATTCCATGAGGTGTTGGGTGGCTTAGAGAAATCATGTAATGTGGGCCATTGCCATAAACAGGGAAAACCAAACTACCTTCGAGCAGTTAAAATAAGAGAAAAGTTATTATAGAGGCCGAACTAAAAAGTCTCAATATGTCTTATGCAATGCTGAAGGAATAAATATATGGCGTTGTTTTTCGATTGGGCTCCAATGACAAACTATTTCAGGTCATCTATAACCAAGTGAATTCCTTAAAGCAAGAGATCCTTGAAATGAAAATCATTCAAGATGGTTTGAGTGTGGAGCTTTTTACTGCCATTGAAGAAACCTAAAATTCTTGGGCTTAATTGGAGGTTTTAAGGAACTCTCTCAAGGAGTTTTAGGGATTTTTTTAGGGTTCAACAGCTTTGACTGGGATAGTTAGGGACAAGATCTTTCTTGCCATATCCAATATGTATTTCTTCAATCAGTCAAAGGGGATGCAAGTGGACTTTAGTATTGCCTTTCATCTAGTCCTGATGCCTGACTTTACAAACGTGTTCTTTATCACGACTGTTGTTTCTTGACATAGGAAATATCTAGTTAAGGAACCTGAGCTAGATATTTAAGCCTCATTTCCCCCTCTCCTCTTATAAATATTGTACACACCCCTGGTTGTGCAGGGTTTATCCATGTAACATTTATCATTTATTTTATAAAATTTTAATTCCTTTTATTTCTCTATTTACTTATGTGTATAGATTTAACACCTATAATAAACATTACATACAGGATTTGAAGCCCTAAGAAAAATCTTTGAAATTTTATATGGATCCAACACCTATACTTGAAAAAAGGTTAAAGGAATTCCCTAAACAATTGGTGCAGCACCAATGCCCACATTATAATTTCCATGCAGGGTCCAAAAACCCTAAGAAAATTGTTAAAAAAATTATAGGTCCAATGCTTACACCTAGGAAAACATTTAGTAAATTTAAACTTTAAAATTTATCTAACCATAATCAAGGTTTAAAAGAGATTTGCCTGTCTGGAACTGAGAGGAGATGTTGGTTTTAGGTATATTCCTATCAATTTAGATGAATTTGTAATGGATTGATGAACAATCATTAGGCAAGACATGAAGATTAGTGTTGTTGTCCTTAGGGTGACTATGTCAATTCCTTACAATATGATTTGTGCAATCGTACTAGGAAGATTAAGTCGATCCCTTTTAAAGTGAATTTTGTAATTACATCGAGAGACTAAGTTCATCCTATCCTTATATAGTGTGTCAATCTCATTGTTGGGGATACGTTCAATCATACTAGAAAGGCTCATGATCTATCATTCTGGGGTAAATTGTGCAATCATACTAGAGATACTGAGTATGTCTCATCCTCAAAAGGTTACGAGGTTGTTGTCTTAAAGAGATAGTGTGTCAATCTCATCATTAGATATATGTGTAATTGTACAAATGAGGCTTCATATTCATCGTCTCTAAGGTAAATTATGCATTCACCCTAAGAAAAATGAGTTCACATCATCCTTAAAAGGTTGCGAGATTGTTGCCTTAGAGAGATGGTGTGTCAATCTTATCCTTGGAGATATATGTAGCCGCACTATGGAGGCTCCATATATATCATTTTCAATGTAAATTATACAATCTCACTAGAAAAACTAAGTCCATCTCATCCTTGAAAGGTTGCAAGGTTGTTTTCCTAGAGAGATGAAATGTTAATCCCATCATTGGAGGTATATACAGTCGCCAATAGGGAGCTCTATATTTATTCCTTCTAAGGTAAATAGTATAATTGCACTGGGAAGATCGAGTTGATTCCTTCTAAGATAAATTATGCAATTGTACTATGAAGATTAAGTTCATCTCATCCTTGGAAGGTTGTGGGTTTGTTGCTCTAGATATCAACCAAATAAAAAAAGACATTGTCACTGTGAATAATTTAAATCATATATAAGAAACTTACATTCCTAGTCATTGACCATGATATATTTTTTATTGACCTTTAAGATATAATCATCTTGATAATATTTTTGTTGAAATCATGATCTCAGCTATAAAGGAGGAGAGAATAGAGTTTCTATGATAGATGTTTTTTAGGTGGTTAATGCTTGACCGCTTTTTATAATCGGCTTGTTTTAACTCGCAAGTGCACGAGTGTGCGATGTAGCAATTAACTCGGTAAGATCGAGGTCATATCCATAGAGAGCTAGATCTGGAAATTAAGCTAGGTAACAAAAAAAACTCGAGAGAAATTAAATTAACAATAACTTGGTTGAAAATAATTGATGGATTTGTTTTCAAAGATGAAAAAGTGCAAATAGATTTTAAAAGACAAGAAAAAGTAAGTCTTGAGCTAAATCAATTTTAATGGTGATGTATTGGTGATTTCTTCAACATATATAAGATAACTCAACCTAATATCAACGATGGTGATATTAGATCGGAAGATATTACAATGAAGTTTAAAAAGATGAAGATTGATTATTGCCTAAGAATGAACAAGTACTTTCATATTAAGTAAGACATTGAATCAAGCAATCTCTATATCAAAACTAATGTTTGTGCATAAAAATTCAAGATTATAACATTACCTAAATGATTTCTAAAATTTCTTTGCAATAATAAAACATTCATGAAGAAAATGAGAAGATAAACATTAAGATTCATTCATATCTTAAAGAACTCACCTCAATCACCATCATCCTTGATTTGGATCCAAGAAAGAGATTAGCCAACCATGATTATATGTAAGAACACTTTAATAAACATGAAATAACTTGAATCAAACTGAAATAATAAGTTTTACAAACTAAAGAACCGAAATCTACAAAGAAGAACACAACAGAATTTTGGTAAAAATTCGGACACAAATCTGAATCTAACTTTGAACAGCAATTCAACCCTCTTAGAAGCCTCCCCTGGAGATGGCTATTAGAGAAATATTTATAGGCAATTCTGTTAGATTTCCAGATCATTAACGAACAGCTCATTTGGAAATCTGAGTCAAAAGTTATGGGCAAAACACTGAAAGTTGTTCTGGAAAATCAAATCAAGCCAGCTTGGAGAACACTTTGGTGCACGTTTTTCTTCCTCCTTTATGAGCTGTCTCTTTCTTCTTTTTGACCCAAAATAATGTCACAATGTCCCCTCCATCTTTCCATCCATGTGCTTGCCCTCTTGGATCAATAAATTGCCCAAAATAAATCAAATGTTATTTGTTATGTGGACATGTAAGATCATGGATTATGCTTGGGCTGATTTGGAGGCTGATTTGGGGCTAAATTTAAGCATCAAATAAGTACACAAATATACCTATTATTTGGGCTAATATTGACATTGAAACCTTAAGTGTTTGATGGTTGAAGTTTGCACACAACATAAGGTAAGTTTGGGCTTGAAATAGATCATATGATATTCTTTTCTAGAATTGGAATAGAATTGATTTTGGGGGCAAATTTAGAGCACTTATTTGAACCAAGATTTGCTTCAATCTTCAACTAAATTTCTCTTCAATTCTTTGTTCTAAATTCTGACGTTGAATTTTCTGAAATAATTCATTTAAGCTCCAAAAACCTATCGAAACATTAAAAGAAACTTCATTACTAAAAAACACATCACTTATTATAAAAACCCAAATAAAATCAATAAATACATATGTAAAATAAAAGACTTAATGATACTTTTGATGCACAATCAGTTAACAACCAAACTTCATATGTGTTTACAGTTTGAACCAACATTCCACTTATACTTGTTAAAAGCTTTCCAAAATCTTGAGGCTTTAATTGCATTCATGAAGTTGGCAAACATTTAGCCAAAACTTGCTTGTCTCATTAAGCTCATAGGAAAGTAGAAGAAATCATGCTGACTTAGAGCAATCAAATTGCTACATAGCCTTTCTTAATCATTGAAGAGTTGTTGAAGCTTTGGTGGAGCAGCCATGTCAACAACTGTAGGAAGGCTCATGACACATCTCGTTCCATGATTTTTTTTTTATCATCTACTTTTAATGATGATTTAAGATGTCAATAAACCAATTATGGAAGAATTGTCGATGAATTTTTAATCAGTTTCTCACAGACGACACCATTGATGATGTACAAAAAAATTCAAGTTGTTTAGGGGAAAGACTTAGGTCTTGGATAATCAGTTAATCTTTTTTTTAATGAAACTTTGATCTATTCTTTCCAGTCAAGGTGGTTGGTGCTTGATATCTACAAAAGGTCTCCTTTAGTGAATCTAGAAATTTTCTTATGCTTAAGTAAATATCTTTTTTAGAGAAAAAACAATAATATTTTAGAGAGAGACTTTGAAAATAAATATGCAGTGGAGAATAAAGATTTAAAACCTTTTCTTCTGAGGATCTAATGGGTATTTATAACCTATTCTTCTTACCCTTTTTATTATAGGGATGGCTCAAAAGTTTTTTTTTTTTTTCCTGATAGCATTTAACCCTTATTTTCAAAGAGAAAAATATTTCTAACCTTTTCAAAATAAAGATATCTTTAACTCTATTAAAGAGAAAAAATCTCTGACTTTATTAGAAAAGAAATATCTTTGTACATGTTATTTTCAAAGAGAAAAATATCTTCAATTTTGTCAAAATAAAGATATTTCTAACTCTATTAAAGAGAAAACATCTCTGACTTTATTAGAAATATCTTTGTACATGTGTGGGCTCTGTACTTGGCTGAACATAATGATGCTGGGTCTAACAGCTCGCGGGATTCATATATGTTTGGGCTCAGTGCTTGGTTGAGCTAAAGAATGATCAGTTTAGTAAACCTATATATTTTTAGGCTTAACGCTTGGTAGAGCCCAATAATGCTGGGTCCGGCAGTTCGCTAAACCCATATATACTTGGACTCGGTGCTTGGCTAAGCCCAATGATGTTAGGTTATCACCCAGCCTCTAGTTCATTTAAATGAGGATCCAAATAAAATAAAAATAGAAATAAAAAATGTTGATCCATTATCAAGAATAAATAATTTCTACATAAATTACATACTTAAAATGATGCAATTGTAGAATTGTTTTTCTTAAAATTAGTTAAATTTAAATTGATATCATAGAAATTTTTTGTTACTAAATTTGGTTTTTTCTCCAATTGTATTATTTGTGTTGATTAAATTTCATTTAAACAATTAAATATATTTTAAAATATTTTTATTAGTTATTCAATCATGAATTTGATGAATAATTATTTCAGAACGTGATGTAAAATATATGAATTAGTAAACATAGAAATAAAGGATTTGATTTGAAAGTGTGAAAAGAGAAAGAGTAACATGTGTAAAAGGTCTAAAATAAAATGAAAAAGGAAAACAAGAATGAAAATAAAAATGCTTATGTGATTGTCAAGGAAGGAGATGAAAGCCTATTTGGAGACGAATGTATGTTTGTTATTGTGCGTGGTTGTTTTTTTTAAAAAATAAAAAATAAAAATTTTCTTAATTTTTTTTAGATTATATTAATATTCTGATATAAAAAATAAATTTTTAAAAATATGTTTTTTTTTTGTTTCCCTTCTGCCTATTAATCAATATATTTTTTTAATGTTATAAGATCCCTTTGTTAAATCAACAAACGAGTGATAATACTAATTGTATTTATTCTTAAAAAAATAATAAATGTATTTTGATAATCTTGAAATGATAATTATGTATGTTAACATGCACAATAAATTATTAAAATCTACACATTACATAGTATGGCTCAAATGCTTACCATTAGATTTATGATTTATAAGAGTTATTAGTGTGGCTTATATACAACTTTTTTGTGTGTGTTCATGATCAACTATTTGTTGTGTGTTTATGCTAAATAGCTATTTACATCACTGAATGTAATCTATTTGTCGATATAAATGTATATATCATTTATTTTTTATTTTTTTATTTTGTGTTCAAATCATAAATAAATGTAAATGTAGAAATAAATACAAATTAACTAGATAGACGTGTATTTGGATGTATTTAAAACTAAGCTCAAATAGATGTAGAAAAGTACAGAAAAAAATAGTTGAGAAATAGCTTTCATTATAATTATAATGTAATACAATGGATCAAGATCCAAGAATGATTGAAAAACAGATAAAGGGAAAGGAAGTGACTCTTTGACATAAAATATACAAGCAAGCAAAGACAAAAACACCTCGATGTTCATCAATCTAGAATCTAAGGGAAGGCACTTGTCGATGAAAGATCTGGATAGGTTGGTTGGTGGCCCATCTCTAATAAAAGTCACAGGATCATGAAAAGGGAATTAGCTCGAGACCAATGAGAGAGGAGTACATATCTAACACATCATATTGTTTGGATTTTGAACTTTTAGGGCTACATAAGCCCAGCTCAAACTCGAGAGGACCATGTTGAGTTGTGGCTCAAAACTAGTATAGATTCAAAGATTATTTTTTAAAAAAAAAGAGTTTATATGGTTGGTGGGTTCAGTTGGCTAAAATGTTCATTATTTTTCACCAACCATTTTATCAAGAATTAGTACTCGGGCCAACATCTCGAAGTTGATCAATCCTAGAATAAGTGGGGAAAACATGTCTCTCACCCACCTCAGCATTTACTTTCATAGTTTTGCATGACAAAAATAGTGTTCCGTTAATATTTTGATTTGTGTTATGCTACAGATTAGGTTATAAAATTTCTAAATATAAAAATAATATTAAGATGTTATTAATATTTTTGTCTAGTGAAAAAAAAGAATTTAACGGATGTGGGGTTGATCTTATATGATTTGATTGATTTTACAAGTCAAAAAATAACTTGGGTGATTTTAAAAACACAGTTTGACTAAAAAAAATTAAAGATGACATTTCTTTTTTAATATTAAAATAATAACATATTGGATTGACCTGAATCAACTCGGGTTAACATGTCAAATTTGTTATCCGAGTTATGAGACTAATAACCCTATAAAAAACAAATCAAAATAAATTGTGAAGTTAAGATCCTAATCAACCTAATGTTGAATGATGATTTTTTTAAAAAAAAATTGATTAAAAAAGAACCTAAAAAAGCAACGTGTGTTAACTTATCAAACTCACTACCTAGGTCACAAGACCATGATAACCCAATAAAAACAAATTAAAATAAATTATGACATCCAATTCCCAATCAGCCTAATGTTAACTGATGAGATTAAAAAAATAAATCAATTAAAACAATAACATAAAAAAATAACCCGCGTCAATTCATCAAACTCATAACTTGAAATGAGACTGAGATAACCTTATACAAAGAAAAAAAAACCCGACTTGATTTGACATATGTTAACCTGTCAATTATATAACTCTAATCATGAGACTAAGATAACCTCATAAAAAATAAAATAAATTATAAAAGCTCAATTTCTAATTGACCTTGTCAGATACAATGTTGAATAATAAAATTTATAAAACTTTTTAAGTAAAACATGATACAAAAAAAAAAAGTCAAGTCAACATGGATTAACTCATTAAGCATTATTTTCAGGTTTTGAGGTCGAGATAACTTAATAAAAGGCAAACCGGAACAAATCATGAAACCTAATTCCTAATCAAACAAAATATTAAATGATGAAATTGAAAGAATATCGATTAAAAAAATGAGACAATTGGATTATCCTGTCAAACCCGCAACTAGGGTTATGAGACATGGACAACCTAATAAAAAAAATCATTTTTAAAAGACTTATGAGATAAAAATAACCTCTTAGAAAGAAACTGAAAAAATGACCAGATTAACTAGGGTCAAAATATCAAAACCTACAACCCTTATCATAAAACTAATATATTCTCGTAGAAAGCAAATAAAACAAATTATGAAACTCATTCCTCAACCAACCCAATATTGAATGATGAAATTGAAAAAAAAATCAACTTAGAAAATAACACAAAAATAACTTGAATCAACTCGGGTTAACTCATTAAACACTATTTTTGGGTATTGAAGCTAAAATAACTTAATAGAAAGAAAGAAAACAAAATAAATCATAAAACTTAATCCCCAATCAACTCAATACTAAAGGATTATATAGGGAAAATAAGTTAATTAAATAAAAGAAAAAAAACACAAATCAATCGGGTGAATAGGCTAAACCTACAATCTATGTCATGAGATTAGGATAACCTAATAAAAAACAAATCCAATTTTAAAGGTTTTTTTTTTTTTGAAAAGCATTGATTAAACTCATTATTAAAAAGCAAGATTGAAAAAAATTTAATTAAAAAAAACAAGTCAATCATGTTAACTTGTTAAACTTACAATTCGCATTATGCAAACGAGATAACTCAATGAAAAATAAATTAAATATTAAAAAAAATATTAATTGAAAAAAAACAAAAAAAAAGTATTATTTTAATAAATAATATTTTATAAGAAGGGTAAAATAAAAAAATAAGTTACCAGATAATCTTTGAGGATTGCAATTGGTATTCATGGGTTGAATTTTTGTATATTTATATTATATTTATTATTTATCAAGTAAAAAATATAAATATTTATAAACTAATAATTGGATTTTGAGTATTTATTATCTACTATTATTTATTAATTAATAAAAATAGTTAATACATATATTTGAAGTATATATAAGTATATTAAATGATAAAATAATAAATATTATTCACATATATATGTTTTTTTGTTAATATTAAGATATGTATATATTATATTGTATTAAAAAAATTAAATATTCTACAAATATATTTATATAATATAAATATATATTTTGGATCAGATTCAGATAAATTTTGAGGAGAGCTTAACAATATCAATACTCTATAACATATTCAAATAAATACTCATTGAACTACGTTAATAAATTTAGCTTATTTATTTATTTCCACGGAAGATTATATTAGAACTGTACTTATTCCAAATAAAATAAATAAATAACTAGCTGCAAATTGTGAGAGAGATTGGTTTCCCTCTTCTGTGAAAAACAATGGTAGGACACCAATGGGTCCCCACCAACCAGGACCGCCCCAACCCTCCGCCTTCCGCCCATCATCCACCTCTGACCCCACTACACATTTTACGGGACCCAAAGGCCAACCACCACCAATGAAGAGCGAAGCATCGTTTGCCCACCCTCACATTGGTTCCCTCTCTCTCCAACGCCCTTCCTCTCTCCTCCAAAACTCTCCAGTCTCTCAGAACTTCACTCAAATCCCACCACACGTCACATCGCCACAAACCTTCCTTGCATAACCCAACCCTTCGCTAACATCTCCAATCAATCCCAGCTCACGCAAGCAGTCTCTTCTCTTCAGATTTTATCATGCAAAGGCATTCATTTACCTTATACAACAATGTGCAAATTGCAAGTCTCTTAAATTAGGGAAATGGGTTCATATTCATTTGAAACTAATTGGACTAAAAAGACCCAGTTCGTTTTTATACAATAATTTGATTCATATGCATGTACAATGCGGTGATCGTGTTAGTGCTTATAAGTTGTTTGATGAGATGACCGCGAGAAACTTGGTACTCTTGAAATAATATGCTTTCTGGGTATGCTAAATCAGGCATGACAAATCCACCTAGGAAGTTGCTTGATAAAATGCCTAAGAGAGATGTTGTTTCCTGGAATAATATGGTTATTGGGTAGGGCAAAGCCGGTTTTTTGGTGAAGGTTTAAGGTTTTATAAGGAGTTAAGGAGATTAGGGATTGGTTATAATGAGTATAGTTTTGCGGGGTTATTGAGTGTTTATGTTAAGTTTTAGGAATTGGTACTTGTTAAACAGGGTCATGGGCCGCTGGATTTTTGTGTAAGATGGTGATTTCAAGCTTCGTTGCTGATGCATACGCAAAATGTGGAGAGATGAGTGATGCGACGAGGTTGTTTGATGGGATGAATGTGAAGGATGTTCTTGCATGGACAACGATGGTTTTGGGGTATGCACAATGCGGAACATGGTGGTGGCTAAGGAATTGTTCGATTTGATGCCTAACAAGAATTCAGTCGCGTGGACGGCTTTGATTTCTGGGTATGTTAGGCATTGTTTGGTGTATAAGGCACCAGAGTTGTTTACGAATATGATGGTGTTAGGCACTAGACGGAATCAATTTACTTTTATTAGCAGTCTTTGCGCTTGTGCCAGTTTAGCTTCGGTTAAGCTTGGTAAGCAAATTGATGGTTACTTGATAAGAAAAAAAATTTAGACCTAATACAATTGTTGTGAGTTCTCTCATTGACATGCATTCCAAATGTGGAAGTTGCGAGGCTGGTTTTTTATCTTATGGGTAATAAGCAAGGTGTTGTCTTGTGGAACCCCATGATTTATGCCTTGGCACATGATCGCGTTGAAGAAGCTATTCAGATGTTTGATGACATGGTGGGAAATGGATTAAGACCAGATAAGATAACATTGGTTGTCATTCTCAATGCATGCTGTCATGCAGGTCTTGTGGAGGAAGGGCTCAGGTTACTTGAATCCATGACTGGGGGTAATTGTATTTTTCCCGATCAGGAACATTATGCTCGCTTGATTGATCTCCTGGGTCAGGCGTGGCATTTTGACAAGTTGACGGGCCAACTTGAGAACGTGCACTGCAAGATCAATGAACAGATTTGGAATGCTTTAATTAGCGTTTGTGGAATCCATGGGAACATGGAGTTTGGGAAAAAAGTAGCTGAACAACGTATAGAGTTGGAGCCACAGTCCCCTGCAGCTTATATACTGCTATCAAGTGTATATGCTGAGCTTGGGAGATGGGACTTGGTAGAGAAGGTCAGCCAGCTTATGATTGAGAGACATGCAAGAAAGGAGCCGAGCTCTTAGTCGGATAGAGATCGAAAATAAAGTGCATGCTTTCACTGCCTCGGATAGGTTACACCCTTTGAAAGAAGTAATATATTCATTCTTGGAACAAGTAGTTGGCTGGATGGAAGAGGAAGTTTCATCACCTATTGCTGAAAGGTAGAAGTTTTTCATCGTTACTTCTGCCAGGCAATATTGAGGGATACCTACATAAGTAGTATTTTTGGAACAATTTTCCCAAACTTTTAACATTTTTTTTCTACTCATAGAAAGTTGTATTTCTGTTTCACATCTCATAGAATTGAATCTCCACATTGTTACATCTGCGGAATTTCTTTCAGTAATTAGATAGAAAAATCATTGTTTTGAATAACAGCGTCTCAAATAAAACTGATACAGAGATAATTGTTTGCAATCGTTTTCCATGTTGTAGTATTTGATTACTTTTGTAACGTAGAATAATTGTCTGCGCTTTGTGGCTATGGAGGCTTTTAATGCCTTGATTGAATAAACACATATAGGTTGCAGGTATTTTCTCTTGTGAAACCTCTGATATCACGAAAGTTATTATTAGCTCAGCTCAATTCATCAGTCCATCATGAAGTATGTAGATTGTGTTGGGGCTGTGGTTAAGGACTCCAGATATCTGATACGATCCATATCGAATCATGCATGTTTAAAGCATATATCCAGATAACAGAACATGTTCATAAGTAATCACTATCATAGTTAAGTTCAGGTAGTTGGCCGGGTTTACCTGTTCCTGGTTTTTGCCATTAGTTGGTCTTCAATGGGAGCGGGGCCAACTCATCTGCGTCGCAGCCTTGGTACATAAAGCTTGTAAAGGAAATCCTTAAGTGCACTCTTGGCCTTGTTATTGAAAATAGGTGGTGTTAAGGAGATACTATATTTGTTTTGCAACTGATCAATTGTCGACCTTTTTCATTCTCTTGGCTGCTTCATCAGTCGGGATTTTCTCGATTTTAGATGTTCTTATTGCTTGAGTGAAATCGGCACTGTTTTTCTGTCCTGTTATTTTCTGGCAAGTTCATCAATATTTCATCGATTGATTTTCAAAGGAACTACAGAAGTTAGGTCAGTGGAATCGACCTTGAAGACGGATAATTATTGCTGTACATAACTTCAAACACTGACCACTTACCTTTCTGGATTTCTTAGAAATACGTCTAAACTATCTTACATTGCGTTTGATTTCCATGAAGTCCATTGCCTAGCGATGTCCTCGCTGCAATGCAAGAGTTCTCTTTCATGATGAATGTGTGTGAAATCATGATTTTTGCATTTTGTGTCCGCAGTAACATGATTCAATGGATGCCAATGAGGTTGTGGTTCGACTGGTACTCATATCCCTACTATCTTAAGAGAGGAGCTTCTTCTTTATAACTAGGAAAAAAAAAAAAACATGATTCAATGGATGCTGCCTGCCTTTGGCCCTCGTAGTCATGTTCCACATCTCCAATTCAGACACGAGATTAACCATTTTCTACTGAGGTAGGAGGGAGCTTGCGTCTTATGACTGCCTTTGAATCATTGTGGCTTGGTCCCTGGATACTAAATTCACATGGCGGGCTCCACTAAACCTCAAGGTTCGAGGTCCACGGAAATTTCTTGCTTATCTATTCGAGTAGAGACATTAATCATCATCTCTTGAGAACCACTTAAGTCTCGAGATAGACTTTCGAGTCCTTATTTTTTTATATATATAATATTCGGGACATCTTTTGTGAGTTTTCATGTATCGAGATTTCGCCCTTCTCTAATCATCTTCTAAGTGAATTGATCGCATGTTAATGCATTTACGTATCTTTTCTTAATATATATTGGAATTTAAACGTGAAATGGTACCATTGGAAGAAATCAACCCTATCCAGTTATCTCAAGGATGCCTTTCAGCTCGTTTACTATAATCACCATGTGGGCTCGGGAGCTGGTATCTGTTTTATGGGTTTTTTCCTGCATAACACATGTTAGTTTTTTTATTCCTTCATCGACTGTTTCTTTTCTTTTTGCAGTTGTTGTAACTTGTAGCTATCAGTTGTTGTAAGTGTTAACTGGTCAATGAGAAGATACTTAGGTATGGGCATTATTGATGAGGTGCAATACTTGGTGGCATCAATGTGAAGAAGTTGCTGGAAAAAAAGTGAAGAAAACAGCTATTGATTGATTAAGAAGACCTTGATCCAATAGTTTTTTTAATGGGGAAGACCTTTATCCATGATTTTTAATCAAGAGATGGCCCACTCCATCTTTTATAAAGGTCACGGAAGAGGACAATTACCTTGAATTATGGACATGATTAAGTGGTTGAACCACAGTTTGAAAAGTTCTTTAGGGTAAATAACCATGTGAACCCATGTGAACGGAGCTGTAGTTTCTGCTGCCATGTTGAAGTTTATCAAGGGCAAAACCCTTACTACCATGGTGGATTTGGCACATGTTTTGCGTAAGGCAGGCGGGCGAAGCTGCACAGAACCAACAAGCCTCGTAATCATTTTGGACAGCCACAAATGTGGACCAAGGAAACTTATCTCGATTATAACTCTACACCAATAATGCAAGCAAGGCAACCAGCTAGACCGAAAGAAACAAAGCATGTCCTTGTCATAATCAAGATTATTGCGGGAAAAAAAAAAAAAAAATTCTGTGGAGGGAAAGAAATGGTCTTTCTAATCTGTTTTTATAATCTCAGAAGTATTTACTGTATAGTAATTACTTCCAATTAACGTTACAATGCTGTGTATTAAAACCCACAGACCAATTCTTTTTCTGTGAAATTAAGCCTGCCCACCTACCTACAACCAGAGAAGGCAAGGAAAAGGAAGAACTCAACGTTCTTCTTCTTCTTCTTCTTCTTCTTCCTGACAAAAGAAAAAATGGGTTCTCAGGTCTCTAAACAGTTGGAAAAGCGTAAAGCAATCTCAACAGAGAAGAAAGCTCTAGTTGATCTTGGAGGGAGCTCTGGAGAAACGTATCCTGGTTCTGATTATCGCCCTTCTGACAGGAAGAATTGGATGGCTGGGCTCAACCCAGAGAAGCTTCACATAAACCAAATTGTATGGCCTGGGACCCATGATTCTGCTACCAATAAGATTGGCATCCCAATGATTACTCGACCTTTTGCTCAATGCCAGTCTTTGTCCATCTACCGTCAGCTTTGTGTAGGCACCAGAGTTCTTGATGTTAGGGTTCAGGAAGATCGTCGCGTCTGCCATGGAATCTTGACAACATACAGTGTTGATGTTGTTATCCAAGAACTCAAGAAATTCTTGTCAGAAACTCAGTCAGAGATCGTAATTCTTGAGATCAGGACGGAGTTTGGTCATGATGATCCTCCAGAATTTGACAAGTACTTGGAAGAACAACTTGGAGAATATCTGATCCATCAGGATGATAATGTTTTTGGCAAGACAATTGCAGAATTGTTGCCAAAGAGGGTAATTTGTGTATGGAAGCCAAGGAAATCACCAGCTCCGAAACGCGGAAGCCCGCTGTGGAGCGCCGGATATTTGAAAGATAATTGGATTGACACAGATCTGCCATCAACCAAATTTGAAAGTAACATGAAGCATTTAAGTGAGCAACCACCAGTATCGTCAAGGAAATTCTTTTATAGAGTGGAAAATACTGTTACACCACAAGCAGATAATCCAATTGTGTGTGTTAAACCTGTGACAAACCGGATTCATGGATATGCTAGGCTGTTCATAACACAGTGCTTCTCAAAGGGCTGTGCTGATAAGTTGCAGATCTTCTCTACAGATTTCATTGATGAGGATTTTGTTGAAGCGTGTGTTGGATTAACACAGGCAAGGGTTGAAGGGAAGGCTTAATTTGTCTAATCTTCCGGAGTTCTTGTTCTCAGTTTAGAGATTTTTATTGTGAGCCATTATCTCATGTGATTAGTTTCTGGGTGGAAGATTTGCCCCATTATCCTTAATGGGGAAGACTGTTCATTTGTCTGTATGTATGCTAAATTATTTGTTTGTGATGTATAAAGGATTTGTATGTTGGTGTTGGAAGATTCTGATTGGCACACATTTGTTTTTGCTCTTTCCAACATTGCTCTTTTACCTTTTAAAACCTGCCTTCTTACTGTTGCGATTTGATGAATTCAGCCTTTGATATTGCCCCATCACATCTTCACATGTAGAAACTAACTTGATACGATGAAAGTAAAGAATTTTCAATTTAGGATGATATAATTTATTTGATTAAATTTTAAATTTATTTTTAAAAAGTTATTAATTTAAATATTATAAATTTTGTTAGAGATTTATATAATTATTAATTTTAGAATTTCAAGAAATTAATTGATATATATATATATATATATATGTATATATATATATATAAAAAGTAAGATGATGTTGGTTCACATACCAAGCCGGTCTTATCTAAGCTCAATTTGCTGAAAAGAGATGGGCAGGCTTTGTTGCTCCACTTGTTATCATCACATGTTCTTATCTAAGCTCAAATTGCTAAAAAGAAAAACTTCTCATGAATAATCCACATCTGGTTGGCCTAAAACATGAGGAAAAAAAAATTAATTTCATTTTATGAGAATTTAGCAGAAAAGACCCTAATTGTTTTAAAAAAAACCTTCTCCAGAAGGTGGTACATGCTATTGACTTGCATTTCCATGTGCATGTAAAATAATAATATCATTTGAACGAATATTTGAATTATAAAATATATTTGAACAAAAACATTAATAAAAATCATAGTTTTTATATGAATTGATCAATCAATTAAACTAAAAAATTGATAGTAAGGCTATTGCCCCTCCCAACAATAAATTCCCTAACATCTAAATCCAACAACAAAAATATTTTTTATGTGGTTTATTATTTATTTTGTTAATGTCACTTTTAATTTAGTTAATGATTTTAAAGAGTAAAAAATTTTATAATTTTAACAAAGTTCACATCTATAGAAACTATACCTAAAATTTTATCCGGCTTTAAAACACTTGTAATGAACCACAATAAACAAACTCCACAAGTTCTCGTCAAACTCAACAAACTCTAACGTATAATAATCTAGCTTCAAGAATGAAAAAAAAATATTTACATGCAAAATAAATCTAAAATACTTCAATAATACAATATTCTAGTTATTAAAACCCTACAATATAAAAACATAAATTATCTATCTATCTATGTCGTCTACTTGATGAGCTGGGCTTATTAATAGTACGACTAGATCCAGATATAACACCTGCCTGAGCGGCCTCGTCATCTATTATGACATCATCAAGAGTTAACTTCTCTCCAAATATATCAAGTCTAGTGTGGCAAACAATTAACCACTAGGACACACACATTTAACTTTTATTTTATTTGTCAATATTACGAAGCACAAATGTAGTCTCTCAACCTTCCTGTGGCAAGAAACCAACCTAATATTAATAAAACACTCATGATAAATATCATAACCCAATTTTTGATCTTTTTATTTTATTTACTGAAAAAATAAAAAAAAATGATGAAAATAAAATAAATGAATAATAAATTAAAATTTGGGTTAAAGGCAACATGATTGGAAGTTTAAAGATTTAATTAAATTTTTAACTAGTTTAATTAATCAAGTCAAGGGTTTATTTGGAGAATTGATAAGTTTTGAGACTTAATTAAGATTGGAATCAATTTCATTAATCCAATCAAGGGTTTAATTGGAGAATTTATAAATTTTGAGACTTAATTAAGCCTATAATTAATTTAATTAATCCAATCAAGGGCTTAATTGGAGAATTGATAAGCTCTGAGACTTAATTGAGATTGGTATTAATTTAATTAATGAAATCAGGGGCTTAATTGAAAAATTATCAAAGTATAGGGCTGATTCTGGTCAAATTTGCAAGAAATTAAAACCCAAGGACCAATGTGTAAATTGCGCTGAGATGCAAGGGTTCAATTACAATTTACCCAAGGACTGGACTGCTAAAATTCAAAATGTCAATGATCAAAATGTAATTAGCCATGTCCATCAACATTGTTCATCTTCTCCTTCACTCGACCGAACAAAAACGGATGCATCGCCATTACTCCTGCAATAACAGTCAATTTATTACCTGGTAACGGTGGCATTATGTGGCTATAAAGCCAGAGAAAACAAAGAACTGAGGGGGAAAAAAAGCCATGCACGGCAGGGGGAAGAAATCACAGAACCGGGGAGGGAGATTATACAGAGGAGAGAGCAAATTTTGGCCAGCCACTGCACCTTCATCATCGTCTTCTTCCAGACCAGTGCTAGCCGCGACTCCGGTTGCACCCCCTTTCCCCCGAAGACAGACTCGAAGGAAAAGAAGAGGACGAAGATAGAAAGAAAAAACAAAGGAACCAACCAAACGAAAACAGAGGAGATAGAACAGAGAAAAACCTAGAGAAGACCAGGGGGCAGAACACAGAGACAGAGAGAATAAGAAATAAACACGGAAGAGACAGGGCAGAGAGGAGGTAGCGTCGGCCAGCCAGAGCTCCACCATCGTCTTCGTCGCCTCTAGTAGACCAGGTAAGCATCCCTTTATTCTCGCATTTCATTGCAGTGCACTGTGCAAGTGAATTTTAATTCATTTGCACAGTGACCGAGCTTAGCCCAGCCAGGTCACTGGCTTGGGCCAGTGACCAAGCGGGGCCCAGCCCAAAAAAATAAAAAATAAAAAATAAAAAGTGTAAAAATAAAAATTTTTGCAGGTCTTAGAAAAAATGCATTTTCATAGCTACAAATTTTTACCAACGCTAGAGTTGGAATTATTCGTGGTAGAATTTTTACCAACGCTAGAGTTTGAATTATTCGTGGTGGAATTTTTACCAACGCTAGAGTTGAAATTATTCAAGATCGAATATTTACTGACGCCAGAGTCAGGAATATTATAAACAAATCATCATAGCATAAGCAAATAAATGTTTAGCAATTTAAGACAAAATTAGCAATGCAATCTGCCTCAGACAGAACGTTTAAGAGGTGATAATATCTTTCCTTTTACGTAACCAGTCTCGTACCATAGAATCTTTGTTGACCAGTTAGGGTTCTTAGTGACTATAATACTAGGTGGCGACTCCTTAAACAAGACCTTTTTTTTCTAAAAGAACAAGATGCCAGAAATATGTTTTTTTTTCCATAATTCCAGAGATTAATTTTAAGGCCGCCGTGATGTCAGGTGTGACAATAAATTAAAAGATCAATACATAAAACTCAATGTTTATAACATATATTAATTATAAAAGACTTGATTACTTACGTGATTTTGAATCCATTGTGCGCGCTACCCGTACTGCATGTATCTAATTGGAGGAACCTACTCGAGATCCGGAACAATGACCCGACATGTGATACTCATGTACCAAATCAAATACTCTTCATCTCCACAAGATGCATCTCTCTAAATATCATGTTCCTATGTACATCCCATTGTGATGCATAAGTTTATGGTAGGTTAACCAATTGTAATACCTCGATGAGTTATTACTTGCAAAACATCACTCGTATCGATATCAACTAAAATGTGATATTTATAGCCAAATTATCGCATTGCTTGATCTAAGTAATATAGCTCAATCATCTTAAAAAAAATTTGCTAGACAACTGATGTCCATATATCCATCCCGCTAATGTAAACAACCAGAGCAACTGCTAGTCTTTCGTCCAAATAAAGCATCCATATAACCTGTAGAATATGAGTTTCTTAAATATTAAACAACAATAATTCGATGAAGTTAATTTCTTTATTTAACAAATAGTTCAGAAAATATTTAGATAACATGTTGCCTATCTAACTCACTTTGATAAAATTCTAACACATGTGTTGAGTTATTTTCAAATATTCTACCAGCACATCACCCACATTACAAATACATGTAATTTTAATAGCATTTTTAAAAGTTACAATTAGACAATACAAATTTGCATTAACATTGCAAAATAACTTTGCAATACCAGCATCCTAGTAGAAGCTGTAATGTAACCATTATAGTCTAGATCATTGACAACAATCTCGGTATTTATAGCCGACCAACATAAAGATGCTTACAAGACTATAACTATTATTAAATATAAACAAGTTGATTATTTATTTTTAAGGATAAATATTGAATGTTAATACTATAATCAAATTTTTTTATTCATACCTGAAGAAGTAGCAAACATCCCTTAAACTGTTTGACCTTCTTCATGTATGTCAAACATAGATATTTGTACTAGCATACTAAGATAGCAGATCTCCAGCTGTATGTGGAGTGGAGATGACATCTAAGTCATCTAGAAGCATTAGATAATTAATGGCACATATCTCACTATAAGACCCATGAATACATTGCCAAACAAATGCAATATATATGATCCGACATACCTACACAACACATTAAAATTATCATAATAATTCACGCAAACTTAAAAAATAATCAACACATTCATATATCATTCAAATCATAATTTAATTTGTATTCCGCAAGATATCATCGTTAGCATCATTTGGTGATGTTGAAAATATCTTCTCAATCCATTTAAAATGTATGTTACCCCTTTTCAATTCAAAAGGAGAGGGTGTCAATCCAAATAATCACTCATATAACACAATCTGACTATGAGCGCCAGTAAATATGATTATTCATCCATCAACAGGTAGTCCAAGAAAAACTGGCACGTCCTCCGATCAATGTTGAATGAGAACGCTTAACATATTTAATAATTTTAATGATAATTAAATTAAAAATATATTAAAATTAAATATACTTATAATAATAGCGAATATGCTATTCAATTGATGTCGATCCTCGCAAGATAGAAATGTCGACGAGCCCGATAAGCATAGATTGTGACTACTGCTCTCTGTGATCATAATTATGGTCTCCTTGCTCATAGTCATGATGACCAGAAATATCATCATCCAAATGAAGAAGCTCAACATTGGTAGATGATTCGCCACCTTGAGTGCGCGATAATTTAAGTAATAATATCTATAATTAATGTGAAATTAGATAAGTTTAATATATTTTAAAAAAAAATAGCAATATATCATATCATATTTTGCATATAATTATATTGTCATACATACATTTTTGATTAGACACATGTTTTTCTATTATAACCTGTGTCATTGTATATGTCACACCTATAATGTGCATGGCCTTCTCTTACATCCATCTTATTGTGCAAATGAGTAGAAATTCATCGACCACACACTAACTTCCATCTAGATGAGTCTGCTTCAACTCAAGGTTCATTGTAATCACTCCATTCTAGCTCTTCTGGTAATGGACAGAATGACATGTTATATGTTGATGTGTAACTTTGAATCTCACAATGATCATTAACAAATTGTGTGAAGAAGTCTAAGTGATTCTCAGCACAATATGCAAGAACATCTGAACATTGACATTAAAATGCATGTTATTTACCACATGCATATGTTCTATCATTCAAACTAATTTCATGTTTGACATCTTTACAACACCTGGTTTAATAGGGGTGTTGACCTAAAATACATGTTACTCAGAGTCAAATAACATTACAGTATGATCCCTTGATGTATCTCTACTCATTATCAACTCAATCTGAATTGTTGGGGGCCAAATTTTACCACGTTAAATATAATTATTAGCTTTACATCTCCGCTTAACACAATAACTATTACACCTGTAAAATGTTAATTACACTAGAGCTAAAATAGACATTGCATAAGAATCTTTTAGAACATAATTACAAGATTCTAAAAGATTAGTTGTCATATTACCACATTAGTGACCGCTATCATAACATAAAGCCTATTTTTCCTTTGATTCTCATTCAAACCATTTTTTATATGCTGGGTCCAGCTTACACATTCTTTGAAACCACAAATCATATTTGCATCTTGAAGCCTCGTAACACATCCTCGCCAATTCTTTTTTCATAGTTAAGTCTTTGAATTTATGATTGAAATTGCTAACAAAATATCTGGCATAATACCGATGGTATCCTATAGGTCCACACCAAACTTCTTCTATGCCATTCTTGATGCTTGCATGTTTATATGATATTTTACAAATACTTGTTTTATTACCAATAACGTACCTTTATATGCAAAGCAAAAACCATCTCCAATTAAAATAATTTTCTTCATCAATAATTACAAAAACCAAAGGGAATAACTCATTATTTGCATTAAAAGCAACTGCAATCAATAACTTCTCATCATATCGTCTATAAAAATATGTATCATCAATATTGATGGGTGGTTTACAGTGTTTGAAACCTTTAATAGACGGTCTAAATGATAAAAAAAACCTCTTCAATAAACCACTTATCATCAAGATTTCCTATATGCATCCAATTAATAATTGTTCCGGGACTATTTATTTAATTGCCAATAACAAAATAGGTGATTTTTCAAAAAAACTCCTCATATGAACCAAAAAGATGTCCAATCACCTTCTATTTTACAACTTATACTTTATCATATGAAATTTTATACTTGTAATATAATTTTATTTCATCATGTATGCTTGCAACCATTATTGAAAGCTTATTTATCATGATGGTTGATATAACATTAACAATAAAAATTACATCAAGCTGATGGTGGTGTTTTTTGACAAGGGTCGAAACAAATGTGTATTGTCTTTTTAATTTTACTACCTCAAATGAACTCAGCCTTTTATGATACCCCCATATAAATATCATTTACATTCAGGTGCTTGCACACATTGTAATTAAATAAATATAGAGTCCGACCATTGGATTCGGTATTAAACTGAATGTGTATTGTGTGTCATCATTTAACTATATTAATCAACTCATTTTTACTACTGAATATTTGTCTAACCTCCAAATTAGACCTTTCTAGCATACGTATATGAATAAGTACCCAATCATTAGAAACAACAAAACTAAACCCAAAAGCATCTCCGAATTCAAGAACAAGAGGTATGATTTCATCATCAACATCATCATTAACATCATTATCATTAACATTCACCATCACCATCATATTTGAGTCTAATGTATCATCATCCTAATTGTCACTAAACTCGAAATAGTCAAATCTATGTTAATCAGCAAATGAATTATCAAATATAATATCATCTATCATCTGAAACAAATCATTTAACAATAAAATATCTTTAATTCTACTAATTGAATTTGAAGGACTGACAGAAGTTAGGATGAGACATAAATTTTGTTTGACTAACCATATACAATACCATCATATTCAAACCACTTTAGATGAAAGAATCAATCATTGTCTTAAAACTACCATTACACATAACCAGTCCAGGATAATACTAATGTTCACCAATCTGACACCTCAAAGTTATTTCAACAGCAATTTCATTTTAGTTTCACCCAAGTCTATAACAAATGGTTTATTTCATTTAAGCATACGACATACTTAAATTACCATTTAACAACAAATTGCTATTGTTATTGTATGTGATACTATTGTTAACATCATGAATAATAATGCTATCGTAATGATATAAAATGAATATGTTATAAGCGATTTTATAAAAAGAAAAACATTTTGGATTTTGGATTTTTGTTAATTAAACATAATTTTAACTAAATTGCATTATCTCTATCCCAATTGGCAAACTTCATATCAAATTCCTAACAATACACACAAAATGCTTGATTCAACATCTTAACATCAATTAAACACAACACATAATTAATTGAAATAATTGATTCAATTTATTTTCATGTTAAATTATATCAAATCAACCCTAATTTATGATAATCTTAATTAACTTAACATTAATTCAACAAATCATAAATTCACCATAAACTATAAATTTAATCTAAACAATTATTTCATTTTAACCAAACCAAACCAAACACAAATTCATAGCTATGTAGAATATATACCTTGCTTGCAGGACAAGAAAAAAGATTAGGAAGGTTGTTGCAACAACAAAGGTAACTATGGATTTTTAGCACAATATCTAAGAATAAGCTCGATTTTTTATTGTTTTAAAGGAAAAATAGAAGTGTTTAGTGGGTTTTTTTAGAGAAACTAAGGGCATTAGTCAGTTTTTTGAGAGAGAGAGAGAGAGACAATATTTCTGTGTTCTTCGATCTGGAGAGTATAAATTTTAATGAATGCCGCATTTCAGAAATGCAACATCTTAAATTCTTAAATTGTCACGTTTCAAAAACATGAAATTTAACCATGTTGTGTGCTTTCTAATAGCGATATACACTGTGCTTATTTTTATTAAATCCGTTTTAAATTATTTTATTTCACTATATCTTTATGTTTACTCTGCTATTTTTTTTATAAAAAAACTTCTGTTTCCTCTCCTGCACCCACGTCTTTCTTTCCTCTACTCATTGATAATAGACCTCTCATTGGAATGCCGAAAAGACTAGCCATCATGTATCACATGGCAATGATATTATCGTTTTTATTTTCTTTTCCTCTCCCCGTTTTTTTTTTTTTTACTAGTTGCAATGGATAATAATAAGAATCAATTTCACTTGTAAAGCTCAAACCAATACCCTTAAGGGAATTGATAATAAAGAGAATAAACCAAGGCACAATTGTACAGAGTAAAAAAGAAGCAAAAACCAGCTACGTCCCAACAACTAAACTCGAAGATCTAGCACATAAAAAAGTAGTGAAAAGAGAATTTTGCAACAGGACTAAAAAACAAAAGTAAAATAAATTCAGGGATACAGACGCTACAGGAAAATGATGTACATACCAACACCACTTTACAACGAAGTAAATGAGCTACTCAAACCTACGGTATACAATTCAGCTGTACGAACCTCTGAACTAGACACGTACGAACTAAAATCCACTGATTCATGGTGGAAAACTATCAAGACACCATATATAAGATTCAAGTTCATCCCATCTCTGAAAACTTGTAGAAGGCTGAATCGGATGCAATTTAGTTGTGAGTGGCCTTTTCCCTACAAAACTTGCATCTCAAAGTTTTCTCCAATTGTTGGATTATCATTGAGAACACTCCTGTAAAAGAAAGCCGGAGAATTTAATATATCAGTTATGAAAATTTGAAAACAACAATCTTTTGCAGGAGTATTTTCATTCAGAATCCAATAATTTCAGGAAGCATTGACACGAGTTTTGCAAGAGAAAAGGCGAGTCTTGACTAAATTTTGTGTAATCCAACCATGCACAAGTCTGCAGAGATTTGATGAACTCGCAACTCATATGTTTCACTATTCATCTCAATAGGTTACCGCAATTGCAACTATAAAGATTGGATGCATAATGGTGAATGTTAGTTCTTATTTATCTAGTTCATAAGCCCTCAGGTACTAACTTTCACAATTAATCATCTTATCTTAAAAATTTCATGGCGGTAACCTATCAAGAAACCATAAATGGGGTACTGAGTTCATTGAATCTCCAAATGACTATACATGGCTGAAACAGACCACATTCAGTTGAGAGTGGCCTTTTCTCTATAAAACTTATGTCTTGGAGTTTCCTCCAATATCTGGATTATCGAGTAGAATACTAGTGCCAAAAACAACCCAAGAACTTAACATGAAGTAACACCAATTTAACAAAGTTTGAAAGTAGGATCTGAAGACTAATTTCTGTCGTAAATATCAAATTAGTGGGGTTACTCCTAGTATATTTGACAAAAAGACACAAAAGGAGTGGTAGCCTAAAACCTGGGACTGGGCCATCTCTATGCTGTAACGATGCTTTCACCAAAAGGGTGCCTGGGATTTGCTGAAACACCTAGCAGGAACACAAGGCAGTCATATATAAATTCATTAATGTCTGTTCTATTCAAGCCAGGTAAGGAGGTGAGCATACCGAAATGCAAAAAGATAAGTTATTTGAAGGAGGGTGCAAATAACTCGAACTATGGGATGCCTCCAAAGGGTTGCAAGTGGCGGCTCCATTGGGATGCTTTGCCTCGTCCCTCAGGATTGCTTTGCACTGGTCATTTGAGGCAGTGATCTAGTGAAATGAGAAAGTACTGCATGTAAGGACACAGAAATATGATAAACAGCATAGACAGAGAACTAAGTAACCCAAGAATCATGGTTCTTACATTAACAGCAAATGAAGATGCATTCAATTTGCAGGATGCACCCCCAAGGCAGAAAAAGGACTCAATAGATTGTAATACATGAAAGGCACTGAATTGCCGTTGAAGACCCTGCTAGGCAGTCAAAATTCACTATAGATGCATTAGTACAAAACAAACAGATCACATGGTATTAGTATAAAATTTTGAAAGTCATGCTGCACAGATTTCTTTTGCAAGCTTGGATAAACAAGTATATCTGGTAGCCAATGCTGCCACTTTTCTTCAGAAAATGGTCCATGCTGTCATCGCACTGCAATGATAGCACCAAAAGAGAAGGAAGGATTCTAGTGTTCAAACTCTAAAACTGTATAAGCAAAGGGACATATGCATCTATATGCAAATTCATACAATTTAAGTGCATGCCCGGACAAGTTCAGACTTTAAGGGGGACAAGAACAACAAGTGTGGCTGGCTGAGTATATGCCTTGAGAAAGATCCATGCCTCCCTGTTGCTTCAGGTATAGTTGGAGTAATGAATAAATTATTTTAGGGACAAATTTACAAGAGAGTTAAATTGGGAGGGACATATCCATACCTCAAGAGTGAAAGATAGGCTATTCTTCTGCACCAAAGGAGATATTATTTTCCTGACAGGAGGCACAAAAGACCAAGCAAGCCCCCACCGACATGTTTGCCCTTGGACAAATTCAGTGGTCTTTACTATAGTGACTCCAACTTCCCGAAGCTTTGAGGTAAGGAATTTGAGGTTCACTTTCCTTCCAACCATTGAAGTAAACCACCTTCAAACAAAAGATAAGCATAAAGATCAATATTCCAGAACTGGGTACCCAGATGGCCAGACATGTTGGATATCAATAATAGCAAATGTGAGGCGAGAAAAGTTACCGAAAGAACTCCTTCAACACTACACTATCTTCAATTATACGAGTGATAAAAGCCTTCTCTCCACCAGGGCAAACCATCTCCTCAGGAGTCCCACCACAAGCAGTTTTGGGATTCAGTCCTGCTTCCTCCATGGTCTCAAAAAATGGGGGATTACACATGCAGAAATCAAACTTCTCACCATCTCTGACTACACCAAGAAGTAAAGGTGGTCCAGAATACTTATTCATATCCAATGGAGGATCAAAAGAAGATGAGGGCAAAAGCTCTGCATCCTCGACCACAGTCGCATGTCCATCCATTTTATTTTCACAATTGACCGACTCTCCACAATTTGAATCTTCAATAGAAATGGCGCCTTGACAATCTGTGACCTTTCTGATTTCAATTAGTTCTGATATATGTTGATTACATTTAACATTTTTCTCTGCCCACTCCACTGCTACATCAGTCACATCTGCAACCAGAATCACCAACATATTATAAAACAAATTATGAGCAACACTGATCCATAAATGACCCAAAGAAAAGCTACCTGACCCGACAAAAGTCCATCCAAGAAGAGAGGCACCAAGTAGAGGGTAAATGCAGTTAGCTCCAGTGCCTATATCAAAACCTCTCACAATATCACCATTGTTGTTATTCTTTGGAATGATATCCGATGACAAAAGATCCTCGATCCAATGAATGTAGTTCGATCTATTTGGCACTGTAGGACATAACTGGCCATCAGGAATCCACCTAGAATGTTGAATTGACAAAAGACATTTAATTTACAAAAACCCAACAAATACAAGTAATCCCATAAACCATAAAAAAAAAAAAAAAAAAAAAACAACAATGCTACATAAACCGAACTACAACCAACCTCATAGACCAAACTAACCTTAAAAAACAACCATGACATTCACACACACACACACACACACACACAAAGACTAAGTCTTCATTACTCATTTACAGCAAAGTAACATAAAAATGCACCTTGAGAGTTTAACCCCCAGCTCCAAGCAATCTCATAGACCAAAAACATATGAAAAAACAACATTAAAATTCACGAAAACGTCGCAATCTTTATAGCTGATTGATAACAAAAGAACCTAAAGATGTTAACTTCCACAGTGATCACTACATGGGTCTTGCTTAAACTTAACAAAACATCGTTTATATAGTTATAAGAGTCGAAATGATTGTTACCAGTTGAGGCCATGATCATGGAGAAGCAGGACCCGGGTGAGTTCTCGGGTCGAGTTGAAATCGGTCCAGTCAATTCGAGGTCGACCATCGCGAGAGTAAAAAACAAAAGGCTTGAGAGACGGGTAGAGAGAAGCTAAGAGAGAAAAATCAGGTGGGTTATCGGAGTATTTGTTTTTGGGGTGGATGGTGGGTCGTTCGGGTCTCTTTCTCTTGTTTTTCTTGCTTGGCATTCTTTTTTTATTTTTTTTCTTTGAATTCTAGAGAGCAGAGAATGGAAGACGCAAAACCTGAAATATTTACAGAGAAAGGTGAGGGATAGTTCTTCAGGGATAGTTCTTCTCGTCGACGACGTGTCTTTTATGATGGACTGGATTGGTTCATCTCGGCCTTTGTGCGTTTGGGCTCTTGGCACATCTTGGGCAATTAGCCTGCAAAATGAAAATTCATGGTCAGTTACCTTTTTTTGGTTTTTATTTTCTATTTTTCTAAACAATATTTTCAAGATCTTTACATGCTAAATCTTATATTTTTTTTCTATTTTCTTCTACCATTATTCTCCATTTTATATTCTTAAATTTTGGGGGTTTTTTTCAAGATTTTTTTTATTCTTAAAGTTTTTCCTCCAGCAAAAATAATGGCTATAAAAAATAAAGTGTCATTTATATATGTAGTATATTCGCGATTCTAAATCACGGGACTACATCATAATTTTATTAAAACCACTCTCTCTCTCTCTCTCATATATATATATATATATATATATATATATATATATATATATAAAGCAATTAAGAATCGTGTTTTTCTTTAAACTATACCATTTTAAAAAAAAAAAAATTGGCAATTACGTCAATTTTTTAAAAAAAAAAACTCAAGAATTTCAGATGCTATATTGTAAGGCAATATCCACCATTACAAGTCTGTCAATTTATTTGCTGTTTAAAATTATGGTTTTAATTGTTTTTTAAAGTTTTTTTTAATTGAAAATATATCAAAATAATATATATTTTTATTTAAAAAAAATTATTTTAACATCATCACATCAAAATGATCTAAAAACATTAAAAATATATTAATTTTATAAAAAAATATTTTTAAAATAAAAAAATAATCATAACCTACATGCCAATGGCTAGGTATCCGTGTTGTGGCCTAAACCAAGAGAAAAGTGTGCAATTGAACGATGAGATCACAGGATATTTGGCGGATCTTTCGTAGACCCACCCCTCTATGCACCATACCTGTTTATCAATTGCTTGTCTTCCAAAAAGAAAACAGAGAAGGACACAGCACCAACTATAGCATACAAGCACAGCATCAAATTACCATCTTCGTTCATCCAAAGTTTCTTGATTTTCATAATAGCTAATCTATGGCTCCATAAAGTACAGCTAAAAGCGACAATTAATGAGCCAAAACCAGCATTCAAAAGCAAACCCTGCTCTGTTTATTGCTAGTATTCATTATCTATTGGCGATTAAATTTTTCAGCTTCTCAATTACGTTCAACAACGTTGTCCCATTCCAATTCCCGACAAGAAAAAAGGAAAAAGGAAAAGAAGAAATGTCTTATCCTTTAAGATGTTGTGTTCTGCCTTACGTTTTCATTTTTCTATGGTCTTCTTTAAAGGGATTTTACTGTCCATCTCTTGTCTTGTAGCATATTGAATCCCCTCTAAATAAAACTTTCCTGCATTGATGGAGTGCATTTTTTGAGGTGCCAGCCCTGCACTAAGAGGAGGAAGTGGGACCAAAGAAAAAGGGAAGGCCTATCCATATCAACAGTTAGCTGAGTCAGCTCAGTACAGTATCCTATGGATAAGCATTTCAACACAAGAAAATGCAAAAATAATAACTGAAAAAACCACTAATCCTGGATAAATTCTCACGGCATCTCTATATAAACAATCGCATAGGGCCCTTTTATCCATCCCAGAACTCCTCTATCCAATACTTTCATGCTTGCAACTCCTACCACTTCATTTCTCCAAATCACCACCACAAAGACACCTTGCTCAAGCCCTTTTAGTGGCGAGTCCTATCCACTCAAACCTAGAGCATCTTTTACTACTGCTTCACAGGCCAAGAAATCACAAGTGAGAGTTGGCTCAATGGCTACAACCTCCTCATTCTACGAAGTGCTAGGGCTTCCAATGAGTGCTAGTGGCCATGAAATAAAGGCTGCTTATAGAAGACTAGCAAGAACTTGCCACCCTGATGTTGTGTCCATGAATCAGAAAGAAATGTCAGCCACTGAGTTCATTAAAATCCATGCAGCATATTCAACACTATCAGACCCAGATAAACGTGCAAGTTATGATAGAGATCTTTTTAGAAACAGTAGGCCTTTCGGGTCTTCTTCTATGAGGTCGGCAACAATGGCAGCTGCTTCTGGTTATACTAGTAGGAACTGGGAGACTGACCAGTGTTGGTAGTTCTTTTTTTTACCTTTTCATATTTGCATAGCGCATGTAATGAAGTTATTAAGTTACATGAAAATGGGTGTTAAACCCTGAAACTCTGCTCGTATCGTTCTGTAATCAATGCTTTTGATTGAAAACAGAGGAGATAAAACAGGGGAAAAGACAGAGCTAGTTTGTACGTAGTAGAAATGGGCACTTTTTTAGTGTAATTTAATGTTGATGTCTGATTCTTTTGTTACCTTCTGCTTATAATTTGAAATACCATCGCCCTTGTATTTTTCGAAATCTCAATATATTAACGTAAGAAATCCAAATACAATTCCTATACAATTGAGGTATTTTGTAGTGATTTTTCTACAATCTCTTCAAAATTGCCCAACTGTCGTGTTTATCTTACAATGGATACCAATTTGACTAGAGAACAAGATCCTAACAATTGGGGAACATACATTCACATTTCAAGAGCCTTGAGGCTATCACAAGTTGACAAATAGAGCATAATGGATAAGGGGCTAACAAGACAGCAGAACAGGACAAAAAATGTACAGGTTATTAAGGTTATTAGTTCACCATGCATCGGCTGTCTTTCTCCAAAATATTAAATATTAAAATCACACAATTATCCACCATCTGAAGAAGGCATTATTGATGGAGAAAATCATTAATAAATCTGTAAGTTGCCAATGTGGTCAAGTTGATTGCGACTGGAACCCTCATAAGACCCATCAGTTAACGAGCCCCACTCGTTCAGTGACCCATTAATCTTGGCGAACTCAGTTGATGCCTGAAATCAACCCACAACACCATTTTCTTAAACTTAAAAAATATGCATTATCTCTTGATTCAGGAGAGTTAGTTAATGGCATGCAAATACGTTGATTATTATATACTGGGGAGTGAGAGGAGCACCTCCCAAAAATCATCATAGTTTTCTGTAGTTGATGCGCTCCTTGACCTGGGGAAATTAATACGATTAATCAATAGAAAGCAAATTACTGGTGGATGCATCAACTGTGTATGAACAGTCTACTTCTTACCGTACCAGCTCAGTGAGTTTTGTCCTTAAACATGATGCATCAAGCTCCAGGCATTGGCGGCTTAGAGGTCACATTTACACCAATGGTCAAGAGAAGGCGATCTGAAATCATATAAATAATGACTGGAGGAGAACTGTCTTTGGTTCCATATACTAATGTCCTGTTTTGATTTTAAACTAGTTTTCATCTCTAAAAGTCAGGTTTTAAGAGAATTATATAGTTTTTTATGTGGATTTTCAAACATAAATAATAAGCTCATTAATCGATTAGATTATTTTTTTGAAGTTAGAACAACTATCCAACTATCATGTCTGCCTTCTTTTCGTAAAAAAGCACAATACTTTTTGTTCGAGCCATTGAGATCCTTTTCTTTTCGCCGTAAGGAATTCCACTTTCATCAACCATTATTATTTTTGCTGACGAAAAAACAAGAAAGTATTGAAAGTGTGCATGTACGTTTTACACGTGAAAACCACATGGATTTTTAGTGTTTTTTTTTTAATTTTACTAGTTTAAAAATATATTAAAATAATATTTTTTATTTTTAATATTAATATATTAAAACAATTAAAGAATATTAAAAAAATAATTCTTTTAAAAATAGTATTTTTTCCCGAAAAACAAACAAGGTTTTTAAATTTTAAATAAAATCAAATACTTAATATATATTTTTTATGTCTAAAAAAGGGTTTCGAGATCCAAACCGATAAGAATTATGTGCGCTTATTATATTTTGTTTTAGTGATTAGAGCTAGTTTTTTCACATCAAAAATAAAATTTTCACCCAATTCTATCTGAGATAAGCTATTCGTACCCCAAGTATTATGCATATGTGAATTTTATAGCATACCCAACTCTATTGAAAGAACTGCTAAAAACTATAATTTCATCGATCCCCATTACAGTCCGAAGCAGTCACCTCTAATAAATTATTGACCCCTTTTGTCTTGATTCAGACAGATCCTTGCCTGAGTTGTCAAGGAATCCTACAAGGCAACTACTAGTTTCAAAGAGATAACCTTTCAATACCCCAAAAGTCAGGGGAAAAAATTAGACTTCTGCACTAACTTGGTGAAAATTTTCGCCAAAATTGAAGCCTTATCTATTCCTATAATATAACCTTATCTGAAACACAGATTCAATGGTGTTCATGCAACCTAGGTAAACAGGCAGGAATCTTACAGTGTCATTACATTTCAAGCTATGAATCTGAATTGAAATTGATAATGAAACTTCTGTGGCCATCCCTCCTCTCACGTGCTGTGGTGTTCTGCAGCTTGCAAGTGGCCACCAGATAAAGAATCATGGATACGTACGTGTGAGCTGCGTGTGGAAGATGCTAAGCTTCGAAAAGAACCAATCAACTACATGCTACCATGTATCGATACGCCAGCAACACCTGTCTCAGACTCACCTGACGTGCTTGTATTCAGTATATAGCTTGTTACTTGGACTGGTAGTTCAATGATTTATATGGTCGGTTTGCCGACAAATATTCCGAGCAGCTCTTCGTTTATTGTGGGTATGTGGTGTGATTTGGCCAGCCTGAACTTGGCAAGGAAAGGAATTGGTCTTGATTCATGAGAACAATTGATTCAGAATATCCTGATTGGAATTAAAGAAAAAAAAACTACTTGACTCTGCAGAAATCCTGAAGCGATATATCAAGACTTCAGAGGGGATCATGCCGCCGTTGAATATAAATTCTAACAGAGAAAGGAAACAAATCTACAAATCATGCAAGTCTTATGCAAATCAAGAGTTCTGGGACCAGAATTCTTTCACACGAATGACAACGCTTCAAGCACACGAGAATTGTTAATGACCATGGAACTGAGTGCTGATTGATCTAACTAAGAATGCAGAGGAAAAAACAAACTGCAAGGGTGTTGATAGACCTGCAAAAGTAGAAGGTTTGTAACAAGAGCCCATTACTATTAAGCCTGCAATGGTTAGATACTAGTTTCAGCCCTAATATGAAGGCCCAGCCCACCCTGCAAGCTACAAACATGATTTCGCAAGAAATTTGAGGTTCTGTTCCAGGATTTTCATGTCTTCAGAAATTATTCAATAGAGGAAGCGTCATGGACTGAGCGTCATAAAACACTTTAATGTTTAAGTGGGTACATATACAATAAGAATGTTGCGTTAACAGTTGTGTAATATATTGCAAGTGTAGTAAATAAAGATGATAAAATGAAGGAGATGTGGTGGAGGAGATTATTTTTCTTTTGTTTATATGTGAGTTTATGAGTTTTTTTTCTTTTTGTGATTCATGAGTATAAGGGTAAAATATTTAGAGATTACATTTACTTATAGAATAAGGGTAGAAAATGATTGTGCAACCTATACTTTATAAGTGATTATATAAGATAACGGTAAGAATAAGCAGTAACATGATTAAGTATGAAAAAGATATAATTAGATAAGTCAAGTCTAAATAATATATATTTTAACATAGCCTGTTAATTCTTGTAATTACAAGATAGGCACGTGTAAAGTTTTAACATAGATAAATTAGAAGTATTTTTTATTTTTTTTCAATTATCAAACTATGTACAGATTATGTGTGTGTGTGTGTGTGTGTATGTAGTACAACTGTAAGTAACAGCTCTCATTAAAAGTGCTACTTAAAATTTAAAACTATGCTACAATGTGTGTGACATATATAAAGATAAAAATCTAAGATTTTTTTTATTTTATTTTTAGTTACTACATAATCTTTGACTTGATTATCAAAACTTGATTCAATAGCATGTTATTATTAAATATTAAAATTAATAACTAACCATGTAAAATAATGATATTTATTAACAAGTCTAGCAATTATATTTGAGCATGGCAATCCTAAACATTGACATTCAGTTGAGAAAGCTTATCTAGTATAGTAAGGGATTTTGTAAACGTTATATTAGTTGGTAAGATATTCAAAACTATTTTGATAATTTTCTTATGTATATGTATTTGCTGGATAATCAATAAGAAAAACTTATTCCTTTCATAAATCTATCATGGTATTAGATCAGATAAAGAAATAAAAAAATTATTATTTCTTATTTATATTCTTCCTTCTTTTTTTTTTTTTTTTGTTTCAATCTATACTAACTATAACTAATTTCTTTATCTTAACCCTCATTCTCAACACAAATAACACTCATACCACTCTTATTAATATTAATGTTTTTTGTTCAAACTCCACTCAAACTTACTTCCAGTAGTTATATCATTTTAAAGCTAGAATTACACACTATATTCATTGGATATGATCTTTTAGGTTACATTAATAGCTTAAAACCATGCCCCCCAACCACCCTTTTTCAAAATAACATCATGAAATCAAACCATTCTCACATTACCATTCTCACATCCACTAGATCCAACAGGATTAGTTAATTCTAAATATTATAATTGGCATCATATCCCTAACTATCACATCATTCACTACTCAAGCTAAAACTTCTAATGAAATATCGACTATCTTAGCTAACAATTATACAAAGCCATCTAATGGATATACTAAACAAGTTAAAAGCCAATTAAAGAGTACAAAAGGATTCGATAGAATGATTAAGTTCTTGCAATCCATTAAAGTAAGAGTTTATGAACTTCCTTTACTTGGAGCACCACTTGGTGCAGAAAACCTCACTAAAAAGATACTTGATGGACTTAAAGATGAATATAAAGAATTAATATGTGTTTTCCAAGCCCGACTTTTGATTAACTTTATAAAAATTGCTCAATTTTTAAGCCTTTATTCTCAAAACAAATTCTGAACAATATTATTTTCCTGCCACCACTAATCCTATAAACATGAATACACTAACCTAACACCCATCTATAGACTCAAGCTTCACCAATTTTTCATGGTGTTTCTTCAATAGCAACACCAACAGGCCTCCCACAACACTAAGCAACAAATCACCCGTCACTTAAGGTAATCATTCATCTTGGCCATACTTGAGTTACTATCAAATATATAGAATACAAGGTCATACTGTAAAAAGGTATCCATCATTTTAGTTGGTACCAAAACAAGCAGAAAAATAATATACCCATGTTTAATGCCCAGTTCAGCAACTCGCTTTTCATAGTAGAGCTGGCCAAACAGGGCATTGATAAAATGAAATGGATCCAATTCGCACACCCAACAATAATTTTACTGCTTCAAACGATCAGTATACCTTTACATGATAGTTAAAGTTTCATTATGTTGTAAATACTTCCACCAATCTATTAGGGCTCTTGAACAGTGGTGTTTAACACTTGTTACATCTAACTTATAGAATCTTTTATTTTATGCTCCGATACAATGGCTTAGGTGACATTATAATCTGAGATGGCTTGGGTCTTCATGTATTACACACTTGAATATAATAGTGTATCTTAAAGAAGACATTTTCACATTGCCTAAACTGGATTAACATTATTATCTCATGCCTCTCTTTCTTTATGTTTTTGGACTTATGCCTTTATCACAACAATTTATTTAATAAATTGTATGCCAATTTCTATTTTAAACCTCTTTATCTCCTTGAAACCATTTTCGGAATAACTCCTAATTATCCAAAACTTAAATTATTTGGTTGTTTGTGCTATATTTGGTTTAGACCATATACATCCAACAAACTAGATAGTTGTTCTAAACCAATAATGCCAGGTTGAACAACTATTTTTCGAAAAGACCTTCACCAGCTAACCTCCACTTCAGTTCAGATGCCTCCCCTAAGCACTTGTCTATTAAGCTAGAACCCACGATTTCTTTGGACGCAACATGCCCACGTCTCTTCTGGAGTTCTTGTAATCTTGCTCTTTTATCCACCAATAATGCTTCTAATTTTTTAATATCTTGATCAAGCTCTGAGATCTCTCCATCTATTTTCTGCAGGTTCTCCTTTTCTGCTTTAGTTTGAAGACCATAGTAAGCAAACACAATTCTGTCCAGACGGTCTAAGGCGAACTGTATGTTGAAACCTGCAAAATGCACCCTTTTCAAGATCTTCCACCACTTCGACATTAGTTCTTGGGAAATATCAACAACTCTTGTGGTGCGCATGCTGTTTATTGTCCAACAAAGTGGGTTTTGCAAGGATAACATCACCTAGTGCCTCCCTTGTGTATGCAAAGTCTGACTTCAAAAAATGATCTTCGACCTTGAAAATTTCAAATATATCTTTGCCTCCATATAATAAGTTCATAAGAGTAAGAGCCTAATTTGGAAACAGAGAAGCTTGTGATCCCCTGCTCTTGGTGGTATCATTCTGAGCCCAGTGTCTTGCAGCCATAGAAATGCTTCGATACAAGTCTGTGTCCTCAATTCTGAAACGACTATTAATTTCATTGCAATCTTTATTCTTTGTTCCACTGCCCCGTCAGTTTCCTGAGGAGGAAGATAATATTTGCCAATCACCTTCCCAGCCATCTTAGAGATCAAGGACTTCAACTCCACTTCGCCATTATATCCCAATAATGAACGTTTTACCTGACAGCAAAGCAAGTAGAGTAAAGGAGAAACACGAAGCGTAGTTCTTGTTTTAATTATGAGTGTGAAGGCACGGATCATGTTTCAATCCCCTCACTCCATCACTCGGACGGAGTGACATTTTTTTTTTTTTTTCATATAATCACTTCAAGAATTAGATAATTGTCTACAAAAATTGAAGTAAAATGTCAGATATAGAAAATATGGTAGAAAACGTACCTCGGATGTTACGTATTTAATCTCAGCAATATAGGGGCAGCCCTCAGAGCAACAATAAACTGGTAGCCTTGGATCTCTTTCGTTTTCGCACTCATCGCAGTAGAACACATCCACGTCATTTTTGTCTTCGCCGCCCACCGGAGAATAGATAAGCCTGAGTGGATGTGTATGTAATTCACTTTTGTTGGGAATGATACACGGTAAGGGACCACATTCAACATGAAGATTGTAATTGCATCGGGCACAACGAAACAGAGGTGATGATGATATGCAATCCTTGTTGCAGGCCTTGCACTTTATACCTTTGAATTCTAAAGAAATTTAAGACTGTTTTACGGAAAGAAAAACTTCAATTTGTATTTGTTCTGTTGCTCTATACATGTATATATAGTAGGAAATTATGTGACAAGGAAAGACAGTCTTGCACATAATTTCTCCAAGAATCTCGCTAGAATTTCAGACTAATAATAACAGAGCATAAAACCATGTCTAATCTAGGCATTAAATAAATTACATTAGGGAATATTATAATGCTGGAATATCTGCAAGATCTCTGTATCAATAGTTGCAGCTGGAATATCTTCTTCAATATCTGTTTTATCTTCTACAGTATCTTCAATAGATTCATTGTTGCTGTCAATATCATTGCCTATGATGTTCTCGATAAATGTAAGATTGTGAGGGTGAGCTTGATATGTTATAGTGGACACCTCCACCGGACATTTAACGTGCACGTTGAATGGTAATGGCAAGCCACCCAGTTTTTTTCTCACTTTCTTCGGTAATTTGGACGGAGTGCGGTAGATGAAGCCATTGCATATATTATAACAGGAAATGCATCTTGCTTTAGGAAAACATTCTGGAGTCAACTTTAACTCGAGGCCTGGATAATGCGGTTGGAATACCTTTACAGGAAGAAGGAAGCATTGTTGGTAGGGGAAAAACTTGCATACCCGGCCCAACGACAGACATAGGCCTTGTCACAACAGCTTTTCTGGCAAGCGACGCAGTGAATTGCTTCATCATCAGTTACATCAACAAGTGTTAGGGGATGCCCGTGCATAGGGTGGTGGTAGAGCTGATCTTGACCTTCAGATTTCATTTTTTCAGGCAGTAAAGCGCAGTCGACATCGAGCCTGAAGTTGCAATTGTGGCAGAGGTAGTGGAAGCCACCACGATTCCTCAAACAAGCATTGCAAGTATAAGGATTTCTTTCGGTGCATAGAGCGAGAGAGCAACGGTGATAGAAGTGATCCAAACATTCAGCACGTGATTTGTGAAGATAGAATCTGCAGGGTTCACACTTGTAGAACAGGACCGAGCTAATTATAAATTCCCAACACAAGTAGCAGCGTGGGGGGTCATCATTAACATCCTCCAGTTCAGTAGCAACTAGGACTAATGGATGAAGATGGGAAAAATGGATTAGAACATGATCTTCATCTTCTTTTATGACAGGTCTTAGTAAAGCACATTCAACATCTAGATAGATGAGGCACTCATTGCATTTGTAGCCATAGGTGTAGCCATCTATGTTCCTAAAACAGGCGTGGCACTGAAACTGTTCCGGCTCGCCTATCATACGAGTCTGAAAGATTGAAAGCGTGTGGGGATGAAAAGGATTTGAGAACCATGATGGCAAATTTGCACATAAATCATGGAGGTTTAAATCGCATACGCTGCAACTAAAATAATACGGATCACGACAGTGTTCCTTGAAAGCTTTGCATACAGCTAGATTAGCTTTGTCAACCTTCTCGATTAGCTTCAATTGATGCTCACCTCTGAAATGCTAAGGTACTTGACTCCCTTCATCTCTCTCTATGTGAAATGTTTTGCCTGGCATAAAGAAGTTGTCACTGAGGTTTCTTCTCGTTGAGAGATTAAGAGTAATGATTGATGCAATATGATTTTTATTATTTAAGAATAATGATCGGTAAGATTTTATCAAATCTTTTTAAAGATATTCTTCACATAAATTCTTGTTAAAAAATTATATAAATTATATTTTAAAATGTTTTTTAATAACTTAAATTATTATATTAAAATAATTTTTTAATATGATATTAAAATTTTAATAATTAAATAATCATAGTTTGAATTATTATTTTTATTAAATAAAAATTAAATATAAAATAATATAATATCACATGTTTTTTTTTTTAATAATCATGGGTGATTTAACAAGAATTTTACCTGTTCAATAAAGTGGGTTCATTTAGCATAATTCTTGTTCAAGAGATGAATGGTGAAGTCATATATAATTTAGGAATCTTGTTTTTGGGCTATCGTCTCTTTTGAAAACTGAAACACAACTAAGTCTGTAATTTTGTGTATGAAAACCCAGTCAGTCTTTTTGCTTTTAATAATGCATATCTGTTGAATATATTATAAACGTCCAGAGGTTCTGACAAATTTAAAAATAAAAAAAACTTACTTTAATTTTACTCCATTGTTACTCTAAATTTAGTATATGTGAAATAAAATAAAATAAGGATAGAATCATATTTTTATTTGTAAAATATAAAGATATTGTAAATATATATAAAAAAAAAACATTATAAATATCTCTTAGAAAAAGATAAATGATGCTATTGAACGTTGATTTTTATACAGTATAACTATTAAACATAAAACTTATGTCGTAACTTGAATTTTAGGTCATGACCAGTAAAGCAGAAGTAATGTTATGGTGGTACCTCATCTATACTAGGTCTCAAACAAACTTATTATAAAACAAATTATACAAAATTTGCGGTATTTTGTAAATTTTCAAAATATTATTCAAAACCAATAAAAATAAATAATAATCCATAATACTTATTAAAATATAAAAATCTAATCTTTAACCGAAACAGTGGAGCTCTAGATTAAAAGAAAAATCTTGTGAAAGTAAGTAGGGCATACCAATCATAAGCAAAACTGATCATTAACGAAGAAGCGGGAACTCCCAATAAAATCAACTTGTCAACAGAAATTAAGAATCTGAAAATAATACTAAAAAGAAAGGTGAGTTCAACTTACTCAATGAGTGAATAACATTTAATATTTACTAGATATTATAAATTGGAAGCCGTGTGTTTGTGTGTGTGTGTGCACGCATGCATACATACATACATACTAAGCATATTAGTATATGATAATAGAATATATGTTAAATCAGATAACAAATGAAACCTTAAGGTTTCCATAATAGAACATCGCGAGATTATTAGTTGCGCACAGGCCAATGTCGCTCTCATCAATTAAGTATATAGATACGATGTGCACAAAGACAAACTGTTTTTTGTTAGTATGGAGTTTTTAACAAGTATGATATCAAGACATAACATATATTCATATAATTATCATAGCAACTGAATGTCATATTAAATCGAATTTAATTCAACATAATGTGAATACATATTCAAGAAACTAATGATGAGTACTTTGAAATAAATCAACATATATATATATATATATATATTCAAAAATATCATTCATATCATATAATCAACATATATAGTTATATATATTGAAAAATGTCATTCGTATTCATCATATAATCAACATATATAGTTATATATATTGAAAAATGTCATTCGTATTCATCATATAATCAACATATATAGTTTTATTTATATTACATGCATATTAAAGATCATCCTTCTTATATGAAAAACAAAGGCAAAAGACAAACATACATAAAACTAGGAATTATTGATGATCACAAAGATAAACATCAACAGAACCTATAATAAAGATAGAAATGACTAAAAAATAACTCATGGCAAATAACATAAAAAATTGCAACTCTAATATGAAAGATCAAAACATAATTACAAAACCGAAATAGATCCACCTAATCAATCTCATACATTTCCTAAACTGATCGAACTTAAAAAAAATCAATCAAACCCCACTTCTCAATTAAATAATCAATCGAAATAACCAACCAATCAACTGCCACCATAGGCCAAGTGGTTAGTCGATTCATACGAACTGGTCAACAGGCACCATCAAGTCCACTAACTAGCTAATTCAGCCAACCAGTTGATCAAGATTTTAGGATTCTGATCTGCCATTCTTTCAAATCTTACAGATCCTTAAAACCAAAAAAAGCTAAACTTCATATCAAACGATTTTAAGCCAAACTAAAACCCTAAAACATCAATTAAACCTCTCAAATCATCCAATTATCAAATCAATAAATAAATCATAAAATCTCTAAATACTTCTTTACTCTATCAACTATCAAATCTCCAGTTCAAAAAAACAAAAGATACTTACTTGTTTCTTTAAACCCCTTTTAAAACCTAAAAGCTTAAGTTTAGAATTGAATTCCTTAATATTTTTTAGAGAAAAGTCATGATAAGAGAAGGAAAAGAGAAGAAGAGAAAAAAAAAATCTTTGGCAATTTTTTTCTTTGAATACATAGGTTAGATTGGATTCTTGAGTAAGTATCTTTTGGGTTTAGGTATGATGGGTCAAACCATAGATCTTAAAACTTAAATATTATTATTTTAATTTTTTATGAGTATGGAGATTTATAAGACATTATAAGTGTCTAACCATTAATAAAATTATTGAATATGATTAAATTTACAAAAATGTCTTTAAATATCTAATATAGAAGGGTTAAGTTTAATAAGAGAAAAGAATGAGAATCTAAGTATCATTAACTAATAATATGTTTTTTAAAAAAATATATGAATTACCTGTGTTTACCATAATTCTATTATTTTCTAACAAATTTATTATTTATTTTTTTTTATTTACGTGAGTGTCCAGGCCAGCTTGCGCGTACCACGACTAATCCCACGGCCCACTGAACATCCTGCAAACCCAGTGAACATGTAAGGCACCGCGGGGGTGACAGGCGTGCACAGTGAGGTTTAAACCCAGGTGCAGAGGAAGGAAACAAGCCCCTTCCACTGCTAGGCCAAGACCTCAAATGCCAAATTTATTATTTATTTGTTATTCTAAGAGTTGTAGTTTTAGATGATTTTAATACGTGGAAGTTTAAAATAAGTTTTAAAAAATAATAAAAATAATAATACTTTAATATATTTTCAACTAAAAAAAATATTTTAAAAAATATTATTTATCATTATATTAATAATTTCTCATTTAAATTAGAATCGAGGAAGTAGAAATCATGTAACGTAAGGTAAGGTATGAAGACGATACAATGATAGGGATTAGATTGATTTGCAATTTGTTAAGATAATTTATTTATTTATTGTTCCTATCCATATTTGGGGTGAGAAATAAGATAGAACAAGATATGATAATGTCTAATTTAACCCTACTGTGTATTTGCCGAGCATGTTATGATGGTACTCTCGTGTAATCTTTGCACACGGAGACAAAGCGTGTACTTGGGCTGGGCCTTATACAAGTACTGATGCATGCATCTAAGGACCAGCCCATCTAACCCACCGACAAATTAGCTCGCTGAAGCAACTTCGTTGTATGTCCTTGAAGTCGTATTGCTGATATGGATGGGCTCTGTTTGGCAGTTAGTACTGTAGCGTATGATACTTCACACTTCGAGTATCCATTGGAGCAATGCACAAGTGTCCTGCTCTGTCGTCTCTGGCTAGGTTGAAAGTTTACTGCGATTCTATTCGCGCAACCGTGCTTTCCAATGGAGTCTCGATTATACTTGATTTGTAAAGCCACGACAGGGTGGCTTGTGCGAGCTAGGGTATGGACCCGTGCTTATCGACAGAAATGCGTGTTTCTTGCTTGCACATGAAAATTTCAAGCTCTAAGTGACCCGTATTGTCGGTAGATATAGCAAACAGGTTTCGAGGCGTCAAATTTATTATTTTTAAGGTATTAACTAACCTGTTATTTTTGTTATAGGGTTACAATTATAGCTTTAAACTTATATACATTAATTTCTATAAGTTTACCTAGATGTTATGTTCTGTTTCTGATAATCATAGATAAAGAATTTATAGAGAAAAATTAAAAAGAAAAACAGATTATTTCTAATTAATTTCTGTTAATATCAGACTAGTATTTATATAAAAAAATAACACCTTTTCATTAATGTGTTTGTAAAATTTAAAGATATGCGTCTTTAGATCAATTAATGTGTCTATAAAATTTTAAAAGCAAGTTTTTATTCAAATTATTTGAACAATATCTACTTAAATAATTTGATTACAAGGATGGGTCATGGTCTGTATCAAATTCTGTCGGGGAACCATAGGCGATTAGCTGTCCTCCCCAGTATGGTTTATGACATTGAACTTGATAATTATATGATGAATTGTGAATATGCAACCTCTGCACTCCACAGAGATTCATATAAAATAAACCAAGTTTATAAGAGCATCCCGTGCTCGTATCAATCCAAGTTTTTGGTTAAGCTGACAGCTGAAATTAACAGGAAGGTTCTACAGCAGAACAAGACGCTGCTTCCCTTTTGTCGTTTCTTCATATGTGAATCCTTTAGACCACATGATGTCAATTATTGGTATTCCAAATGCATAATAATGAAGTTCATGTCCTATGCAACAATCGTCGTCACGTACAATTGTGTATCTGTAGCCTCCTCCAGTCAAGTCCGAGCTCGAGCCTCGAGGTTTTTCAAACCTTTGGATGAGCCAAAAGATAAAGAAAATCAAGGCATGGGTTATGTATTAATACGATTTTGTTTGTGCTATAATTTAGGTCACTGCATGCATGAAGACAGTCTTAGCACTGCGGGATCCACGTTTAAAATCTTTGAACATTGTTAATGAAAAGAAAGACAGTTGTAGATACAGTCAGGGCCTGAGTATAATTCAAGGGACACTATCGAATCGGACAAATCTAATTGGTAGAAGATGAAAGGGATCCATCATTGGTGATTTTTATTAGTTTGTCTTAGCTTCTTCGGAATCTTCATTGCAGTTTCCAAAGGATGCTTGTGGGGGACGAGCAGAGAAAAGGAACTTGGATTTAATTTCCAATCGTTCATGATGTCCTCGTTTTTTTTTTTTTTTTTGTTAATTCAACCAGTGGCCAATTTTCTGTCTCGCTCATGGAATCAAACCTGCAATTTTCTGTCTCCACTTTAGTAATGCTAAATTGCAAAGCTGAAGAACTGAGAGAATTTAGGAGGGAGGTATATTTTATTAAGCGTTTTTTCTCTGAGTTTTCTTTTTTATACACTATTCTACACTGCCCTTATTCTTTTGATAAATCTATTTATAAGGAATTAAACTAAATAAAGAAAAATCTAATCTAATAAGAAAAGGTAGTTATGTTAACTTAACCGGTAGACAAGCACTCTGTTTTTTTTTATAAAAAAAAAAATCTAGCTTTTGCACCCTTGACGCCAATTATATAAATAATGAATAGACAACTGAAGCATGTGATGGTAGCATACACAGCTTCCTTCTAATACTCGCGACAAGATTCTTGAGAAGCTGCTTGAATTGTATCCGCGCCATGAATTTCTGTTCCTGATATGAAGACACATTAAAGTGAAATTCTGACTTTTTAAATGGGGCATGAATTATTGCCATGATTTCGCTGTTGCTATTTGTGCTCTGTTCCAATAATGTATCAACTAGATCTTGGCATTGGCAAAGAACAGCGATTCGCATTTGGTGGATGCCTTTGGCCTACGGATTGCACAGAACTGGGCTAGGGTTGTATTAGATCGCGTAAAACTGAACAGATTGCTGAAACATTTGTTCTTCTTTGGTGATGATGATCATAGAAATAATGTTTAAATCACTGCACCAGATTCACTGTTCTTTGCAGCAGCAGCAGCAGCAGTGCAAATAGGCACGCCCCAGAAGGTCAAGTTATTGATTCTTGCAAAAACTAGTGTAAATCTTGGACAAAATATACTCTCAATCTTGGCCTGTGAAGGCAGAAATAGAATGTTGGTTAATTTCTCGAGTTGTCTAGAGAGAACAAACCAAAAGGACTCTAATTCAACACTAACTCATACTGCTGCAGTAGTGAAAATTACAAATAATGATACCAAGCTCTAATTCCACTTCCAGAGAGAGTTAGAAGAGCCCGAGAGGCGAGTTTTCAGCGCACAAAGATATCTGGCTCCGGTGAAAAAACTTGCACAAACCTGATGATTCCTAGTGAGGCTAAGAATACAGATCTGGATGCAACATTATTCTATAAATATGCATCCATTTTGATAACCACTGGTTCACTCCAATGAGTCGTACCGACACCAGACACTTTGCATAAATAAAGCCCAGCTAGCTCAAATTCAATTACCTTAAAACATGAAGATTTTGGATTATGTTTGTGTTAATCTTTGCTCAATTTTATTATGTTATTTTCATGAACATCAATTCATCAGCGCACCCATCAATGCCTTATGCTTTAAAAAACTTATTTGAAGAAAACAAATTCAAAATTTTATAAAAACACTTTACAGTCACAAAAATAAAATATAAGGATTAAAGAAGAAATTACAAGAAAAATCATGAGAGCAATTTCTACTTTTGACCATCTAAGAATAGGTTTTCTTATTGATTAAGTTTGCTCTCTACAGTATCACCATGAAAAGAGCTCATTTAATATTATGCTAACAATTACTTTTTAAAATACTTCTTAATTGGAAAAGTATAGAAATAATATTTTTTAAAAAATAATAATTTTTGATATTAGCATATCAAAACATCTAATAATACAAAAAGAATTATTTAAAAAAATCAAAACTTTACAAAAACATTTCGCAATCACAAAAATAAAGTATAAGGATTAAAGGGGAAATTACAAGAAAAATTATGAGAGTAATTGCTACTTTTGGCCATCTAAGACTAGTCTTTCTTGTTGATGAAGTTTACTCCCTACAGTATCATCATAAAAATAACATGTTTGATATTGTGATAGCAGTTACTTTTTAAAGTGTTTTTTTGTTTCTAAATGTATTAAAATAATTTTTGTTTTATTTTTAAAAAATTATTTTTAACATAAGCATATCAAAGCAATCTAGAAATACTAAAAATATTAATGTAAAGAAAACAGATTCAAAATTTTACAAAAACATTTTACAATCACAAAAATAAAGTATAAGGATTAAAGGGGAAATTACAAGAAAAATCATGAGAGTAATTGCTATTTTTGACCATCTAAGACCAGGTTTTCTTGTTGACTAAGTTTACTCTCTACAGTATCACCATGAAAAGAGCCCATTTGATATTGTAGTAACAGTTACTTTTTAAAATACTTTTTAATTGGAAATGTATAGAAATAATATTTTTTTTATTTTTTAAAATTTATTTTTGACATAAGCATATAAAAACAATCTAAAAATAGTAAAAATATTAATTTAAAGAAAACAAATTCAACATTTTACAAAAATATTTTACAACCGTAAAAATAAAGTATAAGGATTGAAGGGGAAATTACAAGAAAAATCATGAGAGTAATTGCTATTTTTGGCCATCTATGACCAAGTTTTCTTGTTGATTAAGTTTACTCTCTACAGTATCACCAAGAAAAGAGCCCATTTGATATTAGAGTAGCGGTTGCTTTTTAAAATACTTTTTAATTGCAAATGTATCAAAATAATATTTATATATATATATATATATATATATATATATATATATATATTTTAAATTTTTTTTTGACATTAGTACATCAAAACAATCTAAAAATACTAAAAAATTATTTAAAGAAAAAAAATTAAAAATTTTACAATCACAAAAATAAAATATATGGATTAAAGGGGAAATTACAAGAAAAATCATGAGAGCAATTGCTTTTTCGGCCATCTAAGACTAGGCTTTCTTGTTGATTAAGTTTATTCTCGACAGTATCACCATAAAAAGAACATGTTTAATATTGTGTCGGCGGTTACTTTTTAAAATTTTTTTTGCTTCTAAATATATCAAAATACTTTTTTTTATCTTTTAAAATTTATTTTTGACATAATCATATCAAAAAAATCTAGAAATACTAAAAAATTAATTTAAAGAAAACAAATTCAAAATTTTACAAAAATATTTTGAAACCGTAAAAATAAAGTATAAGGATTAAAGGGAAAATTACAAGAAAAATCATGAGAGTAATTGTTACTTTTGACCATCTAAGACCAGGCTTTCTTGGTGACTAAATTTACTCTCTACAATATAACCATGAAAAGAGCATATTTGATATTGTGCTAGCAATTACTTTTTAAAGTGTTTTTAGTTTGTAAATATATCAAAATAATATTTTTTTTATTTTTTTAAATTTATTTTTTACTTCAGTACATCAAAACAATCTAAAAATACTAAAAAAATTATTGAAAGAAAACAAATTAAAAATTTTACAATCGCAAAAATAAAGTATAAGGATTAAAATGGAAATTACAAGAAAAATCATGAGAGTAATGGCTACTTTTAGCCCTCTAAGACTAGGCTTTCTTGTTGATCATGTTTATTCTCTACAGCATCACCATGAAAAGAACGTGTTTGATATCGTGCTAGCAGTTCCTTTTTAAAAGATTTTTTGTTTGTAAATGTATCGACATAATTCTTTTTTATTTTTAAAAATTAATTTTTGACTTAAGCATATCAAAATAATTTAAAAATACAAAAAAAAAATAATTTAAAGAAAACACATTCAAAATTTTATTATGTTATTTTCATGAACATCAATTCATCAGCACATCCATTAATGCCTTATACTTTAAAAAACTTATTTAAAGAAAATAAATTCAAAATCTTACAAAAACATTTTACAATCACAAAAATAAATCTAAGAATTAGAGGGGAAATTACGAGAAAAATCATGAGAGTAATTACTACTTTTGGCCATCTAAGACTAGGCTTTCTTGTTGATTAAGTTTACTTTTTACAGTATCATCATGAAAAGAGCTCATTTGATATTATACTAATTGTTGCTTTTTAAAATACTTGTTAATTTGAAATGTATAGAAAAAATATTTTTTTTATTTTTTAAAATTTATTTTTGACATCAGCACATCAAAATGATCTAAAAATTATTTAAAAAATAAAATTAAAATTTTACAAAAAAATTTTACAATCACAAAAATAAATTTTAAGGATTAAAAGGGAAATTATAAGAAAAATCATGAGAGGAATTGCTACTTTTGGCCTTCTAAAACTAGGCTTTCTTATTGATTAAGTTTATTCTCAACAGTATGACCATGAAAAGAGCATGTTTGATATTATACTAGCAGTTACTTTTTAAAGAGTTTTTTTGTTTTTAAATGTATCAAAATATTTAAAATATATATATATATATATTTGACCTTAACATATCAAAACAATCTAGAAATACTAAAAAAATTAATTTAAAGAAAAAAATTAAAAATTATACAAAAATATTTTACAATCTTAAAAATAAAGTATAAGGATTAAAGGGAAATTATAAGAAAAATCATGAGAATAATTGCTACTTTTGGCCATCTGGGACCAAGCTTTCTTGTTGATTAAGTTTACTTTCTACAGTATCACCATGAAAAGAGCTTATTTGATATTGTGGTAACAATTATTTTTTAAAATATTTTTTAATTGAAAATATATCAAAATAATATTTTTAAAAAATTATTTTTGATATTAGTACATCAAAACAATCTAGAAATACTAAAAAAATTATTTAATGAAAACAAATTTAAAATTCTACAAAAACATTTTACAACTATCAAAATAAAGTATAAGGATTAAAGGGGAAATTACAAGAAAAATCATGACTGTAATGGCTACTTTTGGCCATCTAAGACTGGGCTTTCTTGTTGATCAAGTTTACTACATATAACATCCTCATGAAAAGAACATGTTTGATAATGTGCTAGCAGGTATTTTTTAAAGTATTTTTTGTTTGTAAATAAAATATTTTTTTTATTTTTTAAAACTTATTTTTGACATAAACATATCAAAACAATCTAAAAATAAAAAAAAAAATTATTTAAAGAAAACACATTCAAAAATTTACAAAAATAAAGTATAAGGATTAACGAGGAAATTAAAAGAAAAATAATGAGAGTAATTGCTACTTTTAGCCATCTAAGATCATGCTTTCTTGTTGATTAAGTTTATTTTCTACAGTATTATCATGAAAAGAGCTCATTTAATATTATACTACCAGTTGCTTTTTAAAATACCTTTTAATTTGAAATGTATAGAAATAATATCTTTTTTTATTTTTTAAAATTTATTTTTGACATCAGTATATCAAAACGATCTAAAATAACTAAAAAACTTATTTAAAGAAAAAAAATTCAAAATTTTACAAAAACATTTGACAAACACAAAAATAAAGTATAAAGATTAAAGGGGAAATTAAAAAAAAAAAACTGAGAGTAATTGCTACTTTTGGCCATCTAAGACTCGTCTTTCTTGTTGATTTAGTTTACTCTCTAATATATCACCATGAAAAGAACCTGTTTGATATTGTGCTAGTAGTTACTTTTTAAAGTGTTTTTATTTTTTAATTGTATCAAAATAATTTTTTTTTATTTTTTCAAATTTATTTTTGACATAAGCATATAAAAACAATCTAAAAATACTAAAAAATTAATTTAAAGAAAAAAAATTTAAAATTTTACAAAAATATTTTACAACCGCAAAAATAAAGTATAAAGATTAAAGGGGAAATTAAAAGAAAAATCATGAGAGTAATTGCTATTTTTGACCATCTAGCACCAGACTTTCTTGTTGATTAAGTTTACTCTCTACAGTATCACCATGAAAATAGTCCATTTGATATTGTGGTAATAGTTGCTTTTTAAAATAATTTTTAATTAGAAATGGATCAAAATAATATGTTTTTATTTTTAAAAAAAAAATTGACATTAATACATCAAAATAATCTAAAAATACTAAAAAAATTATTTAAAGAAGACAAATTTAAAATTTTACAATCACAAAAATAAAGTATATGGATTAAAGGGGAAATTACATGAAAAATCATGAGAGCAATTCCTATTTTTGGCCATCTAAGACTAGGCTTTCTTGGTGATTAAGTTTATTATCTACAGTATCACCATAAAAAAAATTTGTTTAATCTTGTGCTAGCAGTTACTTTTTAAAATGTTTTTTGTTTGTAAATGTATCAAAAAAATTTATTTTTTAAAATTTATTTTTGACATAAGTATATCAAAAAACTCTAAAAATACTAAAAAGATTAATTTAAAGAAAATAAATTCAAAATTTTACAAAAATATTTTGCAACCGCAAAAATAAAGTATAAGGATTAAAGGGGAAATTGCAAGAAAAATCATGAAAGTAGTTGCTACTTTTGGCCATCTAAGACCAGGTTTTCTTGTTGACTAAGTTTACTCTCCACAGTATCACAAAAATAAAATGTAAGGATTAAAGTAGAAATTACAAGAAAAATCATGAGTAATTACTACTTTTTGCTATTTTAAACTAAGTTTTCTTATTAATCATGTTCATTCTCAAAAGTATCATCATAAAAAGAATCTGTTTGATATTGTTTTAATAATTGTTTTTTAAAGTGTTTTTGGTTTATATTAAAATAATATCTTTTTTTGTTTTTTTAATTTATTTTTTACTTCAATATATCAAAATAATCTAAATATATATATATATATATATATAAAAAGTTAATTTATGTAAAACAAATTCAAAAATTTTATAAAAATATTTTACGACTGCAAAAATAAAAGGACCCCTGAGTTAAATGTATTTTTTTTATTTTACAAATTAGAAATTATATTAATTTTAATGTAAACGCTTTGTCTTAAACCCTGCTCTGAATAAACAGACTCTCTGTGTACAAAGAAAAGAATCTTGGCTGTTCAATTTTCCAAGGCATATCACCAAAAGAAAAGAAAAAAAAATTGCAATTTTTTCTTTAATATTCTTGGAGCGTGGAAACCAAACACGTAACCGACGCGCTTGGGGTATCACTTTCTCATGTACTAATACTGCTTAATAAAGTTCTGACCAACCAAATTCCCTTCCTATGTATAATGCAAGAAAGAATGGTAGTGAGTTCTTTCAATATGGAGGATAGAGAAAATTACGTTTGACCATTACAACTCCTGCCCCCTCTTCCTTTCACAAAACTCACCGGCCACCACCACCAGAACAACCACAATCTAAACCACCACCTGCTAAGGTGGATACAAAGTTATCAGGCATAGAGAACATAAAGAGCCGCACAACCAATTGGCTCTTCTCAGGGACACACAAAGGACACAGAAGCAACGCATCAAGACCCTTTTGTCTCCCAACAATTCTCGATTGTGAATTATTTCCTAACAAGCCTCGTTGATTTGAGCTCTACGATTCTAGTCCGCCTGGGCCATGGCGGACATCGTGAAAGAGATCTTGGCAAGGCCAATACAATTAGCAGACCAAGTCACAAAATTAGCAGATGAGGCACAATCTTTCAAACAAGATTGTCTAGAACTTAAAGCCAAAACAGAGAAGCTTGCTGGGCTTTTACGCCAAGCCGCTCGTGCCAGTAATGATCTTTACGAACGTCCAACGAGGCGAATCATCGATGACACCGAACAAGTCCTCGACAAGGCCCTCGCTCTTGTTATCAAATGCCGCGCCAGCGGAATTATAAAACGACTGTTCACTATCATCCCTGCTGCCGCGTTTCGAAAAATATCGATGCAGCTAGAAAATTCAATAGGAGATGTGTCTTGGCTCTTACGAGTCTCAGCTCCCGCTGATGATCGCGACGATGAGTATTTAGGCTTGCCTCCTATTGCCGCCAACGAGCCAATTCTGTGTCTCATATGGGAACAAATTGCAATACTTTATACGGGGAGTTTAGAAGACAGATCGGATGCTGCAGCTTCATTGGTTTCCTTGGCTAGAGATAATGACAGGTACGGAAAGTTGATTATAGAGGAAGGTGGGGTTGCACCATTGTTAAAGCTGGCTAAAGATGGCAAAATGGAAGGTCAGGAAAATGCTGCCAGAGCTATTGGGTTATTAGGACGTGATCCGGAAAGCGTCGAACAGATTGTGAATGCTGGGGTCTGCACCGTGTTTGCCAAAATCCTCAAAGAAGGTCACATGAAAGTTCAGGTTGTGGTGGCTTGGGCTGTTTCGGAATTAGCTGCACATCATCCGAAATGCCAAGACCATTTTGCGCAAAACAACACAATTCGATTTCTCGTCAGTCATCTTGCGTTTGAGACTGTCCAAGAACACAGTAAATACGCAATCGCAAGCAAAAATAAAATGTCGATTCATTCAGTTTTGATGGCTAGTAGTGATACCAGTCCTGATGAAGATGAACCCGCCACAAAAATTCATCATCCGGTGGATAATAAAACTCCGATCCAGATGCACAGTGTGGTGGCCAACACCATGGCAATGAGAAGTCAGACTCTTAGCAATAACAAACCAACGCAAACCCAAACCCAAACCCAAAATCTCTCAACAAATCACCCCAATACTAATCATCCGAACCACGCCAAAGGCAACCACAATATTCCGAAACAACAGCATCATCACCATGTGTCATTGGCCGGGACTAGCATCAAGGGTAGGGAATTCGAAGATCCTGCTACCAAAGCACAAATGAAGGCAATGGCAGCAAGAGCACTTTGGCAACTCGCAAAGGGAAACGTCACCGTATGCCGTACCATCACAGAGTCAAGAGCGCTTTTATGCTTTGCAGTTTTGTTAGAGAAAGGTCATGATGAAGTTCAATCCTACTCAGCAATGGCATTGATGGAGATAACAGCAGTGGCTGAACAAAATTCTGAGTTGAGACGCTCCTCGTTCAAGCCTACATCCCCTGCTGCCAGAGCAGTTGTTGATCAGTTACTAAAAGTGGTTGAGAATGCAGTCTCAGACCTCCTCATACCATGCATCCAAGCTATTGGCAACTTGGCTAGGACATTTAGAGCAACAGAAACCAGGATGATTGGGCCATTGGTGAAGCTATTAGACGAAAAGGAACCTGAGGTTACAATGGAGGCAGCAATTGCCCTGAACAAGTTCGCATCGCCAGAAAATTTCCTCTGCGTGAATCACTCCAAGGCTATTATTGCTGAAGGAGGTGCCAAACACCTAATTCAACTTGTCTACTTCGGTGAACAAATGGTTCAATCTCTCTCTTTGATTCTCCTTTGCTACATTTCATTGCATTGCCCTGACAGCGAGGTTCTTGCGAACGAAGAGGTCCTTATTGTGCTGGAGTGGTCAACAAAGCAGGCTCATTTGTTACAAGAACCTGAGATCGAATCTTTGTTACCGGAAGCAAAGAGTAGATTGGAACTGTATCAATCAAGAGGTTCGAGAGGATTCTATTAACTCAATACCTTCATGCAGCGTGATGAAACTCTTCATCTTTTTCCTGTTTTTGTTCTCTTTCAGTGTACATAAATTAGCATTACTGTTATCATTAATGTCGTGGTAACTAATTGCTCACGAAGGTAACAAAAGCTTCTCGCATTCAATTTCAATTGTTAACGAGCATCTTCTAATTATCTCCTACCGAGTAGCCTGTTTTTCATCTTGTTCTACGTATACTTGTGGACTGAGCCTTGTCTATAAGCTTCAAATTAAAAAGGAACCCCAGCCTGAGGTCACATATGACATAGCTCGGCATCGAATCTTGTCACCATCATTGCTACTGCAATTATCAAGGACCACCACCACCGGTGCTCCGCATCCGCCGCTGCTATTGCGATGGTCCAGCCATGTCTTAAACACATGCGGCCGTGAAAGCTGCAATCCGGACTCGGCAACTTGTACTTCCTTTGTCGAGTAACTTGTTGCCAGTAAAGGCATCATGCTTTCCTGTCCAATTTGAAAATAGGGTCCATAAGATTTGTGCATCATGCCAGGCTCAGATGACAACAAATATCACCAGTATTCGTCGGAATCACATATTGTTGTGGTAAGGCTGACATCCTAGCCATTGTCCTTGTTCTGGCTGAAAGAAACTAGTCTCCAATGTTAATGGCGTTTTCTGATGGCAAATCTCAAGATTAAACATAGAGGTAACTAATCATGAAGGGTTTATTACAAGCAAATTCAACGGTACGATGTGTCTATGTTGTTAAAAGTAGATAGTTAAAGTTTAATTTGATGATTAATAATATATTCTGACAATGACAATACCTACCTAAATACTCCATGAGATTTGAAGCTACTCAAAACTTTTGCCATTTTAATTAGTTGAATTAAATATTGGAGCTTGAGCTTGAAATGATCATCTTAATTGATAACACATGGAGTTGTTAGGTAATGAGTCTCTGTTTAGAGGTCTCAAATCCTTGGCCTGGTCATGTCTTGAACTGAGTCTGGCTCTCGCCATCGCCTCATTTGATGTTTTACCCAAATATTTATTTTAGTAAATTGAATAAAGGAATTAATATGTGCTCGCTGTGCATGGTCTTAAGCCATCACTAATGATAAATTTTCTATTTTCAACAGTCATTTTAGCAAATGAATTACTACATACTAATTTGTTATCACCACACTATCTTCCAGGTCAAATTAAAAGTTCTTTTGAGCTAACAAAAATACCAATATCATAAGAAATTATAGAGCATTGTTATTAAACCTTAACGAACATAACAATCTTAGAACATCTTGATCTGACTTCTTACTTATCTTGAATTTAAAATCAAATTATATGGGAGTTATTTTGACGTGACTTGATTGACTAGACTGATTCAAATACAACTCAGACAATCAATTAAAAAAATCTAATAATAAAATTGAAAAGCAGAAAAGACAAAATTGAAAGGAAAAAACCTAGAGAAAATGAAAAACAAATTGGGGGTGTAGGTTATCCCTTCATTGTTCATATGAATTTTAGTAGTGATTAGCTATTTGATCTAAGCTACATTGCGGGTCATTTTTATTTTTTTTATTCTACAAAAGAATTCTATATGCTAATTTATCCAACGCGTGTTTATATATAAAAAATTACAAGTGTAGATCAAGAAACTTATCCATATATGCAATCAAATAAATTGAGAATTATGTGTTTTAAAAAAAAACATCAACAATAATAAAGACAAAAATAAAAAAATCAACAAACATATATAAATTAAGATATTTGACATTGCAGCACATGTCTTTGACTCGATTGTGTTGAATGATTTTTTACCAAAATAGTTTTTTTTATTTAATCAAACGATGATAGAAACAAATACACATGAAATTAATTGAATAAAATAAAATGAAAGAAAATATTATGCAAGGTTAAACATATTAAAAATATTATATGAAAATAAATATATTTTACTTATATTAAACATAAGAAAAAAATCATAGATGAATTATAATAATCCCTTAAAAACTTAAATACAAAATAACTAGAAAATAATCATCATTTAAAAAAAAACTATATAAACAAAATAAAAGAGAGAAGGGGTATTAATTTAAATATAAATAAAAAATACTTTTGAAAAAATACATATAAAAAAGAATCAAGTAAAATATAACAAATTTAAAAAAAAAACAATTTAAAAAAAAAAATCAGGCATTATTGGACCTAACAAACTAGGTTAACCTGCCTGGCCTGTTTAGTATGGGCTTGTGCACCTAGGTCTTTAATTTTTTTTATTGCATATGGGATGGATGATTGCCCTGATTTTTTTGGGGAAAAAAACCACTTGATATGTTGTTTGATTTTGTCTAGTCATTGTGGTAGCTAAAAAATTAGGACAAAAGCTTTTTTAACCTAAAAATTTATTTTCAACATATTTCAAACCCAAAAAAACCTAGAAAATAATCTAAATTGAACTCCTCTCGTCAAATGAAATCATTTAACACAAAGATTGATAATTTTGGTGGATAAAAGCAATGTCAATATTATTTTTCTCTTTCTACTACCAGAATCTTGCAACTTTCTTTCTCGTTTCCCAAACCAGGGACTAAAAAAATGAATGAAGTTCTGGATCAAAATTGATTTTTGCTAAAACTTCAAAAATTAAAGGGACTTGATTGTTATAATTAGGAGAGAATAAGGACTAAGTTAAACATTTCACACAAAAAATTTTAAAACACCACCCATCTTTTCCCTGTGTTTCATTTTAGCTATTTATCTTTTAATTTTATCTTTTTTAAATAATTTTAGCCAAATTAGAATCTAATTAGAAACTTAAGAGAAAAAATAAAAAAAAAAAAAAAAAAAAAAACCCTCAAAGGCACAATGAATCCACAGTTTCTATAAGTTTTAGTCAATAGTGTCTCTGTCACACCTTTTAGGTTTTTTATATATTAAAGTCATCCAAGTGTTATATTTTTCCAAAGCTATTGAATTTTTTCCAAAGGTAAAGTACTTTTTCCAGGAGAAATAGTGAAAAATGTTAATGTGTTTTCAATTAATTCTTATAACTCTAAATGTGTCAATTCAATATCTAAATAAAATATCCGTCTTCAATACATTTTTCTGTCTAGGTTTTTCATCTAGACTAACGGAATAGTCACATAACGGAAATTATATGGAACAGTAGATTGCGGGCCTGAAAAGACATGTCGGCCTCCGTTGAATATATGTGTGGGACTCGATTCTCTTATATTACGACGGCTTTTATGATTATAATTTTATAAAAAATATTTTATAAAAAATATTTTTAATTAAAATCATTTTGGTATTTATATATGTTAAGTTAAGACTATGGTTAAATTTAAAGTTGAATAAAAAATAATTTATTGTGTTTGGTTAAAAAAATATTTTTAAATTAAGGTTTTATATATATATATATATATATATATATATATATTTTGATGGTTTTTAATTTAAATATTGTAAATTTAACTATTGCTATTATATCATGAAATAAATAATACTTTATATATAATATTTTTTATTATTTAATTAAACCATTTATAATTTCATTACATATAAAATATATCCGACAAGGATTATAGTTTTTTTGGTTTCTTAAGTGCGCACCAATATCAGGTAAAATATAATCAGGAATAAAATTGAGATTGCGATTAAATTCTGCAAATGTTATCTCATCAATAAAATATAATTAAAAATTAAAAATAATTTTTTTTATTAGATTGGATCTGTTTAATGTATTAGTAAAATACAATTAAAAATAAAAAAAATAATTGTGAATAATCTCTCTGCCTATTGGCCATAATATTAAAAAAGACCATCAGTCCTCTATGGGCCCATTGATTTGGATGCATGGCCTCGCCTATTTTAGAAGTTAATAGAGTTTTATCATGGAGAAGGGGCTGCATTGTTTTATTAACAAATTAAACGATTAGGTTATTCATCCTAAAAACACATGGTCGGCAGCCACGAGATTAACGGGCCAGAGAATAGTCATAGGCTGGGCCTAGGCTTAACTTTTTATGGCCCATAAAACTCCCTGCTGACATAATTTCTCAAGATCCGGCCCATGGAGAAATGAAAGGCTTGACGTGGACAAAATTGATGCCTGCCCTGGGGACCGCCTCCAATATTGACATCACTTAAGAGTTTTTATGGTTGACAACGCAGTTGTTATTCGAGTAATGATTTGAGAAAAACTGATATTAATTAATTAAATTTTAAATTTAATTTTTAAAAATTATTAATTTGAATTTTATAAATTTTAGAGTCATTTAAAGATTTATATAGTTATTAATTTTAGGGCACGTGAGATTAGTCGAAATACATACAAGTTGATCTAGACACTTACGTTAATCTAAAAAATAATAATAATAATAATAATAATATCAGAAGTAAAAAAAGATTTGATTTATTGAATTATTGGTTTAAATCATCAATCAATTAATATCATTATTTTTATTAAAATAATATTTATTCTCCATTTTATTAGTTTTAGACCGGCCTATTAGATTTTGTAAAATCAGTGTTTTATTTGATTTATCTTAGAACTTGTCCTGAATAATATTTTAAATTTCAAGTTTTCAAGCTAAAAGTCATGTAATTTTCCTTTCCGGTCTTACGCCAAAGATCAATCCTAAATTAAAGATTTTCAAGATCTTTTGAGATGACATCAAATAAATTTTCCAACTACTATTATTAGCATTTACATTGCTTTCCTACGACTTTATGGTCAATTTCATATTTGGAACCTCTTCCCTTTTTCTTTATGACTTTTCCTTTTCATTCACATGATCAAGGGAAGGAATTTTCAATGGATATTCCTAGAGACTAAAATGTTGACAATTACAGTTATCACATCATCCAATTTCCGATAATTTAAGATTCTAATTGGTAAAATTATTTAAATTTAAAAATCTTATTATATCTTTAATAATATTGATGATCTTTGTATTGTTTGGGAAGTGGGTGTGGATCGTCAAACCATCAAACATTGTCTTCAAAGATAACGATTAAAAAGTCTTGTCAATATCAACACAATAAGGCACGGCGTGTCAAAAACAATCATATGAATTAGTGCCGACAACTTTTCTTTTTTTTTCCTCTCTTCTCATCTCAATTTACGCATGAGATCATTTAAAGAATCATTCACATTTGATCTATGTCCTTTTGATTATTATTATTTTATATTGAATAAGCCATGAAATTATAAATATTTTTCAATTCCACGTCCTTTAATTTTTAATCTTTCAGATTTAGTTCTTATTCTTTTGGTTAGTATTTTTTATTTTTAATAAGTTATAAAATTACAATTGTTTTTCAATTTCATCCCTTTTTATTTTTTTTTAATTATAAATTTTATCTTTATTTTTTATATTGCTATCTTTTTTTCTTTGGAAAATTTTTAAATTTTTTTATGATTTTATAATTTAAAATAAAATTGACTGAGAATGAAGCTTTTTAGTTGAACACAATTCAAGAATTTAATTGGTTGCAAGTTTAAGAGATTAGATTGATTTTAAAAGGTTTGCCTAAATTGGCTTGTTTTTTTCTTTTTCTTTTTCTTTTTCTTTTTCTTTTTAAAAGCTAATGTTGTTTTACTCTTTTTTTAGTTTTTTACTTTATTATTTTTTTACAGGTTGCCTTCTATAAGATTAGTCTTAAATTTATGACTAGAGTCACGGGTTTAATGGTTGATATGAGTTCACTTTTGTGTTTTTTATCCTTTTTTAAAATTGAATTATTTTAATTTTTAGTTTCAACATTTAATTTATTTAAAATTGGTCTCCCTACCCTTTTTTCTCTTTCCTTTCAACTGGGAAATCATCACCATATGCTCATGGTTGCGGGGTTAACGAGTTAATATGGATTAACTATGATCTTCTTGGTTGCTATGAGGTTAATCCGGAGTTTATGATCAAAATCACTAGTTTTAAAGGTTGACTTATATTATTTTTCATTGTGTTTTTAAATTAAATTTTTTTTTCATTATTATCATTCAACATTAAACTATTTGATTTTTGAGGTTCATGATATTATTCAATTTTCTTTCAAACTTGGTATCACAATGAGGTTAGAGATTTTGCATCTTAACCCAGGCGGGCTTGGATCGAGTTGTTCAACCTTTTAAAAATTATATTTTTTTTAATTTTTGTCATTCAATATTTTATTTGCTAAAGATTGAGTTATACCTTTTATTTTTTATTTTTATTTTTGTTGAGTTACTATTTTTTTTCATTTTATTTAATAGAAATTGATCTTAAAACTTGTTTTCTCATGTTTCTTTATCTGAGATTATCTCAATCATATATCCATAGTTGTAAAGTTTGCAAGTTGACCCTGTTTAACTAAAGGTTTTTTTTATTATTTTTATTTTTTCTTCTTAATTTTGGCCTTTATCAATAAGTTGATATAGCATAATAAAAAAAAATGCAGTTTTTACTGTAACAGATACTATAATGATGACAAATATGTAATTTTGTACTTGGTATATTTATCACTTTATACTTGGTCTATGTATCATCATTTTTTTTCTTATCTTTATTCTCTTGTAATATTTTTTATTTTTTTATTTTTTTTCTTTGTACATTTTTTTTTAAAAAAATATTAATTTTATTATTTACAATTGGAATGTTTATGACCTTACTCTTGGTATATTTATACCATTTTTTTTGTTTTTATCTTCATTATTTTTTAATTTGTTTTAGTAATTTTTTCTTTGCACTTTTTTTTAAAAAAATATTATATAAAACTAAAAGTAAATGATATTTCACTACAACAATAACAATATTATCTCATTTTTCTATTACTTTACAAATTAATTTGAGATCTTACACATCCTTATTAACACCTATGATCTTCATTTTATTTTATTATATGTGAGCATCGGCTTTTTGATTTATAATTTTATTTTTTATTCAATGTTAAAAAACTTGTTTATAACATCTACATATTTATTTTTTTGTATTAGAAAAAAATAATATGTCCCCTAACGAAACAAGTAGAATAGAATAGAAGCTTTAAAACACAGCTAAAATAGCAAGTAAACTATCTATACAAATAATTTAAATTTTAAAATCTCATCTTAAAATCAGCCTCATTTGTTCATCACATACTCACTGAAAATACTAGATTATATTTTCCAAATTTACGCATGGGGTGCTAATAACTTGAAGCCAATAGAAGAAAACAAATTTATTACATTTATTTTACCTGTAAAAACAATAAACATTCTTCAACTTGCTTTGATTTTTTCAAACTAGCTTAACACAAATGCTTTTACAAAATATGTAATGACGTTTGAACCTCAACTATATAGTGGAATGGATTAGAAATCATCCAGCAATGGTAGGTAGAACAAGGACACATGCATCCCACAGAGAACTACGAAAAGTATACTATCAAACATGTAAAGTATGTACACTCTAGCCTACATGCATAACATAACATCGAGTTCAAATCAGATATAAACAAGCCCATAAATAATTGAATCATTAGTATACATTAACATATCATTATAGGATCTTGTTATCATAATCATTGAGTAATTTAGAGAAGTTATCCAGAGCCATCTCATGTATAAAATGTTTCCCCAAAGCATTTTATAATGGAATACTTATTTGAATGCACTCTCGTATAGAGTGATCTTATTTTTGATACCTATGGTGGTAAATGCCCACCCATCTACAGGCAAACCAAACAGAATATCAACATCTTGCAATTTAGGTTTCATCTCACCAACACGAAGGTGAAAAATATTAGTCTCATGTCTCTATCTCTCAATTAGTGTTGTGTGTAAGTCATAATCCATCTTTATGTGCTGAAGACATAAAGATCAATCGGACCATGATCCATGTACTGAGAAACTCTACGTGTAGATGAAGATGGCGCGCCTCGCATACATGACATCCTAACCAACTATACCTATAAAAACAAAAATATAATTCAAAATTAAAAAATAAATAATAGAAACATACAATTAAAATTAAATTACAAGCAATAATAAATACATATGGAGTTGTCTATCTTATTACATACGTTATTTGTATTCAAAAAGTTTTTTTGTTATGTCCTATATGACTGTATATGCCATATGTGTGTGTGTGTTGTGAATGCCTCCTCTCGTGTCCATCTTATTATATAATTAAGTTAACTTTTATCCAACCTAACTATTTTTTAATCTTGAAAAGTCTAAATATGATAATTATCTAAGTAGCCAAACAAATATAGGTATAAATATATTAGTATTTTCATGCTCCATATTATATAAGTTAGTAGGTTTAGATTATTTACTTACATACAACTTCATTATGTATGTTCGTTCCACTTTAAACATTAGTATCTTCATGCTCCACATTAAATAAGATGCTAGGTTGAGATTATCTCCTCATATACAACTCTAATTATTATAATTTCAATAATAATTTTATTAATAACATCAATCAATTAAAATCTTATAAAATTGCATTAATTATAATAAAACTTATAGATTAAATACACATGCAACCATCTTATCAAGTAAATACTGATCTGATTGTTGCTTCCGTGTCAGTTTGAAATTAACTTTTTGGTTGAACTTGAAGGCTTCTTAATCACATTTTATTAGTGCTTAATTACAATCAAAATAAAAGGCAATGCGCCACCATCATTTCACTCTAAAAACCCATCAATAAACTACTTGATGACAGTGCTGGGGCCAGACGGTACGCTGCCACTTTAACTTTCCTTTAACCCGTCTTTGAAAAGAACAGAGATGGGAATGGGAGAACCCTTTCATTTAATATTATTAATTATTAAATATTTTCTGTGAAAAGGAAAAGGCTGTTTCTGATAGCTTTTTGCTCTCCTGTGGCTCTGTTACCCAGACTGGCTCTCTTAAATGGTACATTTTGACCACCCTCTGTCCTGGTCCTGGACAAGGTTTGAAACTTGCAGGCAGATATCTGCCTCATCAATTATTCATCACTAGCATAGCTTATGACTAACAGTTGGGCTCGTGCTTCGTTGCCGGTGCACCGGGAAGCTAATAATTGTATAAAAATACGAGCATTGCTATTTTTACCTGGATGGGATAAAATATTTAAAATAACGATAAAAAAACTCAGATTAATTTATCAAATAAATTTAATTCATTACTATAAATGTTAATATATAAATAAAAAATTAGTGTGTTTTTTTCCAACGTAAGAGGACAAGAGTTAATTGATCAGGCCGTTTAAATAGGGTCACAATCCACGCATTCATTGTTTTAACGTTATTTAACCCTAGCAAAAAAATAAAACATCAAATTATTAGGGAATTAAATAAAAAAAATCAAGAAAATAAAATGAAAAGATGACATGTTATGTTGATCAAGATTAATATTTGAAACTCAAAACGTGGATGATAAATATGATTATAGTGAGTTAATCTAATTGAATAATTTTTTTTTTTTTTTTTTTTTTTATGGATGGCCTTGATTGAGTTTTAATTTATCGTGAATTTGATTAAATTTAAAAGTAAATCGAGGAGTTGTCAAAGAATTGAAGATGAAATTTTTAAAAAATATATAATATTATATTGGATTTGGTTAACTTGAATTAATCGATATAATTTACGATCTTAGTCATTAACATAATCTCAACTACAAATAACTTCTTTTAAGCTAGATGATTAGAAAAAAACAAAAAAAAGAAGATGAAATTGCATTAAAAGGAAAATGAATTGAACAAAAAAAAAAGGGCTTGGATGTTGTGTCTTGACTCATCAAGACTTTGATCCGCACTAAGGACCAAACCGGATCTAATAATTTATTTTTAAAAAATTTATTATGCATAAAAAATAGAATATAAATAATTATATATAAAAAAAATCCCTGAGAAGAGCCTAGGAGCGCAGGTTGTGTGGCTCAACACGTCCAGGCCATTAAAGAAAAAAAAAAAAAACAACTTAGGTGCACTTGACTGGTGGCCTGGGCTCGCTTACTTGGGCTTTATATATATTTTTTTCTTTTTAAAGGGTAGCTAACTTGTCATTCATCTCTATTTCTTTAAAAAAATAATAATAATCAAACAATACATCACCTGCTAAAACAAATGACATGTCGTTTGTCTATTTAGATTGCAGTCTCCACAGTAGTGGCTGAAAAACCGAGACAATCTCATTTCCCTGCTTGAAAATCCATTTAAACCAAGCAACATCTCACTAATATCCTCGAAACACCTATAAACTAATTTATCAACCTAAAAAACCCTTGAAACTATCATAAAACACAAAATCAAATTGGAGTAGATTTTTATTCCTCAACTTCGATCTACTTTTATTTATTTATTTAAGATTAAGATTTTAAGCAATTATTATGAAGCTATTCTCTTCAAATGAAACCTATGAACACCATAATAAACTAATTTGGTGGTAAGAGTATGCGGAAATAATGAATTTCTCTTTCTACGTCGAAATCCAACAAAACTTACTATTTTCTTCACAAAACAGGGACTTGAAAATAATGAAAATGAAATATTATATCAAAATTGAATTTTTTAAAAGTAAAGAACCGAACATTTCTACTTTTGAAAATTTACGGACTAAGTTGTACTTTTCACACTAAATTTAAACATACCACCTGTATTCAATATCTTTTCTATGTCAGTCCTCCTCCTTTCAATTTTGCGACACAACCAATGGTTTGTCCCTAGTTATTAGTGTTTTATAGTGTTTGATAAACATTCAAACCTCAGTTTGGAAGTGGCATGGCCCATCAAAACTAAGGTTGAACCTAAGTTAATAAAAAGCAACAAATCCATGTTTTTTTGTGCTTTTGGATTAAGACCCCACTTCCAACATATCGATGAGTATAATAATTTTTGCTTTTAATTATTTTTAAAAAAGTATTTATATTAAAAAAATATTAAATTTATTTTTTTTATTTTTTATAATTTTAATGTGTTGATATTAAAAGTAAAAAATTTATTTTTATATCTTTTTATACAAAAATTATTTTTTAAAAGTACACTACACCACACTTCCAATCTAATCTTACTATGAAATTATTACATGTCATTTTATTTTAAACAACAATGTTAATCAATTACTCTTTAACTGTTTTTTTGTTAAACAACAAATTTAAAAACATTTTTGACTAAATAAATAATTTTTAAATCTAATTTTCCAAACCAAACAAACCCTAGTTTGTAAAATCAATTAAGTTTGAAGTTTGAAGTCTAATTTTTAAAATCACGCTATTCCATCGCCACATGATGCTTACGAGTTTGAAGTCTACCTTGATGGAATAGAGGGACAAGTCCTCATCGATAAGTCCAATCCAACAGATGCTTTGACTTTGAATTGACCACCTTTGACTAGTCTTCGAGCATTCACAGTTCAACATAAAAATAAAAAAATCTACTGCTACAGAAGTGATAAGATTAGAAAATGCAAATGACGACAAACAACGGTTGTTTCAATCACTAGCCGACAAAGGTCTAGATTGTCACAACCGAACTAACTTGCATGTAGCCCTCTCGAGAGGAATGCACACTCGGCCTGGTGCTGTTGACGTGCAAAAATTGAAAAATGAAGATGAATTTCGAGATACACTTCATGGCCGAAATACTGTAAAGAAAAAAAAAAAAAGATTTTAATCTTTTAACATTTGAATGGACTATAATTGCGAAGGAAAAAGTATATATCATAAACTTGCTATCGTGAAAGAATTCGGTATGTTATCCTGTGCAGGTTTTCTTAACATAAAAATAAAATAAAAACTTGTTCACGTGTTTTTTAATAAAACAATTAATTATAAATTTAAAATATAATTCATATTAAATGATACATTCTTTAAATATTATCATGATAATATATTATATAATATTTTTAAAAAAATATTGAGACTGCGAAGTATTAGATTGACCTTGGTTATTCTGTTAAATTTACAATTTGGGTTACGAGACCATGATAACCTCTATAAAAAGCAAATTAAAATAAATTATGAAACTCAATTCTTAATCAATCCAATATTAAAATAAAAATGAAAAAAATATTAAATTAAATAAAGGACAAAAAACTATATGAATTGATCTGAGTTAACCTGCTAAACACCAAATCAAAGTCATGAGATTTGAATAACCCTACAGAAAATAAATTTAAAATAATTAAGACGCCCAACATTTCAAACTATCCCAGTGTTTAAGGATGAGATTGCAGAAAAAAATAAAAATAATAACAAAAAAAACTCAAGTCAATCGGAGCTAACTTGCTAAACTCGTGAACTATATCATAACTTCATAATAAATAAATAAATAAAAGATACAAGCTTCCTTTCCAATAGATTTGAAGTTGATTGTTGAAACCGAGAAAAAAAAAAGATTCCATTGGGCTAGGATAATTGAAAAGAACTATGAAGTTTAATTTCCATACAACTTAATATTAAAATATTAAATTAAAAAAATAAAAATAAAAATAAGAAGAAAAAGGTTGAGTTGTTGGAAGGTAAAATTAAATAAAACATATTCTATTAAAAAATATATAAAAAAAACAACGAAGCTAACTCATTTCAACTTTCCAAACCTGTGACTCGGATTATGAGATCAAGATAACTCCATGATAATCAAATTAAAAAAAATTATGAAGCCCAATTAAGAAAATATTTAATTAAAAAGGGACAAGAAAAATAAACATATTCAATGTTTAAAGTTGAAATTGAGAAGGGAAAAAATAAAAGAATTCACATGACCAAGATAAACTACACATAAAATATATTGAAAAAAAATTAAAAAGTTCAATTCTCATAAATCTACTATTAAAAGTTGAAATTGAAAAAAAAAAAACACTGGATAAAAAGAATAAGATTTAATGTTTTTAGGGTAAAATTGAAAAAATAAATAAATTAAAAAATGACAAAAAAACCGAATCAACTTAGGTTAACTTTTCAAACCCGTGACTCAAGAGGATAACCCCATGAAAAGAAAATAAAAAATATTACAAGGCCTGATTAAGAAAATATTTAATTAAAAATAAATCCAAAAAAATAAACAAAATCAACTTGTCAGCCCTACGACCCATTTATGATATCAAAATAATCATATAGAAAGTGAATAAAAAAAGAGAGTCAAATTTCCAATCCAAAAATCCAATAGAAAGCAGATAAAAATATTTATAAAACCTGGTTTATAACCAACCCAATGTTAAAAGGTGAAATAAAAAAAAAATCACTTAGAAAAAACAACAAGAAAATATATTGAGTTGACTCAAGTTAATTTGTTAAATTTGCAACTCGAGTCATGAGATTGAAATAAATTCATATAATGTAAATAAAAAAATTACGAAGCCTCACTCCTAACATATCTAATATTGAAGATTGAAATTAAAAAAAAAAAAGGTCAAAATTCACATGACCAGTATAGACCTAACAAAAAAAAATTCACAGTATAATTTTAAAAATAATCTAATGATGAATGATGAAATTAAAATAAAAAAAAAATTAGGTTGTTGAAGAGTTAATTTGAAAAAAACCTAAAAAAAACATAAAATATTATTTCAATAGTGTTTTATAGGTGTTGTTATGGCAATATAGCTACACTTTCTACCATCTTTTTTAATTTAATTTATTTTTGATATATTCAATCATGATATTTGTTTGATGATGTACAATACAAGGAGGAGAGGGAACACAAAAGAAAACTAACTTATTAACCTCTAACAAAAAACCCTTCAAAGGAAACGAAATTGGTTTTTTAACAAATGATATAAAATTGATTTGATTTTGTGGGTTAACCTTATAAAAGCACCTATAATAAAAGAATTATATAGACAACAACAAAACATTACTGTCAAAATAGCTTTTTATTTACTGATTCAGAGTCTCTAACAAGATAATTATATTATACAATATATTAAAGGAGATCAATATTTCACTATTTATCAATTGTTCACCAAGATACAAACTACTGTGAATTGGAACAGTGTAATGATATAATTGTTCTTACTTGAAAAACTTGTTAAGCATGCAGCTGGGGGTGAGATTGTCTTTTTCATGAGATACATTTTGCATCGAAAGAATAATTGGGGATATAATGATCAATTCAAATTTTTTGGGCTGTAGTATAAATACTGAGTAGCCCTTCAAGACAAAAAAAAAAAAAATCTCTGGGTTAGATGTTTTTTTTGTCTTTTCAAGAAAAATAAACAGCATATATACATCCATACCACAAAAGGAATGAAAATATATAACCGTGTTGAGGGGCTTCACTGTCTTTTAATTTTATTGAACAATTCAAATACAAAATTACTCTTGGATTTCAACAAAAATAAAGCTGCATGTAAAGATGTTTCTGTCATTTTCGTAGGACTGCCACATCACTTCTTAGGTTAGCATCATATGTTAGGGCTTGACAAGGCTACTACACCCCAGGTGTCAGGGCATGGCAAGACTATTAGACACTTGACACTTAGATTAAGCTTGTTTACCAGACTTAAGACGCTCGAGTATGGCAAGATAACCAAACCCAAGGTGCCATGAGTCTGGGATAGGTGCGAGACCCATGTTAATTGGGTGTTGTAGGGGATGCCATATCCAAAAATTTTAAGTATGACACCAACAAATCCAAGTAACTCAGGTATGGCAAAGGCACCAGACCTTGGGTCTGGAAGGTGTCAACAGACCCATGTTTTTTTAGTCTGGCATTTCGACCAAATCTAATGTTTTTAAATTTAGCATGGTTGCCAAATCTAAAAAGCTTAAAATATTATCTATATTTTTAATATTTTTTAAAAAACATATGGATTTGTTATGAAGCATGGTCAATATGCTAGGGGATTGCTAAAATCTCTTTTGTCAAAAAAAAAACATATCGAGGACGAATAGCTATGTCAAAATAAAAACATAATCAAAATTAATTATCAATTACCATAATAAATACAGATTAATTATTAATCCAACGGTCACAAACTCACCACCACAAAAATCCCTAACCATTAGATCTCCTCCAATAGCCGTGTCTTTGTTATTCTCAAAACAAGAATCGGACGTGTCACTCACACCCCTCCCCCCTCTATATAAATACGCGTTCACCCACATCCCAAAGGCCACGCAACCCTTTCTTGTATCTCTTCTTTTCAAGATTAGGGTTTTAGTTTTCAAGAAAACGGCATGGGTGAGAGGCAAACTGGGAAGGTCAAGTGGTTTAGTGACCAAAAGGGGTTTGGTTTTATAAGCCCAGATGATGGCAGCGACGATCTTTTTGTCCACCAATCTTCCATCAAATCCGAAGGGTATCGCAGCCTCGGAGATGGTGAAGAGGTTGAGTTTGCGATTGAAAACTCTGATGATGGCCGTACTAAGGCTGTTGATGTCAGTGCCCCCGGTGGAAACCCAGTTCAGGGCATCCGATCCGGAGGGGGCTATGGCGGTGGCTCTGGGGGCCGGGGCGGCGGAGGGGGCCGGGGCGGCGGAGGATACGGAGGTGGAGGAGGATATGGAGGAGGAGGTGGTGGGTATGGAGGTGGAGGTTATGGAGGTGGAGGTCGGAGAGGTGGTGGTGGAGGTGGCTACGGAGGAGGTGGTGGGTATGGCGGTGGAGGAGGCGGCGGTGGAGGGTGTTATAGTTGTGGGGAGTCGGGGCATATGGCTAGAGATTGTCCACAAGGTGGTAGTGGCGGCGGCGGCGGCGGAAGGTATGGTGGTGGAAACGGTGGAGGAGGAGGAGGTGGAGGGTGTTATAACTGTGGCGGGTCTGGTCATTTTGCTAGGGACTGTCCTAATAGTGGACGTTGATTTTAGTGTGAGGATTGGAAATAGTAAAAGAAGATGTGATTTCTATCATGTTTTCTTTTACTAATTTATTTCTACCTCTTTTTTTACCATTGTTTTTTAGTTCTGTTGTCTTCTAGGTGGTCTTATCGTGGTCGCTCATTTTGGTTTCCATTGCTGTTTTTCTAAGATTTTAATGAATGTTTTATGGTGGTGATTTCTGCATGTGTTTGGGTGCTTCTGGTTTAATTTGTTTTGCGGTATCAAATCGGTATGATGGTGATAGGCCTTGAGTAGTAGAGAGGGATTGGATCTTGTTGAAGGAAAGAGTATCTTGCTTCAAGCTGTAATCTCTCACTCTTTTTCTAAAGTGTTTATACACAACATATATGAATATACATGCTGGTTTGATTCAATGTTCGCCCCTTTATTTACTGTTATTAATGCTCGAGAATGCGACGCTTCTCGGATGATTGCGATTTTTGCATCTGTTGATGAATAGTTTTTAGACTGTTGAGAGTCGAGAGCCATGAGGATGAATCTATTCTTTATTGACCAACTTTTTACGCTGGATTGGTCCCGTGGGGGCAAATCGCAGATTTGCAGGTGCTATTAGTCTATGAGCCATTTCCCTTTCTCTCTTTTGGAAAGGTTGGAACACGTTGGTTCATAAAGCTCATGAATAATGCACAGCTTAAAGCCATCGCCAATTATGGAGCTCCCTGTTTTGCTGTACCTTCTTCTGTGCGTCCCCATTTCACCTGGCGGTCCACTGCTCTTGAGACCCTCTACTTATTCTTTTGATTAGTGGTTAATCCTACGTATATGCTCTCTTAATTAGTTTCATTGGATAATGTTTGTGTTGAAAACGGGCTCCATGAACAATGTTGGCCTGCTTGGCTCTTACAGTCCACCTGAGAATGGCTCATTTAGGTGGTCCTGGAAGCTCTGCAATCCATGGCTTTATTTTCTCTGTCGGTGAAATAATTTTGCGTAATTCACATGCCATCTTGGATTCAAAAAATGCCTGCCATAATAGGTATGGGGTTATAATGAGAGCAATTCAGGGAGTTGTGTGGCGGAACTGCCCGTTAACTGCTGTGCCTTGTTTGGCTTCCTTTAAAATTGAAAGGGGACCGAAGGAGGCTGTCCACTGTAATGAAATAAATGTGCTCTGACCAATCTTGAGTGGCATGTAGAAGCATCCTTCCACATGGTGGACATGCTACAAAAAACTACGAACATTTGCTGAGGCTGTCAAGTACTAGCCATTTATATCCTGAGTTGTTTAGCTTTTATTTCTGTGTGTCGAGTGATGCTCTCCTTCCCCTTGTTGTGGTGAGTTTACCCCCGTCAATTTCACCCCCGTCAATTTCAAAAAGAAAAATTAACTTTAAGGTGGACCTGGAACCGTTCTCAAATTATTGTGGGCCTCACCAGTGAGGTCTCCTTTTTGATAAGCATGATCCACGATGAATCCACGTCGATTTTTTTATTTTCCTTTCTGAATATTTTAGAACAAGTTCATGTTGTAATTTTGCATGGGCCCAAGTCCGGTCTTCAAAACCTCATGCCGGGCCTTTTGGTTTTGAGTACTGGGTTCCCACAAACCGAACAGCAGAACATTTGTATAATTGCCCATTAATCAATGCTTATTTCGAGAGATCAAATTTCTGGTTATTTGGGCTGGCCGTTAGCTCTGCGTGCACGTCTCGACATGTTCACCTCTCGGCCAAGACTGTCATGGTAGGTAGCCACCAGGCACTTCAGAATACACGAGTTTCCACACGTGCCGCCCGGATGCCATCCACATGTTGGGACATGCTTAAACATTTAAAAATATAAAAAAATCAAAACATCTCACTATCCAACAATCACATAAAATATCCATATAAAAATACAAAATTATCTTTAAATGTTAAGCTTATGTTTTGTTTATTATAAGGTTAAAGATGTAATTATACTATGCATTAAAATTTAAAACCTCTAAAATACTATTATCGAGCATAACAATAATTTTTTAACTGTAGGGGCAATTATATATTTTTATTATTAAAAAATTTATGCAAAGTCAAAAAAGATTTTAGTCAACAATTCTATATTTTATTATATTTAAGGATGAAAAAGTATTTTTAATATGAAAAAACATAAAAAGACATTAACACCCCCACTCAAAACGCTTAATTTTTAAAAACAAAGAGCACAAAGGTAATTTTACAGTGCCAAAGACACATTTTATTGTGTATTGGGTTTTCTAAGTAATTTTCACTCTTTTCAAGCTAATTAGAAATCAGAAACAAATAATTTCATAATCATATCTCTTCAGTTTTGATGTTCATTTTATTTGGTGTTGGCCCGATTGCAAGTTGCCATTCGGCCAGTTTGAATTTAGGGTGCTCTATATATGTGGCGTGTGTGAGAGAGGGTTGAGAACTTTCAACATTTCTATAAATCTCTCCTCTTCTTCTTTCGTTCTGTCATTACTGTTGCATTTTGATTTACCCATATTGCCGGCACAATGGAATCCAAGACAGGAGCTTATCTTAGGCCTCATGCTGTGGTCATTCCAATTCCATTTCAAAGCCACATAAAAGCAATGCTTAAATTGGCAAAGCTACTTCATCACAAAGGTTTTTACATAACCTTCGTCAACACAGAATTCAATCACAACCTTTTCCTGAGGTCAAGAGGCCCTCGTTCTCTAGATGGTTTGCCTGATTTTCGTTTTGAAACCATTCCTGATGGGCTCCCTCCTTCAGATGTTGAGGCCATGACCCAAGATGAAGCTTCTCTTTTCAACTCCATTACCAAAAATTTCCTGGCTTTCTTTCGACATCTTCTTGCCAAACTCAGAAAGAATAGCTTGTCTTCGAACTCTCCTTCAGTAACTTGTATTGTTTCTGATGGTTTCATGTCGTCTTTCACCATCAAAGCTGCTGAAGAAATTGGAGTTCCTGTGGTCATGTCTTTTACCATGTCTGCCTGTGGCGTTATGGCATTTAAACAACTCAATACTCTAAGGGTCAAAGGGTTAACTCCACTTAAAGGTACTTACTTTGCAGCTGAAAATGTGTTTTTGAATTGGGGAGCTTGCTCTAAACTACAATTTCATGTGTTTTTCTATAGCAGATGAGAGCTATCTTCACACAACTATTGACTGGATTCCAGGTATGAAAGACACATGTCTTATGGACTTTCCATTTGCTCGAAATACGAATCCAGATAACTATGCATTTAGATTCTTGATGGATAGTGTTGAGGGTGCCGTTAGGGCTTCTGCAATTATTGTTCATACCTTTGATGCATTAGAGCCAGATGTTTTGGATGGCCTGTCATCCATATTTCCTCATGTCTACGCCATTGGCCCTTACCAGTTACTTCTTAATCAAATTCCTGAAGATGGTTTAAAGTCTATTGGCTACAGTTTGAGGAAAGAGGAAGGAGATTGTCTCCAATGGCTAGACACTAAGGAGCCCAAATCGGTGGTTTATGTGAATTTCGGCAGTTTAATAGTAATAAAAGCAGAACAGGTAGTTGAGTTTGCAATGGGACTGGCTAATAGCAAGCATCCATTCCTTTGGATAATAAGGTCAGATTTGGTTATCGGTGATGCTGCAATTTTGGCAGCTGAATTTGCAGAAAAAAATCAAGAACAGTGTTATATTGCCAGTTGGTGTCAACAAGAAGAAGTACTAAATCATCCATCAGTAGGGGTTTTTTTAACTCATAGTGGTTGGAATTCAACTATTGAGAGCTTAGCTGCTGGAGTCCCAATGATTTGTTGGCCATTCTTTGCAGACCAACCAATGAATTGTAGATATACTTGCAAGGAATGGGGAATTGGCATGAAGATTGATGATGTTGTCGAGAGGGAAGAAGTGGAGAAGCTTGTAAGAGAGCTAATGGAAGGAGAGAAGGGTGTGAAGATGAGGGAAAAGGCCATGGACTGGAAAAAACTGGCTGAAGAGGCAGCTGGACCAGATGGTTCCTCATCCGTTAGTTTGGAGAAGTTGGTCAATGAAGTGCTTTTGTCAAACAATTAGTTTCTGACTTCAGACAAAGCTGGAAAAGTCAGGGAGGAATAGTTATGTAAGGAAAGCCCCGGAGATTCTATGGAAAATGGAAAACGTCGAAGTAAGCTGGGGTTAATGCAAGAAGACACTTCGCAGCGGCCGTCCTTCTGGAGCCACGGCGGAGTTCTGCAAATGGGCAAAATGACAAATGGTGTGTGTTTAGTTAGCGTACACAAAATTGTGTAGGCCTAGTTTCAAATCAAGCAATGAGGACTGTGAGTAAAAAATGACAGAACATGTCTTGCTTGCTAGATCAACAATAACAGTGACAAAGTTGGAAAAGTCAGGGAGGAATAGTCATGTATCTTGCTAGATTGTATTTGCTATAGGAAAAGAATAAAAAGAAAAGGAATTTTATTTTCTTGTCATGTCCTTAGATACAAAGATAGAATTGATTCAATCTTGAAGTTTCTTTCTGTCGATCTTGCCGTTATTTCCATATCTTGAGAATGGGATGCTTCTCTGTATGATTTTGATTCGATTGAGAAAGCAAGCCAGAGGGTGAACTTGACGAATAGTACTTGGACTCTTCAAAGTCAAGGGCCATGACAAAATGTGATCACTGCTGACCCACTTTTGATCTTCCGAGCTTCATTTTAGTATTGTCATTTTTTACCTTCGCTTTCTCCAAAGATTGAGACACGTAGAGATCATAAAGGAGATATTCTTAAAAATAGCTAGACTAATTAAAATAATTTATAAATTAGTTGCATTACTTATCAATTAGATTGTGATTCTCCCGTATCTTATTGAAATTTTGGAATTAAGGGTAAAGTTAAAAAAAACCAGATCATTTTACATGTAAGCTGCGGGGTCAATAAAACATATTTTAATATAAAAAATATTTATATTATGTTAATGTGTTTTTTAACTAGAAAAATAAAATTAAACTATACAATGATTGATGGTTGATTTGACAGGTTTAAAAATAATTCACACTATACATGAAAATATAATTTATCTTTAAAAATATAAAAATAACCCGGGTTATAAAAAAGAATATAAAAAACCAATCAAGTCAGTTGACCAAATTCCTGACCCGGGTTATAAGATAAAGATAATTTTATAAAATACAAACTCAAACAAATCATGAAACCTAATTCCTAATCAATCTAATATTAAAAAATAAAATTTTAAAAAATCCAACTAAAAAAACAACAAAAAAAACCTAAGTCAAATGGCCTAACGAATTACCTGGATCGTAAGACCGAAATAACTACATATAAAGCAAATAAGAAGATTATAAATCTCAATTCCTGATCAAACCAGTTTTGAAGAATTAAATTGAAAAAAAATAACTCAATCAACCCGGTTTAATCTGTCAAACCCGAGTCAGAAGACTGAGATAATTTCATAGAAAAAAATTCTAAAACAATTATAAAATTTAATTTCAAATGAACCCCATGTTAAATATAAATATGTCACATAAATATAATTTATTTATATAAAATATAAATGGAAAAAATTAACAATATTTACAATTTTTTTTGAAGTATTATAAAATTAAAATTAAAATTAAATATTAAAAAATGAATTATTATTTTAAGAAATTTAACCAAACAATATAAAAAATAAGTGATAAGGTATGAATTAAAATTTAAATAAAAACATTAATTAAAAGTTAAAAAAGATTAGGCACACTCACTTGGCTAGGACCATGTAACCTAAGTTCGCACACTTCTATCTTTCATTTTTTAGGTTTAATAACATGTTTTATAAAGTTTTTTTTATTTAATTATATAATACAAATAAATACTTACAAAATTAAACACCAATCCTAAAATATATATTTATTTGAGATTGTGATAACCATATAAAAAACAAACAAAAATAAATCATGTAACTTTTTTCCTAACCAATTTAATATTGAAGGATGAAATTAAAAAAACAAAGAACCAAAAACAATAAAAAAAATATCTGGTTGGTGGATAAACCTGTCAAACTCGTGAATTGGGTAACTTAGGTGAGCACGCCAAACCTGTGAATCGGATTATGAAATCCATCAAGATTATAATTTGTTTTTTAAAATTATTTTTATTTAACTATATAATAACAAAAATAAACGATCATAAAATCAAATATCAACCCAATACTGAGATATTTTTTTGAAACCACGATAAACCTAATAAAAAACAAAACGAAACTAATTATAAAATTAAATTCCTAATTAACTTAATATCTATAGATGAAATAACAAAAAAGAAGATAAATTCACCAGATCTATGAACCATGTCAACCAGCTAAACTTGTGAACATATCCATGAACTTTATAAAATTTAATAACATGACTTTTTTCTGAAACTATTTTTTTAATTATCTAAGAAAAAAATAAACAATAACAAAGTCAAGTTTAATTAAAAAGAAAAAGAAAAAAAAAACACCTTACCAAACCCATGAAACAAGGTTACTGGGGTTACTCTTGTAAATCTATAAACCACTTTAATAGTTGTAATTTATAGTGCAATTAGCATGAGTGAATAATAATTTTAAAAAATTTAAATAATAAAAAAAACAATACACTTTAGTAATCATTATACAATAATTGCGAGAGAACAATAATTTACGGACAACCTCTAGCTTTTATGTTAATGGAAAGGTTTGATCTGATGCTTTCCAGGCCGCTGGCGGTGGATGATGAATACGTATAACTCAATTCAGTCTTAAAGAAATATAATCATATCTTATACAGGGCTTGGTGATTGACTCGAAAGTGGCTAATCTGTTTCTTGGAAACAAAGTGGATAAATGTACCAGGAAACAATTCCGAAGCTATAGGAGACGGTGCTATCTTTCACCTAGCCCCGGCTCAATCCTCTATCACTGCGTTTTTATTTTCAGGACATCTTCAACCTAGTCGAGATCAACTCCGAGCGTCCTGGTCTTAGCCTTCAATCCCATTCTTGGTTCAAGACGCACCGAAGATATCTCTTTTTCTTCGAGCCTTCAATCCCATTCTTGGTCTTGGGTCCATTGAAGCCCGAGTTTCCCCTCACCCGAGACTAAAATTGACACCAACCCGAGTGTCTCAGATTCAGTCTCGACCAAAGTACTAGATTAAAATTGTAAAAACAAGCTTTGAAAACCGATTCTTTTAGTTTTCAAGTGATTTTCAAAAGTTTGCTGTCAATTTTTATCCATTGAAAACAACATTTTTTTATATCTTGGTTTCAATTCCTAAATAATAAAAATAATAATAAAATAGAAAACAAAATTGATACAAAACAACAAGAAATTTTATGGTGTCTATAGACCTTTGGTTTGTTGTCAATTTACGTCCTGCTAGTTATCTCTTGGGGTCATTTTATTTTTTAAAATAGATACAAATAGAAAAGAAAAATTAATATTTTTTTCCAGCTGCATTACACAGCGTGTAGCATTTTAATTAAATGCAACTTTAGCCTCTGAAAATCACAAAAATAAAGATTCTGGTTTAGAAATCAAGTATATTTTTTACTCCATCCTTGTTCAGGAAATTTAAAATTCACTTTTCGTCACCACCTTCAACTAGTTGTCAATTAAACAAAATCGTCTTTAAAGTAGCTTTCTGCATTTGCATAAACGAAATCATCTTGTTGGATATTGTTAATGCAATTCTTAAATTCTCTCTGTTTTTTTTTTTTTTTATTTTCTACTATGAATTTGAGAAGCAAAAGACATTTTAACAGAGGAAATCATCTTCTTGGATATTGTTAATGCAATTCTTAAATTCTCTCTGGTTTTTTTTTTTTTTTCTACTATGAATTTGAGAAGCAAAAGACATTTTAACAGAGCTTGATTACTCGCTAATTGAACAAGATACGATTAGAGTTCTGGTTCTTCAATCACTCGATTAGAAACAACTAAAACCAAGAAGAATGTCTCCCCCACATGTATTATTGTCTTCTTCTCTGTCGAATGAAGGAGGGAACCATGTAAGAGCCTAACCAATCTTTACAGAAAAGATTCGAAGCTTTGTTTTTTCTTGGGCTCGCATGCTCTTATAAAGGGATCTTGGTCTGTCATAAAAGGTAACTTTGAGCAACTTTGGGACTGTGCTGTTATAAGCTTTATAAAATCGATGGCAGATTATAATTACATTCCTGCATCACACACTACATGGTATCCAGTTCTAGCAGCCTTTTGCAATCATAAAATTGAGCTACAGTGAGCTTTCAATCCTTGCGTCAACCATCCATCTTATCATCGAGTCAAGTCACCCTCTGCTATCATGGAGTGAGCTCGGTGTAGTTTGCATAGAAAGTAACAAGGTCGTGACTTTGCTGCATGACATATCATTTTCAAGATCGATCTCAACACCCCCGAGGCTTGTTCCGGTGGGGAAACCAGAGGTAATTTAAGGCAACGTCAAAAACTGATTAGTCATTCTCAGTCCGTGAAAAATCGATACACTAATTTTCATGAAAATTCAGAGAAATAAACTAATTAATTTGACGAGGCATCGTGGAGAATAGATGAGGAAAAGAACAATGCCAGTTCTACGCTGTAGATTGAAGAAGAACGTTCTATGTAATCCTCAATTTACAAGTCTCAGGGGCCCGAATTGATGGTTATATGAGATGATGGATTTCCTTCTTGGCCACCGGAATTTCAATATTTCATCATATCATGGGTAGTAAAATTAGGATTTTTTTTTTTAAATAGCATTGTTTGCTAAAAGTCTTGAGAAATAACATAAATTAAAAAAAAAATGGAAAATAGCAGAGTGTAAACATATTCACATTTTAAAATTATTATTTTTGTATATAATCGCTATTTTAAATGGTAATTGTTTAATTAATGATGTTTCAAAATATACAGGGGCATGGCTAGAGTGAAATAGGGAGGAGCTAGGGGCACAAAGGAAAAAAAGGGGTAAAAAATAGAAATAAAGGAAAAGGGGCCTGGCCACGAATCAACATAAACTATATGTAGGGTCTTATTGAACAAACCCTTAAATATAAGGATAAAATTATGTGTTTTAGGAGCGCCTTGACTAAAAGTATTCTCAAATAGGAGGATAAAAATGAACAATATAAAAAGCAGGGGGGGGAGCTGACCCTTTAGAATAAGTGTAACTCTGCCCATCGAAACATATATAGTTTTGACTAGACCAAATACATGAAATTTGGCCCGAAAACTCTACCTGACAGCAACCAAAAAAAAAACACAAGTCTTTGCTGATTAGTCGTTTTTATTTCCATGTAGTCTCTGTTATAACTTATTTGGCATCATTATTCATTCTCACAAATTAAGACCTCTAATTAGGTGAGACAACCTTCAGTTTTTAGAGGGTCTATTCAAAGATATCCCCTTTAATGGCTGTTTCTTGACTCCTGCAGAAGGATGCTGGCGGAGAATGACAATGGTAGGAAGTAGGATCTTGTCTAAGGGAGGTGCGAAACATTTTGGCGTCTCATATCTAAATTTTAAAAAATTTCTAGCTACTGCTTTTTTTCCCTCCTTGTAGAACACAAAACAACTCTCTAAGCAGATTAAAGACAGAGAATGATTACAAAAACAGGATGGAACGTGTTTGTTTTATGAGTACATGACAGATTTGACTAGCCACCACGTTACGAGTTTTCTATCCTCTCTGTCCACGGCCTATCGAGCAAGCTGATTAAGATGGCAAGGCCCTTGATCAAAGGGTGGAATGGAGATGAATAATATGGGAACTTCGGAGTAAGCAATTTCTTATGTGGCCAAAATCAAGGGGTGCGAGTATGGTTTTGTGGGTGGTGAAGTGGCGGAGGAGCTGCTGTGGCATTGAGGTGTGGCAATGGTGGTGGCAGTGTCGGAGATGGGCATTGGTAACACTTTGTGAAGAGGCCAAAAGTATCAATTTGGTGTATGAAATTTGTCATGCTAGCCCATCCACCGAATCCAAACCCAACAATTAGCACCCACACCACCACAAATGTATTGATCATGTACGCTCCTACCCATCTTCCCGTGTACTTTGATGGCTGCTCCACTGCGTTCTGCAATCACAACGATTAATCACAAAAACAGAAAGTCACAGAGTGTCCAAATTGAAATATCGAGTCAAGTATGGACGTATTGAGACTTCCTGTTCTCGTGGGACTTCTATTTATATCTTACTACTTGTAGTTGTACAGAAGAAAAAGGTGCATCAAGAGAGACAATTTAACAGAGTAGAAACAACAAGATATGAAGAATCTCAGGTACGAATAGATACCTCTGAGACGCCTGCGTTTTTGCAAGCCGATTCCCAGAACAATCATTAACCATATTTTGCTTCTCCCTTTTCAATTATTAATTTTAAATCTAGAAAATGATAAAATATACTTTTCATCCTTTTAAATTCATCAGTATTTCAACATATAATTATATATTACTCGGCAATATGATCATAATCATATCATTATCCGTTTAGGAGAAAGATCCGGGTCTGGTCTGCTAGGAAGTGACCACACGCTACCACTCTGCATTTCTTGATGTTTACACATCGCCATCATCCCTAGTTAAATAAAAAGATTTGGACAGGCTTAAATATTGATTCTTAATTCTTTCACTAGCTACTACTGTTCAGTCAAGCTTCGACACCGTTTGGAGTCTGACAAAAGCAGGCATTTCCACCTACAAGCATCCTCAGGCTAATTTGCTAGCTTCTCCATGTTTAGGTTTAGTAAAGTAAAGCAGTACCAGTAGGAGTGAAGAAGGTGGAGTACCTCTCTTGCAGCAGATGATTTGAAGGTGAACATGTGGGCTAGGGCAGGGATGATATAGACCGTGAAGCTAACAAGGAGTGATCCAACAGAGGAATTGATAGGTCCAAAAAATGGGAAGATGATAGCTAGAAACCAAATGGGAATGACCACAGGCAATCTAGCGGCAGCCCTTTTGCACAAGCTCTTGCATTCATGCATCCCTATCGCTTTCTCCCACACAAAGTATAATGGTGTGCATGCAAACCCAAATGTAATAAACTGCAAACACATGAAACAAACACTACCTCGTTATTTATGTGTGTGTGTGTGTGTGTGTACTCTTAAGTATAAATATACGTATACATAAATGCATGTGTGCAGGTGCGTGCCTGGTGGATGAGCATTAAAATGACAGCCATGTCTCTGGAGGAAGATCTTGGGAAGAGAGCAAAGGCATTGGAGTGATTGAGAAGCATGTCACCAAATGCCCAGTATACAGCTGCTCCTGAGGGAAGTGTCAAAGTCAGAACATACAGAGTAGCCAGTAAATATATGGCCTTGAATTTCTGAGGCTTCCACATAGCGTGCATGATTTCCCTGTTACACCAAAATTCATTTCTTTAGTTAAATGAATTATTTTGTAATACTTTAGTTAAAGTAATAAAATTTCTATTATTTTTTTCAGCTGGTACTTCTCTAAGCCAGCTCCAAATTTCTTTTGAGTCCGAGTAAGATTGAATTGGGCCTAATTGACTGGTAATTTTTTCTGTATTTCACCTCATCCCATTTTGTTCCTAGCTTATTAGCTATTGAAAAGCCCATTTACAAAATCTAGCAACGATCTTAGTTCCCAACAGTAATCAGCTTTTAGGACAATTCCAGGACAACTATAACTTTTGAAATCGAAAGATCAGGAATTTAATGAAGTTCTTGCATTAGTTGAGCAGTAAAGGAGTCACTGGACATTTGTCTTTTTCCTTCTCAGCCAGAAATCGAGCACAGGAATCACTGATAAAACTGGACCCCTCATGGCATCTTGTAGTGATAAAAGCAAAAGAAACAAGTAGAAAAGATGATTGGCTTCATGGATGTAAAGTATTTTTTTTTACTGTTACATTTTTAAAGTTTTTTTATTTAAAAATATATTAAAATAATACAGGTTCAGGGAAACAGAGAGCCTCCACGTCTAGCAATTTGAGCATTAAAAAATTAGCCATAAAAGCTCATACTCCGAGGTTGGCCATTAGATGATCACTCGAACAGATAATGTCCTGGCAATCGAAGGATCAGTCATTTTCACAGTGACGTTAAGCCCTTCGTTTTATCCTCTTAAACTTTATCCCTTTTTCCCTTTTACTTTTATGACCAAGTTCAAAAGAAAAGACATTAATTAACACAATTCATAGAAATTCAGAAACATTAATTCAGTAAATAACGTAGAAGACACGAACTATAAATCTAGGTTTGTCTTACACAGTAACGGCATGCCCCCCAAATGTGTAGAGAATGTTTGTGGCCCCAGTGAAATATAGCACCATTTTTGTTGGGCCCGAATGCTTAACACCCTCCACCTACACATAATGATTCCATTCGTCACCATCATCACACATTATAATATCAATTAAGAGCTTAATATAACAAAACATTATTCTAATTCTTGACAAGAAAGGATTTAGTTTAACAGAGTTCAAAGACAAATAGCATGTGAAGGGCAGGTTGTCCTAATATGACGGGAAACGTGTCATGGCTCTATTGCATGCAATCTTAGCTTGGTGCTTAAAATAATAAAATGGTGGGAGAAAATAGCTACCTGGCCATGAAGGAGGGAAGCAATGGTGAGGTACCAAGCGGTGTAAGTAGTCATAATAAGACCAAGAAATGACCAGATTCTGTAATTGTGAAATGAAGGGATGAACACTGTGGTAGCGCAACAAGCCCCAAAGATGTAAGTCCAAGTCCTCTTGTCTAGATTATCATTTATGTAATATATGTTGCTGCAACAAAATCAAAGAAACCCAATGTTCAGGCTGGTGATTCTTTGCCGTGGAGAGTTCCATGTTTAACTATTGAAACGATGATAAAGATGATTAAAGAAGGGGTAGGTTTTTGTAGCCCGAACCTTGCACAGGCTATGAGTTGAATGACAGATCCAAACAGAAGAAAAGTGCAGTTAAATGCCAAACCCACGTTCCTCCAATATTTTCCAAGGAGTCCATCGAGAACCTCAAACCACTGCTTGGTTGATAATAATAAAATTAATACACAGAAAAACATGGTAACCCATGTTAAGACATGGATTTGATCAACAAGCTGAGAGAGTTTGAGAAGACTTTGTCTTGTATTCTCTGTATGTGTAGAGAGTGAAAATTAATTTACTAACCTGGATGACATGGTTCCTGAAATCAACCTTCTCTCTTTCCTTTCTTGTTCTGTATTCTACATAGAGTATGCTGATTAGATAAGCTGTCCAACTGCCCAGCAATCCATAGAAGAGCTGAAAGCAGATGCCTGATAGCATCCCTAGTTGAGAAAACGAGTATGGTAATGTAAGCAATACTTGAGCCACCTGGAAAAAAGAATTAAGAACAAGCAAGCAAACTAATTAACAAAAAACTTAATATGCTAAAATAAAATTAATGAAAGATTGTAAGTAGGAAATGCATATAAAACCTGGTTTGAAGCACAGCTAAACCAGGCATCATAAACAGAACCACCATTCCATAAGAACTTAGAAAATAGTGTTTTCATGTCGTCAGGCTTCCCTTCAGTCTCCATCTCCACATAGTTACCTACTATCGCTGTCTCCACAACCTTATCAGCAGCCATTGCTATCTCTCTCTCTCACACACACACACACACTTGTTATTAGTTCAAGTGGTGACTATGTAGATATAGCAGTAGTAACTGCGATAGATAGTGTGTCAATAGTAGTAAAGAAAGTTTCTGAGATTAGAAATGGAAGTGAAGAGAAGCATGTCTTAGTAGTGGCATATATAGATAAGACAGGAGAGGTATTCTTGAAGGTTGGGAAAGGCTGAGTTTGAAAGGTAGTTTAGATAATCGGGGTTTTGGGAAGAGATCGTCCTGTCGACTTTTTGGAGCTTAAAGTTTGTGTTTTTTTAAGAGATATTATGTTTTTAAGCTCCCTTTTCTGATTGTGGTTATTACTAGTAATTTTTATTAGGTTGTTCAAGTTGGTTCGTGGATATATCAAATTCATGATCTCATCGTGTAGAATTAGATTTGTGTGTTTATTGTTTTTGTTAAACAGAGTATTTTAAGAAAATATATTTTCATTTTAAAATATATTACAATGATTTTTTTAATAAATAATTTTTTATATCAACATATAAAAATTATAAAAACAATAATTTAATTATTTTTATAAATAAAATACTTTAAAAAACAAAATTACTACAATATTCATGATAAAATTGCAAGTACTTTCGGTTGAGTAATTAAAAACAAGTTGAGTCAAAAGTAAGTGTTTAATAACCTTTTCAAAATTAAAGTTATGAAAACTTATTACACTTAAAATATTGATTTTGATAATGTTAAAATTTGATTTTTTTTTTAATTCATGTTTTTTAAAACACATTTTCAAACGGAGCCTAATAATTCATAATATTAAACCCGACTTGACGTAATAAGTTAACTTGAGTTAAATTTTAAAGTAAACCAGGTGGTAGTTAACCTAAGATATCACAACCTGAATTCTAAGTTTATAACCAGCAACGCAGGAGCGGTGTTATAAGGACCACCTATATCTACGCTAAATCCCAAAACATACATATTATAAAATAAATTATATAAAGATTTCGTAATATTTTAGTATTTTTCAAAATATTATATTCTTCAAAACTAATAAAATCGAATAACACTTAAAAAAATTATCATCATTAGATAAAGCAAAACAAATAATTCATAATACTTAGAGACAAAAGCATAACTATAAAGTCAAAATGATACACTTGATCAATCCAAACATAACCCAAACTGATCGAATCTAATAAACTCGATAAAATGTTATTGTTGAGTCAACTAATTAACTACCATCATAAGCCAACTGGTCAAACAGTAGCATCAAACCAACCGGTCGATCGAGATTTTTATAATCTTGAACTACTACTTTTTAAAATTATAGACTCCCCGACAATTAAATTATTCCTCTAAAACCTATAAATTCAATCCCTAATCAGTTTGTTTTAAGCCAAAATTAACACCTTAAACACCAATGAATACTCTTAAATCATTCATATATCAAATCAATATATTAAACATCATAAAAACCCTAAAACACTTCTTTAAACCACCAACTATCAAGTCCCTAATCGAAACGACAGAAAAGAAAGTCATGATACTTGCTTTTTTTACCTTTTTTAATATAAAAAAACTAAAGTTTAAAACTGAATCTCTTAATAAGTATGAGGGGGAAGTCATGACAAGGAAGGAATAGAGGAGAAGAGATAAAAATCAATTTCCTAGCAAAAATCCTCTTCAAATACATAGGTTAGGCTGGTTTCTTAAGTTTTGAGCTAAATATAGAGCTTGGGTCTAATGAGTCAAAAAATAGGTTTTACATAAGATAAGATGATAACCTAGTTGATTCAACATGTCAATCCATAATCCAATTAAAACATGTTTTGACTTTAAAAAAAATGATATCATTTAACATCTTAAAAAACCATTGAGACAACATTGTTTTGAATATAAATTAACTTAAATCAACACAAGCTAATTCCTTCAATAGTTGAATTATAAATCAGGCTAGGTTTAAGACTTTTACATGCCTAACATTGATAATAATTGATTTTTAAATGTATTGGAACTTTAAAAAAATATCAAATTAATATTTTTTTAAAGTGATTTTAAGTAGTTGTTATATATTAATTATATATCAAATAGTTAACAATAAATTTTTTGCCCATATTGCACCATGATGAAGGTCAATGTTTTTCTAACTTAAAAAAAGATATTCAAACGATGATAACCTTAGCAAACTAGGGTTAACTTGACTGATTTGCAACCTAGGATAATCCTAAAGGGAGGAAAGGGGAAAAAAATAGGAAGCCCAAGGCCCAACAAAATTAATTTTAAAGAATAAAATTATAAAAAATAAATTTCAAAAAATAAACTTGAAAGAAGAAATCTTGAGTTAACTCGGGTTCACTTTGCTAACCAACAACCCATAACATGAGATTAAGATAAGAAAATTATTTTTTAAAAACCTAGGAAAAAAAAATCAGAGCTAAATACATGAAAAAACACATTGAAAAAAACTTGATTCACACTAGGTTAACCTAACAAACCTGCAACCCAAGATAACTCTATATAAAAGAAAAGCATAAAAATAATAAATCTCAAGACCTAATAGCCCGACATGAAAGAATAAAATAAAATAAAAAACATTGAAAAAAAATCCAAAGCAACTGTATTAACTTAACTAACCACGACCCGGGATAACCTCAAATGAAGGAAAGAGAAAAAAAATAAAGCTCAAGGTCTAATAGTGTAATGTCAAATGATTGAATTTAATTAAATATATAAAAAGATAGAATTCAAATTGGACTAATCTTTGAAACCAATAATTTTGGTCATGAGATTGAAATGACCCTATAAAAAACAAAAAAAAATCTTGAACAAGATTCTTAACCATGAAAAAATTATATAAAAAAACATATAGTAATCAAAACAATGAGGATCTATTATAATATAAAAACTAATAAAAGAAAATAATGAAGGATTTAATAAAAAAAAGGATAAAAAAGAGCAATGAAAAGAATGAGAATCAAAATTAGATTAAAAATCAAATGAAATAAAATGTTAAGGGACTAATTACAAGAAGTAAGATAAGTTAAGAAAAGGATAAAAAAATCAAGAGAATAATTATGATATCTGATATAAAAACAAAAAAATTAAATGAAAATGTATGAAATTAAAAAAAAACATCTAAAAAAAATCTAAAACAAAACAAGAAAGGGATCATAATTAAATGAAAAAATAAATGGGAGGACAACTTTGTTTTTTTACTAACTTGACATGAATTTCAAGGAATGAAAAGAGAAAATAAAGGGGAAAAAAAAATCAATTGTTGCCAAACTATCATGATTTGAGCAACAAGTGTCACCTTATAAGTTTGACATTTCGGACAACACAACGATAAGAAAATTTTGATCGCCACATGCGTCATTTGAAAGTTGTGGACGACCTCCACTTGTAGGCATGCGCTCTTTAAGCATGGGCGGACTTTTTTTTGTTTTTTTATGAAAATAATACTTTGTTTTTAGTTCAAATAGAGCATGAAAAACAAAAAAATATTAATGTAATCAAGGTGCATCAGTACATGGGGGATAATTCAATAATTACTATTGAAATTAAAAAACCTCCCGAAAATTTTGTTTTTTTTCTAGCTCTTAATTGAAAATTACTGGTGTAATGTAATCGCTTTTCTCCAAAGCTTAATTATTTAGAGAGCGTGGGTGGCTTCTCCGCACGAGTGGGTCTCCACGCTTCCCAAGTTGATGATTACTGCAGTAATTTTGTATATGCCTAACTTGCCCTTGTTTAACACCACACTTCGCATTTCATTATTTAATTGATTAATTAAAATATCCATGTACAAGAAAGGGGACAAATAGTTTCTATTTCTTGATGGCATGATAATTACTCGATCACGAAAGGTCTTTTTGGTAAGAGTTGTGAGGTAAAAAGCAAGCAAGTGTGATTTAAACAAAAATATTTGTATAAGAACAAGGCACATAGGGGGGGTGAAAGAAGATAAATAATAATAATAATAATAATAATAATAATAAGCAAGGGAATGTGTGAAGAGAAATTATAACAAAGTAGACCGCATGATTGCAGCCAAACGGGCGTTGTCGCTTGACAGGAAGAAGAAAGCTGCTTTTATCACATGGCCTAAGCTTTGTGAACTCGAGAATCCTACCCTCCCCATCTTTCCAAGCCCAAAACCCAAAATTCCTTCTTCATTTGCATGTTGTTACTAAAAAATCAAGAACACTTGCACAGATATATAGACCACATAAGAAACCAGTGGTGACTTCGCTAGATCATGCTTCTTTTAGTATTTTATTGTTTTAATTCTTTGGATATTTGCCAATGTGCTTGACTGTTTGCGTTCTTGTTTACATTTCTCCTGTTTTCTCATCATTTGGATTCTCTTCACTTCTTCCTATATAGTTGAGGACAGCAAGATGTGCTCCTCGACTTATTTTTGCTACAGCATAACCACATTTTGTATGAACATGGATTAATGGTTGGCAAAAAAGAAAGTAAAGAGAAGGAAGAAAAACAAGAGTGTGCTGAACCATAGTACTGCTTTATTAAAAGAGAGACAGGAGGTGATATCAAAAAAATCCGAAGAGAGAAATTTTATGAGACCTACCACAGAAATTATGCTCAAGATCCCTACTGTACATTTTCCACTTTTCCTTGAGACTGCTCGGTACTGTATTCTCTTCAACAGCCCCTTCTTTTTGAATTGGAAGGACTCGCCTCGAGAGATTATTGATTACCTATCATCTCATGATTATACATCACAATGATTTTGTCTTTTTATAAATTATTTAGAAAAGAAATATCCATCTTCCTGTAGCTGAAATTATTAAGAAAAGCCATGACATCTCCAGGTGTAAAAAAAAAACCCTTTATTGTGTTGATGTTGTGGAACATATTCATGGGGTTTGTTGGGGCTCCATGTTTATACACTCCTTAGTATAAGTCATGCTTGCAAGCCACTGGGACCAGAAACATTCCCTGTGAGAATTGTGTCTCCTTTGACCAATTGTAGTTAGTGCAAAGCACCACATATTGTTGCCTGCTTGTTTGCATCTGTCCTCCATCAGAACATTCAAGCATTTCGACTGTGTAGAGGCTAGCTATAATCTCTGATATGTCTATCAATCTTTCTTGGTTCACATGAATTTGGATGCTCATTGTCTGTGGGAGCTACAGTGGAGGTTTTTAGCCATTTGTTAGGTTATGGATTTGTTTTTTAAAAATCACCGGATCGAGTTTTATAAATTTTAAAGCTATTAGAGGTATATATGGTTGTTAATTTCAGAGCCCATAAAATTAGTCAAAATACACGCAAGCTGGCTAAACACTCAAGTTAATCTAAAAAATATATAATAATCTTCATCTCATGAGCTGCTTCAGGGCTCTCTCAAACAGCTAGATTGTGCAGCTGAGACAGAGAGAGATGGAGGGTCCTAATCTCTTATGATTGAAACCAACATCGATGATATGAGCATGACAGGCTAAAACTATGTCTTTGAACTGTATTTTGGAGTCCTTAAAACGGGGAACCATATATTAGACAAGAGATACATGTTGGATTTTCTGTGATAATTTTGGTTAAGAGACAATAATTCTTTTCCAAAATTGTGCCTCAAGCTCAAGCCATACTTACAATGGACACAAAGACAAAACCTAACTAATGATACAAGATTAGCATGTTGTGGGATCTAGCACGCCATGCCAGCAGAAAGAAACGAATCACAATTGTGATGGGTCATGCTAAAGTTATACCCTATGATGAACAATAATCATCCCTTGCTATGATTTTAATTGCAAGAACCAGCAAGTAAGAACACAAAACATGTTGGCTACTACGGATTTGTTTCTACTTGAAGGAAAATTAATCATCATAATCATGAATTAACTTGCAACATTAATCCTCTCTCAATGATGTGAATGCCACCTGAGACAAGATATTGGCTAGGTTTTTTGAGTAACTCCCTAGATTAGCATTTTATGTCCTTTCTCAGAGTTCCTTTTTTTTTTTCCGGCAAGATCCGGAGAGATTTTCATCGAAGAAATTTGCACATAGTTTCTCTTGAGCAATCATTAAGGTCCCCAACCGGATGAAACTTTAGGCATCAGTTCAACTCCTTTTACGATGAACAATTTTTATGAGTCTTGTCTATCTCTTATCAGAGCAGCACGCGCCCATGTTTGCCTTTCGGCACTCAAAAGAGGGATGAGATTAGAAACTACAAGCTTCATTTTATATTCATGTATAGTTATTTTTTAAAATATTTTATATTTATATTTATATTAAAATAAAATTTATTTTTAATATTACTATATCAAAACCATTTAAAAATATAAAAAATTAATTTAAAATAATTTTTTTTTTAAAAACGTTTATAAAAAAACAATAATAAACTGGCTCGCAAGTCCTTAACTTAGGATGTAATAACAGTGGATGGGTCTTTAAGGGGATGCTTGAAAGTATAATAATAATTATTTTTTAAAGTATTTTTTACTCGGAAATACATTAAAATAATGCTTTTAAAAAAAATTGACATCAGCATATTAAAATAATCTAAAAACATCAAAAAATATTAATTTAAAATAAAAAATTAGATTAAATTTAATTTTTTAAAATAAATTATACATTCTGTCCTCAATGATTTTCAATTGTAGTCAACTCCATCACTTATCATCAGCTGCCCATATTCATTTTGAATCCTTTTATCAACAAACACCATCATGCAAACTTCCCTTTATGGTCACCGTATTGGAAGCAATTTTTGGAATCAAAGAATCATACATTGAAAGAGCATAAGCTGAATTTTTTTAATTTAGATTATATATTTGCCATTTTTTTGTAAGGAAAATAAAATGTTTCCATTCAATTTTAGCTCGATTAATGTAGACTTACATGCCATCTACTTGAAAAATGGAAGCCTACCGAATGCTCATGCAACTGCATTTTCCTCTTTGACCATTGTTTTTGCTCTGCCTTTTCAAATGTAATTGCCAAAAACATAAATAAAATTATTTTTTCCTTAAATCATTATAGTATTCTTCTTTTCATTTTTTTTTCATTTAGTCATCTAGGTATTCTTGAGTTATCTATGTCGATTCTCTAACCATTATATTCACAATAAATCTCTTCATTACAAGTTTCACCTAGATTTAAATCTAAAATTAATAGGTTAAACAAACTTATCTAAAAACTTTGTTCAAAGTCCATTTGGTATTGTGATAGTGATTGTTTTTTAAAGTTTTTATATTTAAAAATACATAAAAAGAATATATTTTTTTTTATTATTATTTTTAATGTCAGTAAGTAATTTTTTTTTATTAATTTTATCAATTAAGTCGATTATAAATAACTGGAACCGCTCAATTAATTTGCAGTCTAAAAATTTAGTTTGAACTCAATCTTCAAAGAAAAAGAGATCGGCCTAAACTTAACGTCGGAGTAGTGAAGAGAAGTGCCCATTGCCCACTTTATAGCAAGGCCCAGTTATATTGATTTCCAAACTTAAATGGGTTATTATTAGTGGCCCATTGAACCACGGGTCTATTTTTTAAGCCCAAACATGAGATTCTGACTTGGCAACATTAATTTACCTTTTACTTTATCCTCTCTTTACTTAAACCATTATTTAGCTATCCTCTAAACTGCCCACTTAAAACTAAAACCATTTCAGTTAACACCGTTTAGGTACTTCCCGGTCACCGGAGTCACGGTTTCCGATCTCTACTCCGTCATAGGTTATTGAAATTACAGGTAATTTAGCTGCCTCTATGTCCATATAGCTCTTACAAGAATTAACGTTATCTTTTCGTGTCTACCGAGGAAAAGTTTCCGTAGGGAGGAGAGACTGAGTGCTGAACCTTAATTGAACAAAGAATCTAGTATGGTGTCTTTAACTGTGCCGGTATGAATGTTTTTTATACAAAATGAAATATTTTTAATGTGGGTTTTTGCTTGTGTATACGGTCATGGACTTATCAGTTTTCTTTGCATTGCTTGAACGAATCACTGCTTAGATCGTCATCTGAGTTTTAGGCGTATTTACGAAATTTTAGATACTTGGTCGGCAATACTGTGTTGATCTAATGATCCAAAATCTCTATTTGGTGACACAACTCTGCATATGAGCTGTAACAAAGCACTAGTATTAGTATATGTAGTAGTTTTGGTGTCATAAATCAATAGGACAAAATGTGAACGAATTTGAAGCAGTTAATTTGGTGATAAATCATTAGTTGTCTACATTTAATCGTTTGAAATGAGGTTCTTACAGCACCATGGGTTGTGAAATGTGGAGTTCAATTTGTGTGAAAAGTCTTGAGGAAATGGTTGTCAACGACAAATTAAGTCACTGTCATCTAATCCAAGGCTAGCTGTAGTCCTTAATCGTGTCGGGTTTGATTGTGTTTTGTTATTATTGTTCCATTTGTTTTAGATATTTTTTTCTAATAACTTGATTATGTTTTTTCCTTTTCAGCTGAGAGATAGGATGTCTGCCACACAGGATGTGACATTAGGTCGGCCGAAGGCAGAATGGACTCCAACTCGTGATGCATATCTGGTTGAGCTTTTCATCGATCAACATAATTGTGGAAGAACTGCTTACAATGAGTTTAAAAATGAAATGATTAGATCTGTCACCCGAGATTTTAACAAGAGGTTTAGCATGAATTTAGAGGAAAGCCAAGTTAAAAACCGTTACAATGTGATGAAGAAAGATTATGGTGTTGTGAAAACCTTGCTGACTCATACTGGATTTGGCTGGGATGAAAGTCGGCAAATGGTCGTGGCTGACGATAAAGTTTGGGACAGCTACATTGCAGTATGTAACTATTTCTGCAGATTGCTTTTAATGCATTGATAGAATGTCACAGCTTGTTAAGTTTTTGTTGCAGGTGAAATGTGAAGCCAGACCTTTTCGGCGAAAGAGCTTTCCTCTGTACAAACAGATGTCCATCATATTTGAAGGTGAATTTCATATCTTTGCTGTTATTATTTGTTAATCTTTTTGAAGTTTTGATGTATTTGGTAATGTGTGGTGTAGGAGAAAGAGTTGCTGGCAAATTTCAGTTGCCGAATGGAGTTCCTGTTGAAATCGAAGAGGGAAATAGCAACACCGAAACAGTGCAGTCATCGGAACCTGCCAACCTGCCTCCTCATCTAGTTGACGGCACTCTTGATTCTGATTCAACAGTCCGCGTCAATGACAGACACCTTAAGAAGCGAAAATCTATCGGTCCTTCGGCATCCGGTCATAAGAAAAGGGCATGCGAGAACATCGGAGAGACATTAGAGAATGCATTATATGAAATGTTCTCTGCATTTACATTCAAAGCCATACAAAGGAATGCATCAAATGAGAAAGCCATGTATCAGAAATGCCTGGAGGAGCTGCAGAAAGTGGACGAGTTTGATGATACAGAATTTGTAAAGGCAGTTAATGTTCTCAGAGATGATAAGAACGCAATTGCTTTCATGACAATCAAAGGGCCTAGACGTTTGATGTGGCTAAGGTCTCTATGGCAGTGACTGCAGTTCATATTCCACAGGATAGGAAACCTCTTACGATCTATAGCACAGATTGTTTTAGTGTTTCTGTAGTTTGTAGATGCTACTCTCAGCAACCGGCTAGTGTTTGTTCTTTTCGAGTCTGGTGTGACTTTCTTGTTTAATGCATGGTTAAATGTGTTACCTAACTACCTTGCAAAAATTATTGCGGTCCATATGAATCAATTTTTCACTGTTGTGTTATCTATTTATTTTATATTTTATATAATGTATATGAATCAAAACAATCTGATTGGCTAATGTGATGGATTTCCTTTATTGTTGGCAGGTGTACTAAATTCTTTCTTTCCCGTATGATTTCTTTCAATAAATTCACTAAATCTAGTAACTTAATTATATTCATTATCTAATTAAGCCTATTCATTGTTTATATATATATATATATTGGTTTCCAAAAATGGAAGGCAAATCTTCAAAAATGAATGCCAATATCTACGAAAATGAAGCATAAAACTTGAGTCCTAGCTATTTCTTGATCTTTTTTTCCTTTAACGAGTCATTTTTATAGATTCACACTTTAACTATTCAAAAATTAAGAAAATAAGAGTCAAATTAAAAAAATAATATACCATAAATTTTGATTAAATAATAAAATTGAAAACTAATAAAATTTTAACAAAAAATTCAACCAAAAAATTAGAAATCAAAAGATCAAGAACTAAAATTGAAAAAAATAATCAATGACAAATTGCAATTAAATAAATAAATTAAAAACAAACAAAACTTTTTATAAAAATACCAAGATCAAAAATAAAAATTTAAAAAAATAAGAATTAAAATTAAAATGCAAAAAATAAAGAGGGTCAAGGTGTGTCTTTTGAGGTAGGAGAGAAAAAAAAAAGAAAAAAAATCACTAATAATAAATCACTTATCAATCAATATCGCGTGTCATAAAGTGTGGCGATGCTTCCAATAACATAACTGAATAACAAATTTGGTTAATAGAAAATACTATGTGAATTGTTTAAAAAATGTGGACACCTCACACATGCTAGCAAATTTTATTAAAAAATTAATTATTAAATGGAAAAAGTTCACAATGCCCTGCATTAATATCAAATTAGCAAAAAAAACCTATGTAAAAAGATGAAAACACCAAGCACACATCCCTTATATTTTTTTAAATCTAAGATAAAAAAAAATCATTGAAATGTTTTTTTTTAAAAAAGATAGAAATACCCTTGGTTAATAGTTCTAATTTTTATTTTATTTTAGGATAAATAATACATTTTACTGTTTTAAAAATATTTAAAATAAAAAACATTTCCTGACCATTTTTTAATGACCAATAAACCATCAGAAAAAACCAAATTACCCTCCACACCAAAGACGTTATATTTTTTTTTCAAAGAAAAAAATCATAATTTAACTGTAACAATGAATAGTTTTTTGTGTTTGTGTGGAATTTCTACAATAATTTTAGCTACATGTTTTATTGTTTTGTTTAATATTTTTAAGATCCATAAGGCCCAAATTTAAAGGAGCCTATCTCAGCTCAATATTAACAGTTTTGAAAGGCCCCAACAACACCACAGAAGGCAAAATAAACCGCCAAATATAAAACGGTTAACAGTCAACTTCCGTGACCACACAGCTTACACACTTAACAAGAAAATAGTAAAGTTCTTTTTAGTCACTCTCTAACGCAAAAACCTCTCCTTCCTCCAATCTTCTTGATCTTTCATTCATCTACCATCTTTGTCTCTCCATCACTCTTTGAACACTCATCTCCCTCTCTTCATTCTCAGGTAATGAACGAACCGTATTCAAGAACCCATGATTAATTTTTTCAAATTTAAAACTAAGCCAGTCTCTTGATTTTCTTGATTCTTCTTCTTGGATAAGAACCAATTACTTTCAAGTTTAATAACAATTGTAGGGTCACGACATGGCCTGGTTTGATCTGGCGTCCGGACGGCACAGCTCCCTACCACAGGGTTTTACCTCCAGTGGTGAATCAAGAACAGTGAGGATTCCAAGGCTGGGTCGGTTCTGGGGTCGGGTCTTTTGTACTCAGGACCCGACTGGTAAAACAATTCATGTCTGACAGGTGACTGCGGGTCTGCTAAAGTGGAGTTTTTAGGCAGTGAGCCAGCCAGCTGCCACGTTGGCAGAGTTTACCTTGAACGTTGCTGGAGGATTAGTTTTCATGATGTCAGCTTAGTTGACGGTTAAAATTTACCCATGCTGGTGAGGTTGTCCGCCGCGTCTGCTGGTGGTGGTGGTGGGAAGGGTGAGCTGGTGTGTAGGAGCGCGTGTGAAGTGTAGGTTGCTTAAGAGGAGATTTTCATTCCATTGTCCAGTTTCGGAACGATAAACATCCATATAAGAGTCAGGAAATAACGGGGTTGTACAACACTAACCAGGAAGATTACCTCAAATGTTGGGGTTTTTTAGAGTCCGAAATGTGGTGGTCGCTTCTTCTTTCTTCTTCTTTTTTTTTTTTTTTATTATTAATATAAGTATTGAGATTATTTTATATGTATTTTGATTAATTTTATAAATTTTAAAATTAACAAGTATGTAATAATCTTAAAATTTATAAGAATTTTAAAATTTATAAGAATTGAATTGATAATTTATATATAATAAATTTAAAACCTAATTTTTTGAGGTTAACTATAGGTTTGATAGTGTTCATTTTGGATTATATATCAAGATATTATGCCGTTTACTGGCTTATCAATCAGAAGATTTTTTTTCTTTTCCTTCATCGGAGAAATTTTCAAGAAAGTTTGGAAAATATGGAAGATTTTACCCTTCCATCTCTTGATCTCATCTGAAAAAAAAAGTGAAATTAAGATCAGACTCTTTGTACATATCATAAATCAATCTGTTGTGATGATCATCTTTAAGAAATTCATGTTTATCGGAATCTTTATTGAGCTGTAAACTTTCCAGCCCATTGAGCCACTGAAAAAGTTTCGTCCGTAGCCTACACACCTGTTCGTGGGCCAGCTGCTTTCAACGGTTTCCAGGTGGGCTTAGCTTCAAGCCAGGGAAATTTGCATCTGCATAAAGCCCATACGTTTTTTCCTTCCTTTTAGAGGATAGCTCACGGATATACTCGGTACTGGTTTTTTTTTTTTTTTTTATCAGATTGGAATGTATGATTTTTATAGCATTTTGTGTTTTTTGAGATTAAGTATGCGTTCAGTACTGTTGGTTTCCATTAAAAAAATATTTATTTTTAAAAAATATTTTTAGTTATGATTTAAAAAAATATTTTTTTTGGTTAAAACTGTTATGTGATAAATTTTTACATACAATAAATTAAGAAAAATAAATCTCTATGAATAAAACCAAGTTATTTTAACTTATATAAAATTAAAATTTAAAATATAACTATTTATGGAACTCATTGTAAAAGATAAAAGTTTAATAGCTAAACAAAATGTTTTTTCTACATTATTTTTTTTTAAAAAAAAAAAGTTATTATAATAACAAACGGTTACTAAATCTTTACTATTCTAATTTAAGGGTTTTCTTTATTATTTTTTTATGGAAAAGAAGTAAATTCCTAAGGTTAATTTACCAACAATATATTTTGTAGTGCATAATTGGAATCGCATCACATCTCCTAAAATTGACGTTGAAGTCTTGGGCTACACATGATATCCAGTTGATGCGTCCACCATAACCACCTGAGCAATGGTCGTCGCTGTCAAATTGTACGGCTCTACGAGAAGAATTGGAAGGCGATTGCCGACATGGTGTTGGTCACGAAAAGCAAGTGATGTATCATTCAATTGGAATTGTACTATCAAGTCCCCGTAACTTAGAGGAACACAATTATTAAAATCATAAGTTTAGTTAATTTGTGTTTAGTGTACAAAATCAAATAAAAAACTTAAGAAATAATAAAATTAAACTCGACTAGAAACTCAGTAAAATACTGTAAACTAGTGATTTTGCATTAATTGTATAAGTTTTGATGGAATATAAATACTATCTTAAGTGATTCTTTTATTTTCAAAACTAAATAAAAAAAAAAAAAATCTAGCCCCCCCCCCCCCCCCCCCCCTCAAACTACCCAAACCCCGTCTCTCTCTCCTTTTTTTTTTTTTTTTTGGTTGTGTTCGAGGATAAAGAATCTTGGTAAAAGACAAGTCTAAGGGTTATTCTGGTAAAATTATGATTTCATCTTTAAATGAAGGAATAATATCCAAATATTATATTATACTCCCTTTATTGTTAAAGTTAACATGATTGTATCACGTGCAAAAGACACATATAATCTGTTTATTTTGTTAATGGAAAAATATCCTTTAAATTAGGAAACCCAAGGCATGCTTATTAATATTTTGTAGTTATATACCTATATAAAATATTGTTGATGTAAGATAGAAACTTCAATCTCATACATCTCTTCATGAAATAACTTGTTACTTCAATCTTCATTATCATTATAATCTCAACTACAATGTTAATATCAACATTAAAATTAAATTGCATCAATACTATGAAATGATGGTGATTGATATAAGTGAGACGTGTAAAATTGATTTATAACTTGACTCATTTAAGGATGTAAAAAGGTTATTGGTATTGAGGTTGCAAAGACAATGAGAAATAAAACTCTAGCTAAATGGTTGGCTTCTTATAGGGATGAATGTCTAGAATTACAAAGGTTTGCAATCCAAGTTCTAAGCTTGACTTATAGTTTATCTAGATATGAGCGTGACTAGAACGCATTTTAGATGGTGAATTTTATTTATTTATTTTAATGTTTTTATATTTGATAAGAATCTTATAAGTTATAAACTTGAATTGCTTGCCTAGGTTCATACAAAATGAAAAAATTGTTTGCACTAGAAAAAAAATAAATGACTTGGTGTTTATAGTGTGCAATTTAAAATTGAATGGCAACCAAGTCAAAATGCATGCTAATAATTTTGATGAAGTTATAAATAATTTCTTATTTGATGATGATTAGATAACCAAGGAAGAAAATCATGGTAATTCGTTAAACTTTTCTTTAACTGGTGTCATTGATAGTACAACACGGAGAAAAAAATAGTAAAAAGATGAAAATGATGATGAAGAATTTTCTAATGATGTTGAAATAAAAAGTTATGGTACTAAAGATGATTTAAAGATTTCAATTGATGTCAATCTAAAGAATTCAAGGATTTTTTAATTAAATACTGTTAACAATATTGGTGCTGATACTGGTAATAGCACTGATGCTAAAAATATTGGTGTTGATACTCGTAGTAACACTAATAATTCTCTGTATGGTAATGATCGTTTATGAATGTCTTAGGAATAATGAAGAAGATGAAAATAATGATATTGATTTTAGTTTATATGACACTAGGGGTGAGCAAAAAAACTGAAAAATCGATTAAACCAAGAAAACAAAAAAAAGCCGAAAAAATTAAACCGTGAAAAAAAACCGATTAAAATTTTGAAAAAATCAACTGGTTTGATTTTGGTTTTATAAGCTTAAAACGAAAAAAAAAAAACTAAACCAAACCGAAACCGAAAAAACCAGAAAAAAAACCAAGCCAAACCATAAACAACCAAGCCAAAACCAAGAAAATCGAGCCAAACCGGTTTGAACCGGTTTTTGTCCAAAAAAACTGAATCAAACTGAACAGAAACCGATCGATAAACCGGTTTCTTTTTTGTAAAAGAAATTTGGTTTGGTTACTTTTTTTAATAAAAACCGAACCAAACCGAAAATAACCACTCCTACATGACACACCAACAAATTGTTTGTTTTAGGCTTATTGATTGTTAGGTAATGAAATTTTATGGACATAATTGTAGTGTAAGGGATTTTAAGTTAAATCATGTATAAATTTTTATTTGAACTATGTATTTTAAGATGTTTTGATTTTTGTATTGTTTATTTTATTTTTGTCTTAATTATATTATATTGTTATTTATTATTTGGCTGAAATTATTTATATAATTAGTTAAAAAAATATACTTGATTTTATAATATAAGTTTGCAATATATTTTTCCCATATCGTTTCAAAAAAAAAAGTTTTTAGTAATAATGACCACAAGCATTAAGGCTATATTTATTTTTCGGAAACTGGTTTCTGAAAAATCATTTTTCAAACTTTCATGTGTTTGTTTGTGATTAGAAAAATTGATCAACAGAAAATACTTTTCAGTCAAAGAAAAATTTAGCTTGGTTTTCAGGAAAGTGTTTTACTGAAAAAATTTGGATGGAAAACACTTTCTGAAAATTATGATAAAATTAAAAATATTATATTATTTACTGATTATATTAAATTTAATTTTTAAATTTTTAATTGTTATATATATATATATATATTTTATCACCACCACGATAATTAGCACCAATCAAGAAACATACCTTGGATGACTATGAGAGCGGCACAGATACTTGATAGTCCCTAAACAGTGGAGAACCACCGTTAACACATGATTTCCCGGGCGGCGCAAGTGTTCCTCTTCTTACAGAGTTCCAGGAGGTGGAAGTCGGAAGATATCAATTGGCACAAAGCCACACAACCCATAAGCTGCCCATGCTTTGACCAAAGCAGAAATAGAGTCAGACTGTTGTGCTGACTTGCAAAATCTCCCATATAACATGATATGTTTTTTTACGTTGAAACTAAAATGCTCTACTTATTTTTTTATTTTTTTAAAGAACCTGAAGTTACAGTAATATGCTCTGTGAGCGTATTTGAAAATATAATTATAATTATTTTTTAAATATTTATTATTTGAAAATAAATTAAAAATAATTTTAAATTTTTTAAAATATATTTTTAAAATATAAAAACAAACACAAAAATTGAATCACCAAACCCTATAAGAACCTTACGAAGTGGGAGTTCTCTATTTGTCTTATCATCAACGTTTTGTGTTTAAATTCAAGAAAAACCAAAAAATATATTATTTTTCCTCCCCGACCCGTGATCGGAAAGGGGCTTAATTTCAGTTATTGGGAAGAGGCTTAAATCTATTTTAAAAAAGGACTGGGTTTCCTTCTTTTTTTTAAGGAACAGGTTTGATTTCAGTGAATAAACGTTGATGTAAATACACCATGAGCAAAAGAAAGTCATCATAATAAAGCATGCTTCAATGTTCATACAGACCATTAAACCATAGATAAGAGTTTCTTCTTCTTTTTTCATAAGAAAGATGAATGCCTGAAAAGGGTTTTTTGAGAAAACGGAGAGAGGAATGGGTCCAAGAAGGAATGTTTTGATTCTTAACACTAATTACCGCTACAGTTGATGCTTTCGCTGGGTTCTTTTGACAAAACGAAAGTTATAGAGAGGAAAAGGAGGAATTCAAAAGCTTTGTTCGTCTCGAGAAATGCATCAAAAGCAAAGCCTGATCCACAATTCAACATTTCAAATTTTTAATAATTTACAGGCACCGCTAGGGTGGCCCTGGGGCCTCCCTTCCAAAGTTTCACCGGCCCCGGGAAGGATGAGACAAGCTAGATCATCAAAAACAGTTCCACGTCAAGCATAGAAAGAATTATATAGTTCAAGTGCATAAGTATCTCTTGGAAAATGCGTCGAAAATATACTCCGTTGTGAAATGTATTCATACTAGTTAGAGATTGCTATCAGAACTTTAGTTTTAGAAATTCATGTTTTTTCATTTAAAAATTATTGTTCTCCTAATTTCTTATAAAGTCTATATTTTAATTTGAGGAGTTTATTTTATTCTTCCACTGCTTATTATAATGATTTTTGTATATGAGTATTTATCAAGGAATATTATTGTTTTTATTTTCATAATTGATGATGGATTAAAAAAAACTACCTGTAAATTTCAAAAACTACTGCCGCGCATACAAAGAATGCTTTGGTGTGGCCCAAACCTAGGTTGTGACACTTCTAGTTGATCATGAATTTTTTGGCATTGCCCAATTGATTTATAGCCGTTTGATTTTAAATTTTTTTGGAATAGTTAATTCTTAAATTTGAATACTTCTCGAGAATGAAGTCACCGTTCACTAATTTTCTAGGATTGCTGCACAAATAAATTTAAAGAAACTATAGCGTAAAAAAAAAAGGATCATTATATATGTTGTTGGGATAAAGAATTTTGGCTCTTGGTTTATACTTGAGATTCCTCACTTCTTCAAATACATTATGTTTAACAACAACAACACAAAAATAATGATGATAAAGATGTTTTAATTATTTTATTTATATTGGTTCAAAAGGAGTTATTCAAATACAAAACTATATTATTGTATAACTGAGGAGTTGATTCAAAATTACTCATAAGTTCTCTAATAATAGAGGAGTATTTGTATAGGAATAGAGATTTTAAAATAATTAGTATTTTAGTTTATTTTCTAATATCTAATAATTATTGTTTATATGTTCTTAAGCATGATTAAAATTAAAGTTAAGAACATGAAATGTTAATGACTATATGTTAGAATATTTATGTTTAAGTACTCTGTTTAAAATTTGAAGATGTTAATTATTAAGACAAATGAGTTTTGAATTGTATAATGCTTTTTGTTTTCAATGACCCATGAATTTTATGCTTATAAATGTCATGATAATTATTTATTTATGGGTAAATTGAAGGTCATTGTTATAAGGTATATTAGGATCATCTAAAGATTGATTAGTTGTTTTTATGATTAATAAATATAATTGTTGGTAATCATTATGTATTGTTAGTTATGTTTATATATCCAAAAAAAGTAAATTCATCTAATTAGTGCATATATAATTACCAATTCAAGTTAAACTTCTTATTATCATCATTATTATGATTATTTTTTTGTATATTGTTGCATCACCTAAAGAAGATTATTGGTGTGTGTGTATTTGGATTTGTATAATATATTTAAGTTTTGGTTCAAAGCATTAATGTTTTAGTATTTTTATAAATCTTTGCATATGTTCCTATTTACCTTTATTTGCATGCTTCATATGTTCTAATATTCAATAGACTTAATTTATTTGATTGGTTTGAATAAGTTCAATTTCACTTAACTGTCTTGGATCTTGATTTGGCACTTTAAATTAAAAAACTCACTATTATTACTAACATTAGTAGTGTTGAAGAAGAATTTTTTTATAAAGCTTGGGAAATATCAAAGAGACAACTTATATTTATGCGAATGAGTATAGCTAACGACATCAAGTTTTCTCTTCCCAAAACTAAAAGTTCTAGGGGATTTATGATATTTATAAAAGAGTGTTTCCAAACTATTAGTAAGTCACTTGCTAGGATATTAATGGGTACTTTAACCACCATAAAATTTCATGGTTCTCGTATCATGCATGAGTATGTCATTGAAATGACAAATATTGCATCAAAACTTAAGTCATTAGGATTGAATGTGGATGTGAATTTTCTTGTGTCATTTATTATCAATTAGCTACCTTCTGGGTATAGTCCTTTTCAAATAAACTATAATACAATGAAGGACAAATGGAATGTACATGAATTGCATAGTATACTTGTTAAGGTGGAAACAAGACTTAAGAGTCTACATGAGACCAAAAAAATTATATACGTTGATGATAGCTTACTTGAAAGTAATGATCTTAATTTACTACACGAGACTAAAAACATTTTCTCTAATAAATTTGAAATAAAAGACATGAGAGAGGTAACATATGTAATTGAGATAGAAATATTCTGGGATAGGTCACAAGAATTGTTTGGGTTATCTCAAAAAGCTTATATCAATAAAGTTTAAGAGAAATTTAGAATGAATAAATTCCCAACAAATGTTATTATCATTCAAAAGAGAGATAAGTTCAATCACATTCAATGCCTAAATAATGAATTGAAACACAAAAAATAGAAGGAATTTTATATGCATAAATTACTGGGAGCTTGATGTATGCTCAAATTTGTTGTTGGAATGCTAAACACGTAATAAAGTAATTTAGGTTTAGATCATTGGAAGGCTATAAATAAAGTATTGAGATACTTGCAAGGGCAAAAAATTACATGCTCACGTATAAAAAAAAATTAATCATCTTGAGATGATTGAATATTCAAATTTAGATTTTATTGAATATGTAGATACAAGAAAATTTATATTTGGTTATTTATTCATTTTAGCTAGAGGAACAATCTTATAAAAGAGTGCAAAGTAATATACTACTGTTGCATTTATTATGAAAGCTGAATTTATAGCATGCTTTGAAGCTATAATTCAGACAAATTAGTTGCAAAACTTTATTTCAGGACTTAGAGTAGTTAATAGTATCGCCAAGCTATTGAAAACTTATTGTGATAATTTTGCAATTGTTTTTTTTTTTAAAAAAACGACATGTATTCAAATAGTATAAAACATATGAAATTGAAATACTTGTAGTTAAAGAAAAAGTTTGAAAACAAAAATTATCAATTGAACACATTATCATAATTATTATAATTGTTGATCCATTAACGAAAGATTATCACCCAAGATTTTTAGCAATCATGTTGAAATAATAGGTACCATGGAATATAATTGTTGATATTATATCAGGATTTTATAATGATTATGTATTTGATACTAAGAGCTCATTTATAAAGATGTTTCTTATATTTATTGTTTTCTATTTAGTATACATTATTGGATTAAAATAATTATAAGATGAATTGTCTTTGATAGTTATTATTATTGGACCGAATAAGTACTTCTCATTTATAGATTATGTTTAGTAAAGACTAGTATTGTAGTAGATAGAAGGAACCATGTCGAATAAATGATATACAACTGTCACGAGTCTTATTAGTTCTTACTTAATTATAATATATGCGAGAACAATATATATAAAGTTTTAGTGTTACTCCACGTGCATCATGTTAGTATATTCATTAAACCATAAAAAAAGTAAATATTACGTGAGCCAAGTGGAAAAATATAAGACATGGCCCACATAGATAAAATAATAGGCTCTTAAATAATTTAATAAAATATTGGTCAACTTTGAGAAGTAGTTTTTTTATTTTAATAACCGTATATTTGATAGATGCATGAAATAAAAAGTCTCTTATGTAAACTAGTTCACTCTTTATCCATAACAGTATATTTTATTCCATCAAAACTTATGTGAAAAAATACAAGGGGTTAAAAGAGAAATACAATTTTCTTTATCAATTCACATTCAGGATTTCAATCATCAAAACAGAATGCTTTTTTTAGATATTTATTTTGAATGTGAGAATTATGAAGTTCTAAGATAATGGTTATTATGATTTTATTTGATTCCTCATGTTCACAATTAAATAATTAAACAAAAGACTGTGATTAGAAAACAAAGGTAGACTAGACAATGTTGTACATGTCCAGGAAAAGACACAAACACAAGTTACAATCAGGAATAAATTACAAGAAAGGGAGAATAAAACGCATATGGATTTGCTCGCCCTTGACAGATATGGCTATGGCAATTGCACCTTTGTTGTTCCTCCCGTAACTTTCTGGCTGGCTTTTCTCCCATACTGAAGGCATAGAACAAAATTGTGGGAATTTAATATTCTTTTCTTGGCTGGGAATATCAAAGAGGAAACAATCTGATTGTCTTGATAACAAAGAATGTCACGAACTCAATATACTTTCGTGTGCCCATGATTTGGAGAGTTTATTTAATATTGTGGTAATAATTATTTTATAAATTTTGTTTTGTAAGCTTTATTTAGGATATAAAAATCTAATTTGGTACGTGTAAAAGTGTAAACCGACAATATACCTTATTATAAAAAAATAAATAAATAAATAAAACATGGTGACAAAAGCAAAGAATCATTATGTTTTTGTTTAAACCCTTTATTATTCCTCTGGGGAGGGGTATAATGAAGCGGTACACTTTTTTATCATGGAAAGTGGTTTGAATGGTCTACAAGATCGTGTGGTGTGGACCTACGAATGATGCGAGTTTTCTGCCACTACCATACTTACAAAGTTTCACTAGGCCTACGCCTACTCAGTACTCACAGAACAAAACATTGTGTATATGCTATTCATTTTTTAATAAATTATTTTAGTCTTTAATGTTTTATTTTATGCTCTTAAATTATAATTAAAAATCAAATTCTTTTTAAAAAAACTGTGTCCGAATGATGCCAGTTTTCTATTTAATTTTATGATATTTGAAAATAAAATTATTAAAAAAATATAAAAAATAATTCGAGTAAACTCGAGTTAACTCGAAAAGCACTATTCTCCACACATAAAGTTTGGATAATTTGATAGAAAACAAATCAAAATAAATTATAAAATTTAAATTCCAATCAACTCAATATTAAATGATGAAATTAAAAGGGGTAAGCTAAGAAAAAAAACCTCGAGTTAACTAGATTAACCAACCAAATTTTTAACCGTATTATAAAGATGAGATAATCCAATAAAAAGTAAATATGATCTTGAATGATAAAAGTAAATAAAAAAACATTAATTAAAAAAAATCAATGAAAGAAAAAAAAAAACTCTATTCTAATGAATAATATTTTATAATGAGAATTACAGTAAAATCCTTTTCTTTGTTATTTTTATTTTAATTAATATTAAATATTTTTGATGATCTTAATTTAAATGTTTATACTTCACTTTTTGTTATTTTTTAATTAAAAAAACTAAAAAACATCTATTATTTATGTGCCTCTAGACACATTTCCTCGTTCTTTGAAGTAATGTAATTATTTTTTTTATCCTTATAAAAAACTTACTGATTATTGTTAAAAAGAATAGTTATACTTGCAATTGTGGGTACAATAGTCTTTTCTAGAGAGTGCATTAGCCATTATAAATTGACATGGGCACTTTTTTTATTGTGATAAAATGACCATTTCACCCTTAAAAGCAAAAATAATATCAAGCTTCTGTATACAGGCTCTTTTGTCTTTTGAAAATAATTTATTATGCTAAGTTATGATCGTACCCCTAGGGAGAAAAATAAGATCAACATACACATGTGGGCTTTTCCATCTTTTTCATTAACAAAATAGTGAAATTGCAAAACTAGATTTGGAATATGAAAAAAACTAAGATTAATTTCAAGTGCTTCTTAGTGTTTTAAGTATATTTTTATTGTTATTTTTTAATTTGATCAGGATTGTATGATAATTTTATATTATTAAATATTATTTTTTTTTAAATTGCTTAATGTGCAACGCACACGTCGTCGTGTGATGATTTCTGTGTTGTTCAGATGGCGCGTGAGGTCCTTTTCAGTTGTCAAAATTCTACCTTTATGGCGATATTGGAAGACAAATCATTATCTTTCTAGTGATGTGACACATGCCTGCAGAGGAGGTTCAGTTGGGCTGTGTTAAAGTTTTTTCTTTTTTTTTTACTTTCTTCTATATTTTCTCTCTCATTTTTTAGAAATTCTTACATGACTTTCAAAAATCAATTGTGTCCTTCAATTTGTGATTTTATTGATTTTAACCCTTATTTTGATTATTGTTTATTTTGCTTTTGATTCTTTTTAAGATTTTTTTTTCTTAGTTTTTTACCTAAGCATTTTATTCAATTTGATTTCTTATCCGATTTGGTCTCTCTACTCTTGATGGCTTTATTTTTGTTTTCTGTACTTTTCTTGATTGTTGTTATTTTATGCAATATCATCCTTTCTAATTTTATTGCATTTTTTCTTGATTTATTTTTATCCTTATTCTTTTGATTTCTATGTTCTTATCCTCTTCTTGATTTATTTTTTTTTAAAAAAAATTATCCCTCAACATTTAATTTAATTATTTTTTTTACCTAGTTATAGTTCCCATTCTTTTAATTACTCTTTTTTAATTTTTTTTTAGTTTATTTTTTTATCTTAATCTCATGTCGTGAATGACAGGTTAATCGATTCAACCTAGGTTGACTTTATTTATTTTTCCTTGATTTTTTTATGAGATTTTTTTTCAGTTTCATTATTTTGTAACAAGTTATTTGCACTTGAATTTTGTCATTTTTTCACTTTTCTTTTTGTTTGGTTATTCCAAGAGCGCGTTAGTAAATAAACCCAAGTTAGCTCGGTTATTTTATATTTTTTTAATTGAACTTTGATTTTTTTTATTAGATTCTTTTCTTGAGATTATTTTTTATCTTGATTTCATGTCACGAGTTGTGAGTTTGTTAAGTTGACTCGATTTTTTTTTAATTTTTTTAACTAAATTTTTGTCTTTTATACTAAGTTTTTTTTTTAAATTATTTTTTTACCTCGATCACATATTACGAGTTATAAATTTATCAAGTTAGCTAGAATTGAATTATTTTTTTTTCAGCATTATAGTTTTTATTTTTATCTTGGACAAGTTATTTTATAATTTTTTTGACAAATTATTTTAATCTCATACTACAGATACCATTTTAATAAATTCAACCCAATTTATCTTGTATTATTATATCATTTGAAAAAATTTGGTCGCATACTCGGAGCAGCTCGGACTCTTATTTGATGTTCTTGGACATTTGTATAGAAACCATCAGAACGAGGACTGAGGGAATATCCTGCTCAGACGGGCAATAAGATTGATTGTCAGTATACTTTTTGATAGTTCCAATTAATTATACTCTTAATTTTTAAATAATTCAAGTCAATAATATTTTCAGGTTCCAAAGAATCAACAGTAGATCATGAAAAGACGAGAGAGTATAAGAATCCTATGCTTTTCCCATAATTGCACTACAGAAGGGAGGACCCCAAGTCAGGACATACCAGGTGGCACAAATCGGCCTTCATATTACTCGTCGTGGCAATTTATGAGCCGATGATCGGATGGACCCACATCTAAATAGTCTCCATCCCAGCCTTGTCAGAGCTACACGGTACTGAATCAATATTTTTTTTCTAGTTTTAAGCAACTGTTGCTGATGTGAAAAATAAAGTGGTGGCAAAATGTGATTGGTGGGGCCTCTAATCTAAAAGTTTTGCTTCTTTTTGACTTTCTTTAAGTATGCGAATCAAACGGTTCCCCGTTATTTATGCTATGGGGTTTCACGTACTGGAACAGCCAGTGTCCCATGGGAAACCACTAGAATTGTTAATTAATTAATTTAGTTTTTTCAAGTAATGAAAAGTTATTTTTGCAGGATGTTGAAATAGGAGAATTTTGAGGGCTTCTTTTTGACCTTCTTTTGAAAATTTCATAACTTTATTATTATTCTGACATTGAAAAAAAAATCGAGAATAATTTTTTTGGGGTGTCAAAACATAAATTCTGTAAATGAGGGGCTTGGATCTAATATATTGTAGGAGAAGAGTAATGTCGTTAGTGGAAGCAAGAACACAATAAAAGGTGATTTTGTTCTGGACATTTCGTTAGCCACGTTTGTTATTTATGAATAAACAAAATATATAAGGTAATATTGACAATTTTAAATTTATAAGGGCTGACACGGACCATTCAAAAATTAAAACATCTAAGCATAATTCATAAAAAATCTGAAGTTTAACGACAAGATCCTATTACTTGTATACAGGGTCTTTGAATTCTTGACTTTGAAGGAGTGTTTGAAAGAATAATTATGATTGTTTTTAAAAAATATTTTTTATTAAAAAAATATATAAAATAATATTTTTTTATTTTTTAAAAATTATTTTTAATATCAGTATCTCAAAATAATCTGAAAACATAAAAGAATATTAATTTAAAATAAAAAAATAAATTTTTTTAATATTTTTTTAAAATAATTTTAAAACGCAAAAACAAATAGAATCGAATCATCTAGTCTCTTAGAATATATACGGTATAGATTATTTTTTAAAGTATTTTTATTTAAAAATATTAAAATAATATATATATTTTTATTTTTAAAATCAATACGTCAAAATAATATGAAAATACTAAAATAACATTAATTTTAAGTAAATAAAAAATAAAATAAAATATTTTTTAAAAATTATTTTTAAAATATAAAAATAAACGTGATATTAGCTAGCCAGTCATTTAATCTAATTTTTTTTATTATTATTAATATGGATGTTTGGGTTAACTTACCCGTATCTTAACTAATTTTATATATCTAAAAATTAATAATTATATAAATATTTAATGAACATGAAATTTATAATTTACTTTAATTCTTAACATGTCTCCATTGTATGTATTGCCAACCAAAAATGATTTGGGCAATAATTAGAACAAAAGACTATTAAATGAAAAAGCAAGGATGATAGTTTAATTTAAATTTATTCAATGTTAACTTAAACCAACATGAATGAATAAATTTTTTTTAAAATTAATATATTTTTTAGTATTTTTAAATTATTTTAATTTATTAATATTAAAAATAATTTTTTAAAAATAAAAATTTTATTTAATATATTTTTAAATAAAAAATACTTTTAAAAAATAACATTTACTACTATTAAATAACTTTTAAAACATAAATAATATATAAAAAATATCAAACCCGTTGCGAGATATATAGCATCAGGTGCACATATGTTAGTGTGTGTACATTTATTTATATAAGATTTATATATATAAAAATAGAAGGTAGTCTCCATTGAGAAAAAAGGTAAAAACTACAATATGCTGTTAGAAAAGCTAAACAAGATTTTCCCTGAACTGATGATAAGAAATTGAGACCTCAGCTGCAATTACTTTCTTTTACAATGTCTCTGACAACAGTGAGATAGAGAGGGCCAGTCTGTCTGTCTCAGAGAGGTTCTATTATACCTGTGAGCTAACAGCTCATTCATCGTCTCTCCTGCTTTTTTCTGCTCTCTGGTTCTTCCCATAAGCTCATTTGTCTGTTTATGGGGCATTGAACCCTCAATCACACCACTCTCTTTCTCCACTCTTTACTCCTCACCACTTTCAGGGCATCATCAGTCCCTTCATTGTCTTCTCCATTACCATGACCTCAATGCGCCATCACCTTCATCACTATCACTTCCTCTAACTTAAGCTGCAATTGTGCCAACTAAACCAGTATTCAAAGTGAAGAGAGAATCCCAAAAGCCATAAAAAAGAGACAAACAAACCTCATGGATTACTTCTCTTGCTGCTTCCCCGCTCTCATTTCCAGCTTTGTTCTTCTTCTTCTTGTGAGTTATAAAGGTAATGATCCCACAAAAAATGCACTCTCCATTGTTACTTTCTAGTCCCTCTCTCACATTTATATTCACATGAACTAAGCAACAGTCCTTTACTAGGCTCATTTTGTGGTTAAGTACTCATTTCTTTGTTAGGCTTAAAGAGATTTTGAATTTTAACTTCATTTTGCCGAAAAGTCCCAATCTTTACACCAAGAAACCAAAATCTCAACAACATTTTCTACGGGCTCATGTTTTTATGTAGTTACTAATTAACATTCTGATCCTATTTTCTCATCAACTCACCCTTTTTTTCCTTCTAAGAACAACCTAAAAGAATGCCGGAGGAATTCTTGCTATTGTCTCGATTTTCCTTCAAGGGCTTTGCATTTCGTGCTTCTGTTTGTTATTACGGTCCGATCATGTTTTTAAATTAATCCTTTTTTTTTTCTCTAGATCGTTTAATATAAAAAATAAATCTTAAAAAATAAAATAAAATATTATTTTAATATTTTTCCAACCAATAAACACTATCATTATCATTCTCAAATAGACCTCCATGTTTTTACAGGTTGTGTTTTAGCTGCTACGTTCACATTTGTAAACAGATGTGAGCACACAGTTTGGCCTGGAATTCTTGCCAATGCGGGCAGTCCTAGACTTGACAGCACCGGATTTGAGCTTCCACAAGACTCTTCTCGTTCTTTTACAGCCCCAACTGGCTGGTCTGGTCGTTTTTGGGCTCGAACCGGCTGTAATTTCGACGAATCCGGAGCCGGGTTATGCTCAACAGGTGACTGCGGGTCGGGTCAAGTTGAATGTAACGGATTTGGAGCTGCTCCACCTGCTACATTAGCAGAGTTCACACTCGGGTCGGGTGGGCAGGATTTTTACGATGTTAGTCTTGTAGATGGGTACAATTTGGCCATGGTTGTGGAAGGTAGTGGGGGGTCGGGCATGTGCGCTTCAACGGGCTGTATATCGGATCTTAACATACAGTGTCCACAAGAACTGAGGGTTGGTGAAGGCGACGCGTGTAAGAGCGCGTGTGAAGCTTTTGGAAGCCCGGAGTACTGTTGTAGTGGCGCGTTCAATACACCCGCCACTTGTAAACCTTCTGTTTATTCAGAGATGTTCAAGGCTGCTTGTCCTAAATCTTACAGTTATGCTTATGATGATGCAACTAGCACTTTTACTTGTAGCGGTGCTGATTATACAGTGACCTTTTGCCCTTCATCTCCAAGGTAAGGAAGTGTCTCTCTTGGGTTAGTATTGTCTTTATAATTTGGGTTTTTGTTTTTATCTGGTGAATCTTCCACTTGTTTGAAGTTTTTCTTTGCTTGATTAATATAGAATTGATGCTTGTGTTTTTGTCTCGTTGAAAGTTTGTTCTTTCTTACATGGATGTTGACTAAAGTAAAGGTAGTCTAGCGGCTAGCCCTTTTCTTTTGCGAGGACCAGGGACAGCCGGGGCTACTTGCAGTGGTGGATCCTAGCCATATGTCTGAACTAAAGCATCGGACGCTCGGTTAGGATCTTCTTCAATTGCATGCAGCCGCGGGTGTCTTTGGTAAATCCCTCCTTTGCGTGCTTTAACAATGATCTGGGTGAAATCACAATGATATTATCCATACATGGAAATATCGAGTATCGTGGGCTGCTTTGTTCTGGTTTACTGTGTGTGGAAAGCAAAATTATGGTTTTAGTTGTGTGTGACGGCAATTGTAGTGGTTTTTTTCATTCTTTGGTGGTGATTGTTTATGTTTAATTTCACTTTCTGTTCGTGTGGAGCTAGATGGAGGCAAAACTAGCAACGCCAAAGATCCTCTTTTGAATGATTAATTTATTTCATTTGTTAATTGTTTCAGTGCTCTAGGATTAATTGAGGTTGCAATCAAAGTTGTCATTTATATTATCCCAGAGAATCTGACCCGACCCGTAATAATTATTCTTGTTAGGGTATGTAGTAATTGATGGTTTTCTTTAACATGTGTAGCAGTCAGAAATCTTCAAGCTACTCAACGCCAACGACAGAAGGAACAACAACATCACAGGGGTCTGGCACAGGATCCGGGCTGGAATACACGGGCTCTGGTTCAGTCATTGATTCTGGGGCTGGATCTGGGACTGGATCCGGAGGAGAAACCATGCTAGCAGATGGGTCATGGTTAGCTGGTTTGGCCATGGGAGACTCGTATAAGACAGCTTCTCCTTCTGCTCTACAATCAGCAATAATGGCTTTTATGACTCTTGTCCTTATTTTTGCCCTTCTTCACTCGTAGCACTAGGGCCTCTCTCTTTGTTTAATGGCTCCTGCTCTTGAATGTGGTGCATTCATTACAGATTTGCAGCCTTGATGGATGCTTGGATTTTGCCTTTGTTAGGAAAGCTGACAGATTCTCTCTTCCAGATTGTAAACCACCCACTTTCAAGATTCTCTTCCACTTGAACTTTAAATGTTATATACGTAGAAAGTGTTTGTTTTCTGTGTTATTTCAGGATTATTAGGGTTCTCCTTGCTTTCACATGTCTAAGCTATTTTCGCGAGAGTTAAAGCAACCATCACAATCAAGGACAAGGCCTTGATCTGTGCTTGCATTTTTTTTGGCTTTTAATATCTCGTGTCCAGTTGATTGTAAAGAAAAGAAAGAATTTAGGCATGAGTTAAAAAATTGAGCAAATAATGAGCAGACAACTTTCATGAAGATTCAATAACCAATAATGGCTACAGGGACTAATTATACAATAAAAACAACAAACACCCACCAGTTAATGAAGAGAAATTACTACTCCACAAGTTCAAGATCACAATCTCATTTTGTATACAGTCAACAGAAAGCAATCATCAATCTTGCGAATAAATCTTGTGTGCTGAAAGGACTCCATCATGTTTCTTCTGGGCCCTACCACTACTGGTTGTCATCATGTTTGCTGGCCCTTCATGTTACCCGGAGAAGTTTTTCAACAAAGCTTCGAATTATTTGCAGCCATTAGAAAGCTCAAGATATTATAAATTCAGCAGCATGAGTTAAAAATTTCAACTTCACTGTTAAGCGGCCACAAGAAACAAGAAAGCCAATTGTTCTTGAAGAACTTTAATGGGAAACCCGAGTCTGCTCAAGGCTTGAAAGTGGGCTACGATTTAAGGCTGTTGAAGAGGCGGAAAAGTGTGGCACAAGCCGCCTGCTAGAGGTCCATTACAGGATATACTATGCTTTTAATTTATTAGTGTTGGTCGAACAGCTTGAAGGGGCACCATCAACCCACTGCAAAAATTAAAAAAAGAAAAAGGGAAGGAAAGAACCTCTCCTGATCTTCTCGCTGAAGATTATTGACAGGTGAGAAATGTTTCCATCCATTCTTTAGTTATCTACCGTTACTTCAAGGGTTTTTTTTAACGATTTGATAATCTTGATAAGTCTTAGCAAGGGGACGATGGTGATGTATTAACAAAAAACTTCTCAATCTTAACTCCTTAGATTTGAATTCGAAATAATATAATCAGAACAGTTCCACTGGCCACTTGAACTAACATCTTAACGTTGTAAGAAAAAAGAAAAAGAAAAAAGAATGACATTGGGCTCATAAAATCTAAGTTCCCCGTCGAAAGGACAAGTATGGCCAATCTTAAGCCCAACCTTTGAACTTCTCCCATGGCCTTTTCATAAGGAAACAAAAGTCAACAATATTTAATTCTTGTCCGTACAAAAATTACTGTCTTCCGAAGCCCAACATTGCTAGAAATTCCAAGTTCAGCACAGCACAAAGCCACAGGCCATTGCAAAGAATTTTAACTAGTAAAAAATTTCTCACAATCTACCTTGGTTGTTCCTAGTATGGCGACAAGATTATAGGAATGGTGTTGGTCACAACTGAATGTTAAAATGTTTCGTTTCATCACTTTGACTGAGTGACAGTGTTGAGTTTGTAGTTCTGTTGCCATATTGCACCCTTATTCTGTATTCACCTAAGAAGGCAAAGAAGCTGTATGATCCATGATCATCTGTGAGGCCATTTGCTTCCCCGGTTTCCCATTCTTTTAGGAGCTTGTCCACTGTATCACCGGCCGGGAGGTTTTGAAGATTAGAATCTGTAAGGCACATTTGGTAGCACCCATTAGGATGGATTGCAGTCCAAAGCATGATCCCATCCACTGCAGGATGCGAGAAGCCTTCTCTTAACACCTGCTCTAGATAAATAGCCTGCAGAGTTGACACCATAAGGAAATGTTAGGATACAAATATTCATTTTAGATTATTTACTAACTGAGACTAAATAATGAGTACCCTAGAGCACCTGGGTTTCTTTATCAAATTTATTGCTGATATCAACTTCTGTGAGCCAAATGGGAAGCTTAAGGGTAGCCAATTTATCTAGAATAGCCCTCATTAGAGGAAGATTTGGCTTCGAAAAGTGACTCTCTAGGCCAACTCCATTCATTGATGATCCTCCGCGTTCAAGCTCTCTTATCTTATCAATGTAGGTATCTACTGTTGTATTCACATCAGTGCAGGTCTCCACCACATTAAATTCATTCAAAAACAAGGATGCTAAGGGGTCTGCTTCGTGTGCTGTCTTGTAGAAATGTAAAGTGGCTTCCGGACCAAGCCTTTCTTCATAGAAATCAAAATGTAGCATTTCATTGCTAACATCCCAATGTATAAACTCTTCTTTGTATTTGCTCATTAGGCTTTGAATCCGGGAGCTGACTGCTGCTTTTAGGGCAGGGCCTGTGAGATCACGAACCCAAGCTGGATTGTACTTGGGGTCTTCCCAGAAAATATTGTGGCCTCTAGCAACTATCTGGTTGGCTAGAACGAATTCCAACATTTGATCTGGTATGGTGTAATTGACCTTCCCTTGTTCGGGTTCTGTCGCATACCACTTGAGTTCATTTTCAAATACTGCTGCGTTGAATCTCTCAACAAACCAATTCTGAAACAATCAGAGCAATTTTCTTAGTCAGCCTTGTCGCCAGAAATTAGCATCCTTTCCTATTTATTTAATTTCCAATCTTCTGTAAGACTATTACATGTACTGAACTTACCTGATAGGGTAAATTTCCAAGAATTGTTCTTGCTATTGCTGATCCAAATGGGAAATCTTTTGAGATTTGCTCTATTTTAATGGATGCTCCCTGCAACCTATCTCCATGACTATCTGACACATGTATTGTCACGGCACGCTTTCTTTCCTGGTGAAGGAAATATACAAGTAAGAAACCGAGCTGCTTCTTTCAGTTGAAACTATTTCTTAGAAAAACAGACAGTATCAGCCCATGAAAACACAAGGTGTTAACAGTGCTTACAGTGTTAATTATGTATTGCTGATTTGTTCTCCATTGCTGCTCAGTAAATGGCTGCACTGAAGCACTTGCAATTGCGACATTGATCCTTTTGTCAGTTGTGCCCTGCATGAACAATTCAAAAACAGAAAATAATTTCATCAACATATAGACATTATACAATTTGTTTAATCTTAGGACAACCCAAGATTGCTAGGTCCAGACAATGAACAATTAATAGAAGAAGCTTTGAATCATAAACAAGTTGACCTGAAAATATAGTATCGATACACTTGAAGGTGAATCAAGAATGAATCCTCCCTTGAGAAACGACCAGCATCCACTCTTGGCCAAAACAGTCCCCACGCAATCATATGTGGAATTATTATTTGCCATTAGGCTTGCAGTTACTAGAGTTGAATCTGCACCCCGTATCTTGACCCAAACTGCATCAAACCAAAAACTACACAGGCCTCAGGGAACATCTATCAATTATAGAGCTCATAGCAATGGTTTATATCAAGCTTTTACCAAAACATTCATGCCAGGAAAATGATTCGTAATAGCTTAATTATGGAGTTCACAACATTCGTTTTTGCACAATGGCTTGCAGTGTTGAACCTGGCCCTTTGATTATGCAATAAAAAATCAAGACTATAGTTTTATAGGAGATGGAACATTAAAGCAATGAAGAAACGATCACTCAACTGGAAAAACAATACATGATGTTTTCAGCTAGATTTTGCAATATCAAAGCTGGTGTATAAGAGCCATCTGAAGTACTAATTCTGTGCTGGGTAAGTGGTGCTTGATCTTTGAATATCCCTCCATTGTATAGCGGCTTCTCTGGCACTGATTTACACTGCCAACAAAACATCCATAGCCATGGAAAGGTAATGTAAATTTGAAGAGGAGAATTTATCAATGATCTCCTAAATCATACCAGTTTACCTCAGTGTAGGCTGTGAAGTCATACAAAGGTCCATCTGCATTAACCACACACAGAAAAGAAAAGAAAAAAAAATGATTACAGGTCAAACAAACTTGAATCTAGAAACCCAAAAAGCAACGCAAGAAATTGAGAAAGCACCGTAAGAAAAAGCCAAGAAGGGGATCAAGAAAACTGAGAAGCCCAAGATAGGAGCCTTGTGCATGCTCTTCTTGCTTAGAAAGGCCATGAACTGCATGAATGTAATGGATTGTAATTTATATAGAGAAATGTTTTTATGAGGGGCTGGAATGGAGGCTACAACTTACAAGAGTGAATGCCACTTAAATTTGAGGTGGTTCACAAGGGTACAGTGCTACCTTGTCTTTCATAAGCCTACAGGTGCCCTTGTTCACATGTTATTTGAGATACTCATGTGAAGACATGCCATCCATTAATTAAAACTCAATCGTTTGTGTATGGATTCAGTATCTTTTTTGGATCCTTCTTAATTACCTCTAACCTTCGCTGAATGGTCATTTTTAATGATCATCTGTGGCCGAGAGTCGAGCCCCTAGCTACGTACGTAGGGTGGATGTTTATTACTCCATTATTATCTGCCTTTATTGATCCTTGCCTAATCAATAGCCTCCCCCTTTGCTCTGATGGAAATCCCAGCAACTGTGAGTGTTAAAGGATCATCATCACCTAATTAGTGAAGCTGATCCTGCTATAATTTAGTGGCACGATCCATGTTCTGTGGCTTTTAGTCAGTGTTTTGGGGAGTAGAGGACGGGTTGGTTTGTTTCACAAGAGTGGTTACAATTGCCGTGTAATTTATGGCTTGCGAAGCTGAAGCTGGTAGAAAATGTCTGAGAAAGAGGTTTTGACAAAGACTTCGAAGTAGAAAGGTCCTGTACGTTTGATGAATTAAGATGGTGCATGCTTTGACTTCAAGCTGCAGTTCCCTGTTTGCCTTGCAGTCTAAAAAGTGCGAGAGCTTTCATGGCTTCAACTGGCACGCCTTCATGATGCAGCATACCATGGAGATCCACACATGTCCTACAAAGGTCCCTTATTTTCCTTGTCCAATGTCAGCGAGACAAAATTATTCAAAGCACGAGGAGAAAATGGTGCGCTGTGGTCACGAGGGTAGCTAGGATTCAAAGATAAGGGCTGCAGAGAGAGACTCGAGAAATACGAGGGCAACTGTCTAAAACTGAGTAAATTTGAAATGCTAAAACTAAAAGGTCTAGAATGAATTTAAAAAAAAAAAATTGAAGGGGGCAATTACCCACCTTCTCTTCCATGTAATGGTCAAACTGCATCAGTAAAGCTAGATAGCATCGGCAATTTTGTTAATATGATAAGAAATTCTCTAGAACCCAAATTTAAAACCTTTTTTTTTAAAAAAAATAAATTAAATGAAATACAAAGTTTTTAATGAGTTTTGTATTTTTTTATAGGTAGTGTTTAAATTGCAGCGAATACATGAAATAATCACCTATACAAATATAAAGTGGGATCGTTCTAATAAGATATTAGTAAAATTTTTAGATCACTGATGAATAATTAGTAATATATATGACCTATTAAATACAAAACCAAGTTAAACAATAAGAAATTATGGAGGTACAAATGTACAATATGATTGATAAAATATCTAACTTACCATAAAAAATTTTGGGTTATAAAAATTAAAAAAAAATCACCAATAATTCTCAAAGTTAAATCTCATTCTTTATATCATCTAATTTATAGTTAAAAAGATATCAAATTATATATATTACAATCAATATATAGAAATCCAACAACTATATTTTTATTTTAAAATGTTTGTGAAATATGTGGGGGAATTGCTATAAATAATAAAGATTATTTAAAAAAAAATTATCCCATATTAAAAAAAAAATAACGACATCAATGGATTCTCTAATCTGGAGTTTTCAAAAGAAAAGTTTCAACCTTCTAAAGAGAGACAAACATGAGCATAAATGTGTTACAGAATACCCAACTTCAATTTAAGTGTACGGATATGAAAAAAAAATCCCCAAAGTGGAGGGATTACTGTATATTTTGGAATGTCCTCATAAGACATCGATTGGCAATTGTATAAATTAATTGTACAATTATGTATGCCTTGAGAATAAATTTGTTTGTTCATGCTAACACAAATTCTTGTTGTTTATTGGTAGCTGGTGCCTTGTCCATTAAGTTCGTACTGTGAGTTTTTTTATTTGAAAAAAATAATGAGTTTTTTTTTAATATGACCTAATTATATATACCTTAACTAATTTCACAGGTTCTAAAATTAATGATTATATAATTCTTCTATGACCGTAAAATTTCTGAAACTCGAATTGGTAATTTTTAAAAAACAAACCTATAACCTAATATATTAAGCTACATTCTCATGATTAATTGATGCCCGTTCTTGTTATTATTTCCAGAGTTTTGATGATAGTTTTTAGGATGTATTTAGTATTATAATTGCTGTTGTAGTTGTGGTTTTAATTTTTTTTTTTTATATAAAAAATACTTTTAGTTAAAATTGGTTTGAAAAAATATATGTTTGGTTAAAATTGTGGTTGAAATTGAGGTTGAACAAAAAGTAGTTTAATGTGTTTGGTTAAAAAAATGCTTTTCAAATTGAGGTTTTATATATATATATATATATATATATATATATATATATATATATATTCATATTAATGATTTTTAATTTAAATATTATAGATTTAACTACTGTTATTACATCATTAAATAAATGATATTAATATCAAATATTTTTTTAATTATTCCATTAAACTATGTGCAATGTCATTACATACAAAATCTATCCAACAAGGACTATATTTTTCATGGTTTCTTAAGCGCGCAACAACAAAAACTGAATTTTTTAACTTTTATAGTGTTATTAAATAATAAAGATTGTGATATAGTTATTATTGGAATTGTGATCAAATTCCACAAATGCTACGTCATCATGCGATATCTTTCTAATTTATGTGGTATTATTAAATAATATTAAATACTAGTGTTTCGAGTAAAACGTAATTTTTTTTAAAAAAATTTACAATTTCATTACGCACAAAAGTCATACGACAAGAACTACAGTTTTCATGATTTTTTGAGCATGCAATAAAATTAGGTAAAATATTATCAGGAATAAAATTGAGATTACAATACGAGTAAATTTAATTCACCTTAAACTAATTTTTTTAAAAAAATAATAAAAAATATTGTTCATGATTAACTGCACTGGTTTTTTGGGAGAAAAATAAACTTTGCTTACTGTTTTTTTTTTAAAAAAACCTGAACATAGCGATAGTGGAGCATGTTCACTGAACAGTGGAGCCATGCTCCACTGTTTCTAAAAATACCCATGAAATTGCTTATTCTCCAATCTTGCGGCTAGGCAGTAAAAATAATGTGGGCCTACTAAGTAAAACTGATTTTACTTGATTTATTAAATATTAAAATGTGTGGCTTCATAAATTCATCTGTAACCACAATACCAAACAACAACTTAGAATTAATTTGTTTGTAAAATATTTCTATTAATTTGTTCTGATGAGTTGATGACATTCTCAGGATTAAGCAGACGCAGAAAATGGGGTGCGTTTGTTTTGCAATTATTTTAACGAGTCATTTTTTTTTTTTGTTATTTGTGATGCAAAAAATAAAATGAGTTATTTAATAACTGTAAAAACTACATTTTATATTATAAAATCTATTAAAAACTTGAATTTAAAATATAGTTTCATGAAACAATTTTTACATATCTTTTTATTATTATTATTAAAAAATTAACTTTATTATTATTATTATTTGCTCTCACCCATATTAATCTATTTACAAGAGAAATTTATACATGTTTTTTACTTAATATAAATCTTAATCATAATTTTTAATAAACACATATCTAAATCCAACTAATAAAACCTAATTATATTTTTTTAAAATATAACCATAAAAACTCCCTAAAATAAACACACTCTAAAAGTAAATTAGCATAGGCTAGTTTTTCATCGAGAAGAAATCCTTCAAAACCCAAATCTACAACTTTATTATTATTATTATTATTATTATTATTTTCATTCACCCATATTAGTCTATGTACTGGAGGAATTTCTCCTTGCCTTCCCTTGACTTTGAACCGAAGAAGATAACTAACCCAGAGGACCTGTAAGTTGAAACTCGTCATCTATTAATGAGGCAGGCCTGCCGTCCATTTATGTCACTGACACTTGACAGGGTTGTTACTGCACAGCTCATAGTTCACTTTGGAAAATTACTATTTGACCATGGTTCACGAAAACCAAATCAATCGCCATACAGGGGACTAAACTCCACTACAACTTTTGGCCTCCTTGGATCTGGTCCGTGTAATAATAATCATGATTGATTAATATGGGAAAAAAGGAAATTACAATCTTGAACAAAATTGCTTGCACAGAGTCTACTTGGAATACAAATCAGACCATAATGGAATATTCGATTGTGCAATTTACTTTTTGACCAAAAATAAATTGACCAACAGATGATGAACTTTGGATTGTCATCGGGCAGAAGCAGCCCTTCAATCCCACCATATTTTTTTATTTTTATTTTTTATCTCGCAGCTCCAAGTAATTTCATATCATTGCAGATTGGATGCTGCAGCCAATTTCTTTGATCTTCTGCTCATGAAGATCCTGTTATAAATCTTCTTGGTTCTGATTACCAGAAGAACATCCAAACCAAACCCAATGACACATGCGATGGCCATGAAAATGAAAACAAGTCTATAACAATGGGCACCAACACAAGTATTGCCTCCTCCTGGTGCCGGGGTAGCTTCTGCGTCGTATAAAAGTCCAGCAAGCAGACCAGAAAATAGGAAGGAGCCCAGAGGAAGATTGAGGATTAAGATGTTGTATATCAGACCAAAATACTTGAGACCAAATAGTTCGGAGGCTGTCGGGACTGAGACAGCTAAACGAACTCCGTAGCAGATACCAACGACTATTGAACCGACGTATAGCGACCCAGGCAAAGCCACAGCCATGAGGATGTAGCCAACAGCCATTAAAATCTGAGATGCTGCGTTCCAAAGAGGCCTTGGTATTCCAGCTTTCCTGCAAAAACGAAAATGACCACAAGATCAGAATATGTCACCGTTTCAACTTAAAAGACCCTATTTACGTTCGATTTAACACCCGTTTAACCATCTTTTCTCTGCACCACAGAAATTCTCAACTCAGTGGTAACATAGCATTTAACTCTCTTGACGCAGACTCAACAAGAACAGTTCAAGAGCTCTATCAGGGGGGGCTTGGGTGGTAAGACGCCAGGATAAATCCAAGCTCAACCGTGACAATCGTGAAGCCGACATCACCCAAGAAGTCAAGAATTGGACCCAGTCTTGTGAGGAGGAATATTACCCAAGCCACTTGCACAAAGCAAAATTTACTTGGCAATTAAGCATTGTCACGGGGTAGCAAAGGAAATAAGAACTCATATCTGGGACAAAGCGGCATAGCAGGTTGATATCATGACCTTGTAAAGACTAGCATATTTGAACTACTCCAACGAGCTCGACGCCAGATAAATACATGACAAAGGGTTAAAGGGAGAGATCGACACCAAAAACACAAATTGTATATTTTTTCTATAGATTCTAAAAAGCAAGTGGTCCATGGTTGATGGTTGCCATGAGCTCTTAGCAAGGAGACTCTCCACTTAACCCTAACCTATCCCTATAAATGGACCATCCTAACAATTGCATCCGAAAAATTTGACCCTTCAGTGTGTCAAAGGTGTAGAGTTTAATTGAGTAGTCTGAAAAAACAAAAAGGAAGAGCTATAAAAGTGCTCGACTATCTCTCAAATCTCTGTTTTTTTTTATTCCTAACTAAATCACTTAAGCATGTCCTTTATCAGCGAGACAATAATATATTTTATTAAAATGGCATGTGCTTTTAGCCCTCTGGGACCTAAAAATTCGAGTGCTGAATTAGTTAGCTCACTTTTAGAATCAATCAATACGAGATTCAAAAAAAAATATATTTTATTTTTAATATCAACTTATAAACAATTCAAAAATATAACAACAATTAATTTAAAACTATAAGAAAATCATTTTTTTTTTTAAAAAAATACGGTGCCAAACGAGGCTAAAGAATTGACTAGCCTAAATCTTGAGTTCAGTTCACAGCGTGCTTCCAAAATGGGGACTTTTGAATCAATTAACAAAAAATCTATCCAAGAAAAAAAATAAGCAGCCGTGTTTTAGCAGGCACAGCCCATTCCAAGTTCCAAGCAAGAAGTAAAGATATCTCAATGTTCGAGGGAAAAAGGAAAACAGAACGGAAAAGGAAAGCAACCGGGCGTGGAAACTGCGGGCACCAACGTGGTGCTTAATGCCTTTTCTTTTCTTTTTTAAAAAGAAAAGGGTAAAGCACATATCCAAAAATAAGGATACGAATTTCTAACTGGCAAGGGGGGTTATAAATGTCAACTAATGGAGAAATTACGGAGAAAAAAACCCAATTAATTCAACTTTAAAGAAAATAAACCAGGGATCAAGAAACTCACTTGATGTAGTACTCAGACACCGAGCCAGAAACAATCCTTCCAAAGAATCCCCAAATACTAGTCATGGAAATGAAAAGAGAAACGTCAGCATATCCGAGAGCCAAGCCAATCTGTCCCATATTGTTCATCACAGCCAAACCTGTGCCAACCCCACAAAGGAAAGACACAAACAGAATCCAAAAATCAACGGTCCTAATTGCCTCAAAAATTGTATGATCCTCTCCAATCACCGGTCTCCTCTTTACCTCCACAGCTGCCTTCTCCTCCTCTACAGCTTGCGGTTGCTCCACCACTGCTGAAGCGGACTCTTCAGCGGGCTTTTCTTGAATCTCCTCCTGGGCTTTCTCTTCTATCAATAAAGGTTCTTGAATTTGCCTTTCAACATCCGCTTGGTTCTTGAACCGGTTCAAAGTCCAGCTTTTAATAAAAGCATGAACTGGAGCTGCTAATGGAGAAGCTAAAAGAACCAACAATATAACCGAGAACGCCAATGAAATAGCATGGCTAGGGTTTGGAATAAAACCGTAAGCCATTAAATAAACAGCCACAATAACAGCAACAGCGTTGAAGATATTGAAGTATTTGCTTTCTTCTTTTTCTTCCTCTATAGTAGCGGCAGGTGGGGTTTCTCGGAGGAAAACGATGGCGGTGAGACAGACAGCAAAGGGGATGACAGCAAGCATTATGAGAAACTTTGCAGGGTCATCAGCAAATAGAGCAGCACATAGGTCGGTGAATATAGCCGTGCTTAGACCAACATAGCCCTTCAAGATTCCAGAGACAGGGCCACGGTTGCGGCGGAAGTTGCGGATGCAGGTTACTAAAACCGCCGTGTTCATCCATGTAGTGCTGTTTCCTCCTAGACATAGGAAGATGCACATCTGCATTCCACATTAGAAAAACAATTATTCGGTAAGATCATAACATCACTGATGCACCAAAAACTAATTATGCACCAAATCCTGGCAGAGTCCTGAGCTACAGTTAAATCTTAACCACAAACATGGTTACTGAGACTATAAAATTGGTAAGATTTACCTGCCAATAAGGGAGAGGTTGAATTCTCCCACTAACAACAAGCCATTGAGTACCATAACCGATAAGACCTTCAATTGAACCAATAAGAAGAATAACAGGAGTAGGCAAACGATCAGAAGCAAGACCAGCAAGCAAACCAAAGGCCTTGCCAACATCCTTAGCAACAGATAAATTGTTGAGTTCAAGTTGGGTCAAGTTCATTAGAGATTTAAGTGCATCAGAATAGTTTGAGAAGGTGTAGTTGTTGCCTGAAATAGCTTGGACCCAAACAGCAGTCACAAAGCCTAGCCATTTTGTAGCTGAGAAAGAAATTGAAGAGGTTTGATGAAAACCCATCAATCCAATCTAATCTTAGCCTGTCTACCAGCCTTAGATACCTCAAAAGAAATTGATTGGCGGAAAGAAAGAAAGAAAGAAAGAAATAAAGAACCTATAGTGCTTGCTTTGAAGCTCGGGCACACAGGGGCATGTGTATATAAAGAGGATTTTTTCTTTGACGACCGTAGTGCTTAAAGGACACGGACGGTGTAACTTGTTCTAATACATGGCATATGACATCATGGATGCCTGTCTTGTCCGGTGGGAGTGGGATAATAGTTAAAAGACTTCGTGATTTTTTTTTGTGGCTATGCGTGGTTTTTTAACCGTTAATATATTCTAATCTTCATTTTTTGTGTTTTTATATACGTTTTTTTTTTGGGATTTTACTGGTCTGTGAATCGGGACGGCCATGGTTAGGAGTTTCGCAGGAAAACAGCTTCTTTGATTAGGCAATTGTGCACAGGGGTTAGGGTTATGGATTCTTCTGTGAATATTGGTGGATCTTCTTCTTAAGATTGAGAATGTTAGAACAGAGTTAGGATTCTGATTCCCATTTTAATGAGGATTCGTGTTTTAATTTTATTTGGGAATTTGTAGCAGAGGTTTGATAAGGTGGAATAAATTTTATTTTATCTTTACAGTGTAATTTAGGGTATCGAATTTAATGAAAATTATGCTTGGATTTTTATTCATTAATTCTCATTTCTGTGGCAGACATGATTTTAGAAGAGGCATTTTATTAGTGGTGGGGGTACAAAGATCTCTAGAGAAAAATTGCATTTTTAATTCTCTTCTTTCTTTCATTCGATCATGCGTTTTTTACCCTTCAACGGGAAGATGATTTCAAGAAAAAGAATATTTTTCCTCTAAAAAAATAACAGCATTACTTTGTATTTGGGGGGGGGGGGGGGTTGTGGGACAACACTTTTAGGATAAGATAAGAAAAGAACAAACTTTTGTGCAATTGCCTAGCAGGTACCAAACCCTTCCGACAGCTGCTCCAATTCCCAATGAAAGACGCTATTTAGAAAATTTAAATTGGTAATGTATTTTTTTATATAATATAAATATGATTTTTTTATTATTATATGTACTTTAATGTTATAAATATTATTTAAAATTCATAACTATTTTTAATACATAACTATTTTAATAATCTAAAATAATCAATACCAAGTAATAAAATAAAATAAAATTTAAAATAATTCAAGTGAATTCTTCATCTCATGATATAAGTTATGAGATTAGGATAATTTTATGAAAAATAAATAAATTTTTTAAAATAAAATAAAAAAAAATTAGAATAAATAATGTTTTGTGAGGCTTTTAATATTTTTATAAGACATATAGAAATAATATTTTAGTAAGAGAAATAGTATTTTCGGCATTTTGTTTAGCGTTCTTGTTGGAGTAATTAAGCTAAGTCCAGCCCACAGCTTCGTTTCCATTATGGGAAGAAGATGATTATTGATTCTTTGATAATTGACTGAAAGGTAGTCAGTCGTCTATTACACCAGACGACTCACCGCCTAACGGCAACGTTTCAGTTTGGAAAATTATTTCGTTAGTGATTGCTGGATGAGACACCTGCATTTGAAGATTTGGTACGTTCCTCGTATGGATACAAAATGCTGTGATTCATCAGAGAAAAAAGGGAACAAACAGAGCATCCGAGAGACCAGAACAAGTGTTTGGCAGAAGTTTCCTGGAAAGTGCGACTATTCAGATGGGCTCACGGGTTTTTTTAAAGAAGAATAATTCAAATTCCTTGGATAAATCCCAATGGATCATTCTTCTTCTTCTTTCTTTACCTTGAATGGATCCTTTTTTTGTGATTTTAGAATTTGTTTATTTTTATATTTTAAAAATATTATTATTTTTTTATTTTTTATTAACTTTAAATTAATATATTTTTAATATTTTTAAATTATTTTGATGTGTTAATGTTAATTTTTTTTAAAAAATAAAAAAATATTATTAATATATATTTTAATATAAAAAACTATTCGAAAATAAAAAGCAATTTTCACCGTGAAATCCTCGCCCGACAAGTCGCACGCAAGTGACGGCACGTTTTGTAGTCGTGAGATTGCATATGCAATTTAGTCAAACGTGTGGGCAGTGCCAGATGCCATTTCTTCTGGGACATTTCTCCCAAGCCGTACAATTGGGACAAGGAAATATTCTCTCTTCTTATGCTTTCAGCCAAGCTCTTAATCCTTTGCTATGAAAAAACAGAACAAAAAGATTTACTCCAAAGATTTAGTCCGTGGTGATTACTTTTGGAAGTTGTTTTTATTTTAAAATAGATTAAAATATTTTTTTATTTTTTTAAATTTATTTTTATATCATCATATTAAAATAATTTTAAAAAATATATATATTTTTTTAAAATACCTCCAACACCGCAAAAAAAAAATAATTGTCTTGATTGTTTAAAGAGTGTCTGGAAATGTGGTAACGGTTGCTTTTCAAATAGCTTTTGGTATCGAAAAGAATGTCAATAATATTTTTTTATTTTTTAAAAATTATTTTTGATATCAGCACATTAAAATGATTTAGAAAGTATAAATTACATTTAATTTTAATAAAAAAAAATTAAAAATTTTTAAAAAATAGATTGTACTGCAGTGCCAAACACTTGAAATCTTAGCCTGATATCGAAAACCCATTGTTACTTTTAAAAGAAAAGGAGGATTTTTATCACCCGTGACTCGACATCATTGCTAACATTAATGGAAAATTCAGATGGACTTTCCTAGACGCACTCACTCGCTAGCAAAAGCACATTTTATATATTAAACTCAACATGGAGCTTCGAGTTCCCATTGGGCAAATTGATCTATTTTTAAAAAATATATTAAAATAATATCACTTTAATTATTCTTTTTCAAATCAACAAGGTACAAAACGTACAAACATGGTTTTGCCGATCTTTCAAGAGGTATGGCTGCCGTTCAGTTTCAAACCGCGTTGAAAGTGAAAAGGAAACATATTCTTAGAAAAACGAAAACGAAAAGAAAGGTTAGAGATGGCCGACCTACCTACCTTTACCTGCAAATTTAGCTTCGTTGACGTTTTACTTTACCTGCAAATATCTTCTTCTCTTGTTAATTTACAGCAAGTTGACGTCAAAATGACCATCGATCTTGAGCCATTCATTAATTTCTCAAAATGAAAAGCACCAGATGGGTGTCTTGTGCGTGGAGGCTAAGCTCAAACTGCAGGTAGCGAGTGTTCCTCAAGCTGAACAGCTGGGGACATGCTTTTTTTGCAAGTAAAAAGCTTACCTCCTCTCTGCAAGGACAACGTGAACAGAGGCGATGGAGGTAAGAAATATCTCTTTAAATTTTGTGTTTTAAAAATATAAAAATCATTTCAAACAAACGTATTTTTATTCTTTTTATTCATTTCTTTTAATCTTGAAATACTATCAAGACCTCAAGTGACAGTACTGTAATATCCTCACAATTCAACTATGGACCACCCAGCGACTTCTCTTTCATGGGTGAACAGCCCATTGATTCCGAGCACTGTATCAATATAAAATGGAGGAGAAGATATCACGTTAGTGGGCCTCTTGGAAGCTCATTTCCGTACAAATGAGAAAAAAAAGTTGGATATGTCTGTGTGGTGTTTGCACTTAGTTCCGTGGCCATTTTCGCTTCCTACACATTCAAGTGGCGTTCATAGTATCTTTCATATGAAAATAAAGAATCATGATGGAGGCAAGTAATACAGAAGAGTGATGCAACTCTTAGTCTTTTTAATATTTGATTAATAAATTTAAAATAAAAATAAAGTTTTTGAAAAAAAAATTATTTGAATTTTTTTTTTATAAAATTATTATAATTATGAGATTTCATTGCATCAACGTATTATTTCTAAATATTCATAGTTAATGTTTTATTAAGACTAAATATTAATTAGAGTTGTTGAGACTAATATATGTTATGTTCTTTATATATATATAAAACAGTTGTTCTTATAAGTTGAGGTATGAGAAATATCTAGAAACTAACATGTAGGTGTTTGCCAGATGGCGTGTACACTAAATTGACCTGCATGAGAATTACATACGGAGATATCACTTATGTCTATGGAAAGCCTCATATGACAGTTTTGTAAATGATAATTTGACTTGAGATCACTAAGTTATCTTATATGAAGAGTATTATGTTTTGATCTTACTATACGTTGTCCTAATTAAGGGTAACAACTGGGCAGATATTGAGTATAACATGAACTATATGATGATATTTATGTAATCAAGAGAGGATTCGTCATCCTAGATGAATTAGAAAAAATGTTCTATTTTTTTTGAAATAATATTCACTGTAAGTCCTTGTGTAAGGTGAAATGAGATTTGAAAAGAGTTTTAAATCTTATTCAAAGAACCAATGACTATGGTGTTGAAAACAAAAATGATTTGACATAATAGACACACTGATGAAGTTTGAATATTGACAGTATATTGATGAAATTGATTACAATATTTCACAATACAATACAAATGAATAGAGTGCTATATATATTCATAGAATTAAAAAACTATTATAGGAAAGCTAGCTATAACTGTAGCTATGAAGATTGTAGTAGTTGTGAGCCTTGATTCTTGAGATTACTCCAACAGTTTTTATTGATCCTTAGCTATTCTTCTGTGATTTGATTTGGGGTATAATCTATGGAATGATCTTTAAAAATTAGGTAAAATAGGTATGGAGTTGTTGTGTAGAGTGCTAAAAATTAGGTAAAATAGGCAATATTGATCATGATTTAGGGCATGGCTATTCGGTTAGTCATTGTGTGGCTGAAAATTAGGTAAAATAAGGGATGAAAAATTAAGGGAAATACCTTAATGTGATGCGGAAGTAGGTGCACCGTCCAATCGCACTGGTGGTGGTTGCGACATTTAAAGTGACACGATGGGCAACGATGACAAGGTAAAGGGATTGCGAGTTTAGCTGCAGGGGAAGAAGAAAAGGGTGTCTGTGTTTCGTGAAAAAAAACATGTCGTGATAGATAAATTCTCTTGGTTTGTAAGTCCTTGCACTGATACGCACTCTGGGTTTAGGAGGCCAAAAAAACACATGGGCTTGCTTTGGGTTGTAGCTTGAGTATTGTAAGGCTGTGTTAAGGGAAAACACAAACAACTAAATTTCTTTAATTTTAGATAATTTGGTGGTTGGTTGAACAAACTTTTAAAATGAGATTTATTGTGTAAAAGAGTGGTTGGTTGACGATTTATGAGGTAAACGACCATTTTAAAAGAGTGAGGCCAATATGAGAGTGGTAATTCAGCATCCTTTAAAAGAGTGAGTCCTGTTTCGACAAGAAGAGGGTGATTGTAGTGGTGGTAAAAGCCAAAATAGCGTTAAGGATGAGTTTATCCTATCTTACCCAGTGAGATTTTTGAAGGGTGGATGCAGGGTTGTTGTTGGTTGAAGGGCATGAATGATCACTAGTAATGTAATCAAGAAGGTTTTAGCCAATAAGAAGAGCCCCAAACTATGCGTGCCTTTGAGGGAACATGGAAGGAATGAGCTTTTTGTTGATATGGGCAGAGATATTGAAAGCAATCAAGAGGATTTCAATAAAGAAGGGTGGAGTGGAGATTAGGTTATGAGAATTGGGGATCGAGTTCTCGTTAGAGGGTGACTCTCCTGATACCATAATAAAGTTTGAATATTAATAGTATATTGATGAAATTGATTACAATATTTCACAATACAATACAAATGAATAGAGTGCTATATATACACACATAGAATTCAAAAACTATTTTAGGAAAGCTAGCAATAACTATGGCTATGAAGATTGTAACCGTTGTGAGCCTTGATTCTTGAGATTACTCCAATAGTTGTCCTTGATCCTCGGCTATTCTTCTGTGATTTGATTTGGGGCATAATCTATAGAATGATCTCTAATACACATTCCGTGCTATAATATTTAAATCAAAACATTATTGATGAAGGGATAATAATTACACCAAGAAACTGGTCACTGAAAGGTTAAGTCAAACCACTTGTTACTTTTCTTAATATTTGGAGGATCATGACAACTAGTTGCTAGACATTGTACTTGATCTTCAAATATAATTCAATGAATTATTGAATTGATAATAAATTAATTTATTCAATTCTATTTTATTTAGTATTATAATTTATATCTGGGCCAAGTTATTAGGGAATCTAATGGGTCACATATAAAAAAATCATTGATCATAAATTAAAATGAAATGATTAACCAAGTGTAACTGAATTGAAAATAAATTTTAGAAATTGAGAGTTAGAATGTAATTAATAGAGTGAATTACAATTCTAGACTTAGAAACAATCAACAAAAGACATGATTGAATAAATTTTTAAAATTAACCTAAAAGAAACAAATTAATATTTTGCTATTTATCAGTTTTTAGGGTTTTCTATAAATAGAAAGCTATATGACTCTTGTTTCCTTTGAGTTGAGTACACTACATAAATACCTAAAATACAAAAGAAAAGAGTTAGTACTCAAATGTATATCAATTATTCTCTTCTAAAAGGGTTTAGAAGATTTTTTACTAATAGTTTGCATGGATTACTGTTAAAAGTTGGATACTTAGAGGACTTGTAATTTGCAATAACTCAGCCTTAAAATAACTATTCAAACCATAAAAAAAAAATCTAATTTTTAAATAATATTCGTATAAATCCTAAACCTCTCTAAATCTATTTAACAAGATTCTTAAGATTTTAAAAATAATTTTAAATTTTAAATTTTTACTTTGTACATGTGTCTTAGAAAATCCAACAATCTATCTTCTTCGATAGGATAAAAATCGAAAGGAACCCTTCAAATTGACAGTTTACCAATATTGATTGAAATCAAAAGTTGGATGGGCGTCGATGAAGATATGATCTGTGGTATCTACCACAAAATTAGTAGGCGGGGAATGTCTCTTTCTTATAATTTCTATCGCCTCAAGGACCCGCTTATTGCTTATCATAACTTTTGATAAGATGTGAATAAATTTGAGTGGTATGTACGGTGCTTTATACACATGTTGCGGTCACAGCCTGTCTACAAATAGACAAAAACTTGTCTTAGTCCAGCCTGTGGTCAAGAGGGATTTGTACACGATATTTTCCAGAAATTAACAACATCTTCAGCTCTCGAGTCGTTGTTTACAGCTTTGGCCCTACAGAGTTTGTCATGAAGTGAAGTTTTTTTTTCATTATGTTAGGTTTGCAGAAGAAATTAATATTTATAATATGGTTTTGGTCACCAAAGGAGCTAATTATCTAATCATATATCTTGTATGAATGACATTACAAGAATCTTATTATTTCATGGAAGGGAGCTCATTTTATATACTAGGCATGGGATGCCAGGTGATTATATTTTGTGAGAGGGAGGTACGGCCATTGCTGTCGGCAACTCTTCTTTACATGCTTCAAAACTTTTCATGTTTTGACAAATTTTGCCTAACGTGCTGCCAGTGCCGCGCTGTGTTGCCAAGAAAGAGACATTTTAAATGGAGATTTTTCGGAGCTTAGTGGTAATATTCCTTTCACTTTCCTTTTCACATTTCACCTCAGACGTCACATGAGCTGCCATTAATGATAAGGCATGCACTGTGAGATGTGAATTACGGCTTTTATGAACATTGAATAGTGCTGACTGCTACAATTCTTGGTTGGCTGCTTTAAAAAAATCGAACCCTACCAGAAGTTCATCAAGCAATCATAGACAAGATCCGTACGTTTTCAATTGAAAACACTGATGTATCAACGTTTCCAACGTGGATCCTTTTGTTCTTTGCAAATTTTCTCGCCGTGCTCATCCACAAGTCTGAGCTTCCTTAGCTACCATACAAAAAGCCCTAAGGCCCCAATCTGTCATCCTCTCCGTTCAAGTTTTTGTTTTTTTTTTCTTTACAATGGAAAAGGGGGAGGACGTCTTCCACTAGGATGATATTCGTCACTAGTCAGTAGCTAATATGGACAATAAACAAATACAATTCTTACTGCCCAAGTTAATTAATTTATTCCCCGAATATGCTTTGAAGCATCTCATTAGCAAACTCCATCTACCTTCCTGGAATCATAAGCAAATAGCAGCAAGTTGATGCATAAGCCATTCAATATACCAAAGAAAAGAAACGCCAACTTGTGTCATAAAACGCAGTGGTTAGTTTGTTTTATAATATGATACATAAAAGTAATGATGAATTAGCTATTCTAGTTAATGCCACTATATATATATATATATATATATATATATATATATATATATATATATATATATAAGCAATTGAATATTAATGTACTTTATAAATGAATAAAAATATAATTCTTTAAAAACAGTATTTTTATCCTTCTCAACCAATTAATTTTACTATTTATTTGATGTTGCCTTCTCGATGCCGTATTACTGATGGAGGCTTTAAGAAAAAATCACAGGGTAGATGATATGCCCTTGTCAAAGGACAGGTCACGTCTTGCTCTTGGAGAGCCATGATCGGAATTCTTAATGATGATCGGATGTTCAGACATCCTGTCACCTTGCAATGACGATGTCTTGGATCTCTGCAAATTAAGCTTCCAGAAAAGGTTTCAACGTGAAATACATTATGTTGAGAACTTGATGTTAGATTATTATTTTAAAAATCACAAATGATGGATCACGTTTGTGATTGATATTATTATTATTATTAATCCATACATGATTTAAAACGGCGTAGCATATTCACATTACTGTGTCTTGTTCTTAGCCTCATAGATTAGGGATTTGATTTGGAAATTCATGTGTTGATCCATCATTCAGCAATTTTAGGCAAAGTCAGCCACGTTTTTCCAATTCAAAACATCTATCAACCCACCCTTCTTACATGGATTCCTTGTCCTTGTGCATATAATTGCTTGTTAGGATAACACAAGAAACATAGCACCCCACAAGTTTGAACTTAACTACCTCTGTTCCATCTCTTTTTGTGTGACAATGGTTGTAAAATTCGAATTGATCTGATAAGGCAGATTTTATTTGGAAACGTGGTTGATATTGTATTTTTTAAAATTTTTTAATTTTTTAATTTAAAATTATTTTTATATTGTTTTGATATGTTGTTATCAAAAATAATTTAAAAAAATAAAAAAATTATTTTGATAAATTAAAAAAAAAAACACTTTGATTATTATCATAATTTCAAACACATTCTTAATGTAAAATTTAAATTAGTCTGAATTAAAAAATAAATATATATAAAAAAACTAAGTTAATCTGTGAAAGTCTTAAATCATACGAGTCTATCCAACTCTAAAATGAAGTTGTCAATGTTCAAATTACTTGTGCCAAAACTGAGGATTGGCAGTTTGCTCAGTAGAGAAACTGTCAATATTCAAATGGTAAAATAGCTTTTCTTTCGAAGGCGGCAACATGTTTTTTCTTCGGTGGCGGAAGAGGAGTAAGAGTTTGACGACTCCCTCCAGAAGAGGGAAACCAGCAGCCTCTTGCATGCAGCTGCGCTGGTTGTGTATTTAGGAGGCGATGGCCTCCCAAGCTTTCTTTGAAGTAAAATTTGGTCCTCTGAAATCAATATTACCATATTGATCCTCCAGTCATTCAAATCACTTACAATTTCTTTAAAGTTTTTTTGGTCCTCCGAAATCAATATTACCATATTGAGAATGCGTTGACATTTCCTAAAATTGATTTGGTTCCAAATCACTTACATTTTCTTTAAAATTTATTTTAATTTTATGTGGTTCCCTTTTTTTCATTTAAAAGTTTTCTTTTTTTGGTATTTCTAAGCCAATTAATCACTTGTGAAAGGTAATTTTTTGCAAGTAAAGCTAAAATGTTTACCATCTTTGGGTTTCACTCAACTTCCATCACCATAAAGTACATAAAACCAATCAAACAAGTATTAAAACTCATAACAACAATAATGACCAAACACAAATAACATACAAATTGAAAAATAAAAATCACAGACCTAATTATGTAAGTGAGAGGAATTTTTTAAGCTCACACCCATCTAATCGAATGGTGGTGGTTGGGAGTTTAGAAAATGAAGGGCGGAGCTATAGAAAAAAAAAAAGAAAAAAAGGGGACTGTCAAATGAAAGATAGAGACACGAAAGAGAAATGTTGTTTTTAAAAATATTTTTTATTTAAAAATATATTAAAATAGTACTATTAAAAATTAAAACAGTTGAAAATAAAACAACATTCTTCCGATACCCTGCAAGTTGCTATTATATGGCATATAGTATATGCCAAAAACAAATAACAAATATCAACTTGTGCACTTGTGCTTTTTTTATAAAAAAAACGGCGGGACGAGAGTATAGACGAAAACTACGTGGTGGTATTTACCCCTGAAAGTTGCAATATAAGAGTTTAAAAATCATCAAGGCCATAATTCTGTGATGGTTTTAGCCGTTGAATGTGACTCATGACTCTGTTTAAATTATTTCCAAAGATATGCTGCTGCAGAAAGCGATGCAAGGGAACGGGGACCGTGACATTTAGGGAGAGGGAGAGGACGGGGGCCAGTATATCACTCTCTTGCATTAACATTTTCTTAATATTCTTGACATTTTAACTTGAATTATCATATTTTATGCTCTTATAGTTTAAATATAATAAAAACGCAGTCTAAATAATGTGATCGTTGTGGTTTTTAGCTCTGATGATTTATTAAGACTAGATCTCACAAGTGATCCTGCTGCAACTGAGATCTAGTTAAATATATTTTTAGTCGCTAAGAAGAGCAGATGCACGTGCTCACCTTCCCATGCTGAATGGTAGCTGGGTTTTGAGTTCCTTCCCTTGTTTAACGAGTTTTATTGATCATGGTGTTTTGCGAGTTGGCAAAGTCGTAGTAGAGATTTTTAAGAAGCGTAGTGTAATGGTAAAATTTTTGAAATTTACATAATACATCTCTAATTCGAGTTAAAATATATATTTTTTGTAAAAATTTAAAATAATCAGGATTTTATTTACTCATCTAAGTACACATAGCTTTTGAGAAATAGGATTTCCTCAGATAATAATAAAAAAAAAGGTCGTAGCAGAGGCTTTCTTTTTTCTAACTTCCTTGTTGGCGAGAGCCATTTCTAGTTTCTTTACTCTATATTATTATTGATCACCAAACCCCACATGGTAACTCACATGGCCACTGACTCTTGATTAAATTTTGAATAAACCCGACTGGTGCACCGGGAAATCTTTCGAGTGTAAAACATTTGATCTTTTCTAGCAACCAGGTCTTTGGTCAACATCTCTACATGTTTAATTAAATTACAAAAAAAAAAATCAATCAAAAAAGAAACAGTGAAATGAGCCCATGAGAAGTTATCATCATACCAATGAAGAATGCGAAAACAAAAAAAAACATTATAAATTATAAACGAATCATGCCTATCCCTTTAAAAACTAAACATATCCAACATCAATTAAAAAAAAATCATCACAAACTAATTAAAATATATAAAAAATCATCACAAACTAATTAAAATATATATAAACCCAAAAACTTTTTGAAAAAGAAAATCAACTAATGTATTATTTTTTTCAAAAAAATCAAGATTAAAAAAAAAAAGAATCAAGTCAAGCACACGCGAGCCTATATTTGTTTTTAAGTTTAATGGGATGAATAACCCGTTGTTTGTTAATTTCTATAATCTGGTCCGGCTCGGTAGATTGATCTAAGATTCGAAGTCTTAATTGGATTTCAAATAGATAAGATTTACATAACCCGTCAAGTTAACCTAGAATTAACCAGTGATCCGGCGTAATTTAGATAAGATTCAACAATTTTTTATCTTTTTTATAAATATAAAAAATATAAAATTAATTTAGAAATACTTGATGTCACATATAATTTTTATTATCTACATTTGTTTCTTAAAATATAAAAAATATAAGAAGGCACGGGGATTGCTGCTTTGTTGTAATAAAACCATCACACATGATTTGTGTGTATTAAAACAATTAACATGGCAGACTGTTTGAATCTGGCACCATATGAAGGGGTGGACCTCATTTTTCTACCTTGTCTCTGCTTCCAAATTATTAATAACCCATCTTGCATTCGAAGGATCACATCAAAGTGGCGTTTATCATGCATCGATCTTTTGTTTTTGGGTTAATGTCTTCATCAACAGATATATAATCTTATAGACAATCGATGAGCTGAAATCCAAAAAATTTCTGATCAGCGGGTAGTTGTTGATAGCCACTTCACCTTGATTAGAAATATATTATAAGATATGTGGACGGACCATTTAGTATCCATACAAAAATGATTTAATTTAAGTTGAAAGGGTATAACTCAACTAATTAGATCCTAGATTTGTGTTTTAGAGGTCACCAGTTTGAGTCCTACAAATTTTAAAGTCATTAAAGGTTTACATGGTCATTAATTTTAAAACTTGTAAAATTAATTAAATTACACACAAACTGATTTAGACAATTATATTAATAAAAAAGGGGTTTAATTTCAATAATGTAAGAAATCTTGCTAGAGGAAAGAAAGAAAGAGTAAAAAGAAGCAAAATACAGGTGTTCGGTCTGTCCCTAAAGGCTCCAGATATTCAAGAGATTTTTATTCGAAAAAAGCTACAATATATTGGCACATGATTTGCCATGGAAGAAAATCCAATCAATTTTTTTCTTGTTGAATCTTCTAACGTTTCTATCTTTCAGATTTGCTTGTCGACTGGCAACATGTAGTCGTGTGGACATGAATACAAAAGGTGATGAGACATTTGTGATTTTTTTCCGTCAGAAGTCGGCCCCTCTCTCCCTCCAAAGGATATCGCAGTGGCTAAAACTCGACCTAATAAGGGATTGGTTCATCAGTTAAACACTACTTTTCTACCTTGCAATAGAGCCTTAGTTTGAGCGATGAAATTGCAGGTCTTTGTTGGTGTTTAACCTTTACCTATTTGTTGTCCAACTCCACTTATCCTACCATAACATGTGAAAACCTGTTACTCTAGAGCTCAATTGTAATCATACCGTCTAAATCATTAATCTAGTTGAACTCGATAAATTCCAACACTTTTGTTCACGGCGATTTGATTAGAACACATTTGAGACATTCAAAAAATTTGACCCTTTTACTCTTTTTTTAAAGAAAAAAATGTCTTACAGATTAAAAAAAAGCTATTATTTTGTTGTGAATTTCATGATTACATGATTATGCAACATACAATAAGATTAACAACAAATGCTGGAAAGCCAAAACAAGTTTGATGGAAGTATAACATAATAAAAACATGTCTCTAAACAATAGTATTATTGAAATAAAAACTTTTACCCTACGAATATTATTTCGCGAATGAGAAATATAAAAAGACATCTCAAAACCAGTTAATTTTTGATAAGTTAGTTTCAACTCTTTAAAGAACCAAAGAATACAATAAATCCTCTCAACACTCAAGAGCAATAGTTCTGTAGCAATATTGATCATAAAACTTAATAAAAAAGTGTCTTTCAAGGAATAAACTTGAATACCCTAATACCCTAATGTAAATGAATAAACTTAAATACCCTAATAGATCTTTTTTATTAGACTGCTTTGAACCCACTTACAAAATCAACCTAAAATAGATGAATAAACTTGAAATCATAAAAAAAAAACTATCAAGCTAGCCTTAGATTGTAGCTAAAGCAACTTTGACATCTAATCTCAACTAAGCCAATAAAATAACAAACTCAATGTTTAAACAACTAAACATACTAAGACAAAAACTAATACTGTTGTTACTTTGATCAACCTAAAACAAATATTAAATCTCAAACAATAAATTGCCAAATTTTAGAGAACTAAGAAGAAGCAAGAATAAGTATGATAGCTTGCTTAAATAATGTTTAGTAGTCGTCCTTTATTTCCCTATAATCAAGAAAAAGATGCTCTTTATAGTTTTCTTGGAATTGAAGGAGAATTTGTTGCCAATGCACCTCATCTTCTCTGTCATTTATTAGTCCCAAAATCACTAGGAAACTTTATTATTTGTTGAATAAGGATTGATGTTGCCCTCTCTTTCTTTACAACTTAAGAATTCTTAGTGATCTTGTATTCCTTGTAGCACTTGAAATCCTTACAAAAATATGTAAATAATATGTTGTCATTTATGTCTCCAAATAAAATAAGGAATGATTTTCATGCATAGAATCCAAAAAATCATAAGAAAATATAATATCCAACCAATTAGAAAAAATAGTGTGATTTTTATACAATAACATTTAACTTTATCAGATTACCTTATTGAATTATAATTGACTTTGAATTTTATCTCAATATAAAATAATACATCTAGAATTATATGATAAAGACATTCAAATTTAAATTCATACTCAATATTATAAAACCAAATAATAAGAAACATTAAACCCAAAACAACATTTCTAGTCAATTTATTTTTTGGACTTACAATGGTCTTGCTCAGCACATCAATCAGATTCGTTGATTTCATAAATTGATACACATCACATTTAGAATTAAAAACATCTTTAGTATTAACAATTATTTTTTAAAGTGAATTTTACTTTAAAATACATCGTAATAATATTCTATTTATTTTTAACATTAGCATATTAACAAATTTAAAATAAAAAAATAATTTAAAACAAATTTAATTTTTTTAAAAAAAATAACAAAACAAAAGGGCTCTAAAACAAGATCAACCATTGTTCTTCACGTCGGGTGTCTTCGATCATTAAGAAATCCTAAATTTTATAGAATTCTGAGCTTTGGGACAAATGTAAACAAACATCGAAATATGTGACTAGGCCCAATCGACACATACAAAACCAGCTGAAAGCAGCGCTCTACAGCCCAAAGCTTTCAGTATAGCTTTTCTTTGTTGGTCTTATTGGGCTTAAGTGGCCTGCCAAGTGACATGAGAGCCTGGCAGCCTCGGCCCCTAACTCCATTCACATGCCATCCTGAGAGAACCACCAACGTTGTTCTAGGGTAGCGACATGTCGTTTTTCAGCTTTTTACGAAAAAATAAATAAACAATAATCTGTTCTTAGCAATCACTACAGGTTTTTTGGACGATCTTCAGCTTCTAGACCAGAAAAATTAGGCAATCAAGGTGTGATCTTTTTTAATATTTACTGAGAAGATTTAAAATTTCTGTGACCCATGAAGGAGAATAAAGTAAGTCAATGAGAAATTAAGCGAAATCAAAACAATGGTTAGAGATTGTCCAGCTTGGGTGGTTCAACCTAAGTGCCTCCTTCTCTTCGGTGTCCTGCTTATTTTTCTCATATTTGCCTTTACCAGTCCTAAACAGGTATATTTCTTTGTTGAAGTTTTTTTGTCTTTAAGGTTTTGTTTTTCTTAGGATTATTTGGATCCAGACTTGTGGGTTTTGCTTGGATTTTGATTTTGTGATTTGGGTTTTGTTTATGAGGTAATTGGTTTGTCAGTGGTGGTTGTGAATTTATTGAAAATTGAGTGGACTACTTTAGAATGCAGCATTGCCTGATCTAAAGTAGCAGACTTGTATGTTTTGTCTGTGAATTTTAGCTCTGATATATAGTTGAACCATAAGCAAGCAGTAGTTGTTGTGGTATTCTGGTTCTGCTTTTGGATTGTGTGCCAAAGGTTTCCAGATGTTAGCATCTTGTTTGAGCCTTCAGTTTCTTGTGGCCAAGCTTTTACGTAAATTGGTAGATTAGGCAAAGTGAGTCATTGTATTTTATGAATCTTTATAAGGGATCCATAGTCTCAAATTAACTGTTATGATGAGAAGCCGAATCAATATCATTAGTTACTTGTCATGCTAGATATTTTCTCCCTTCTTTTTTGGTCAGTGCCGCTTGATTTGTTTAATAATTCTTTCAGTTTCCAACAATGCTGCAATGCTTGTTGTTTTGTGTTTGTGAAGTGTTGAGCTACCGTTTTCAATTTGTTGCTTAGGATGAGGTGGAGGAAGAAGAACATGAGTATGAGATAACTCATAGAGTATACTTGGATGTTGATATTGACGAGCAACGTCAGGGTACAGCTCTTTTATCTGTACTATTGAAGAACATTCAATAAGAAGTAATATTTTGTAAAACTCCCTTCTTTTCTCTAAGAAGAATCAGAAAGTAAAAAGCAATTTTCTAAAGTACACTTATCTATTGGCTGTTATGCATCGGATTGATGTCCAATAAGTTTGTTCTCCTTTTTATCTCTTATTAATTTCAATAATATGTCTGGATTTCTGCAGGTAGAATTGTTATTGGATTATATGGAAAGGTTGTATCAAAAACTGCAGGTATTTTTTTATATACTGTGCATGTGAAAGACAATGCAGGTATTTTTTTATATACTGTGCATGTGAAAGACAATCTACCTTCATTTTGCAAAATCAGAATTCGAGAGATAATCACCATTTCCATGATGAACTATTTGAGGTTTTGTACTTTATAATTTAGATGGTTAAACTGGTGATCTAAGCTTTAAAACTTGTAGTGAAACTTCCTCCAGTCTTTGCGAACAAACAATGTCATAGTTTCATTGGCTTCTTTACAAGCTTCAGATAACTTGTTTAACAGCTCCTTGTTCTTGTCTATAAGATCATCCGGGCATTGTGCTTTTATAGAGGCTTTTTATCTTCTACTCTCTGTTATCTCATATATTATATTCCCATTTGTTTTCTTTGCTACTCTGAATTAAGTAAATCTTGTTCAACACTATCTTTTTCTAGCATTGATTAAAAAAAAAAATTTCTATGATCACCACTTCAGAAATTCTTGATTCACTTTTCAAATAAGTACTTACTGGAACCAAGTTTACCCTTGAACAAGTTCAGACAAGTATAAATTGGGACATAATCAATATTATTCTTTTCACGCTAGCCCTAACAAGCAACTTGATTTAAAGAAAGAAATTGAAAATCTTATCATGATTTATTTGGAAAGCCGGATTGGGCCATTGAAACTGACCTTTATTTGTCAAACCCATTACCAAAGTGTGTCTAATAATTGATTTTTTCTTCTTTCCAGAAAATTTCAGGGCTTTGTGCACAGGTATTTTCTCTCTTCTTTGTATTGACTTCTCATTCTATGAATCCTTTTGCTACCATTGTCAGTGATGGAAGCAATTTCTATAATTTATGTCTTAATATAATTATCACAACTCCCTTGCAGGGGAAAAAGGTAAGGGTGCGAGTGGGAAGCCTCTCCATTATAAGGGAACACCTTTTCATCGGATAATATCTGGTTTCATGATTCAAGGCGGTGACATAGTTTACAGTGATGGGAAGGGAAGCGATTCTATATATGGAAGCATCTTTCCCGATGAGAATTTTAAGATAAAACATTCACATGCAGGTTATTCAATTCATAATTATGCTCATTTCTGATTGCTTTACATGGCCACCATGCATGAATGGGGTCGTGTTTGGTTGGGTGGGGGGGGGGATTGAGTTGAGATTAATCATTAGTTGAGGATAATATCTACCCTCCAGATGGCAGAAGGGGGGTTTAAATTTTACCCTCTAATTTTCGTTTTCTTTCTTCTTGTTTGTCTCAAAAGTCTCACCTAAATAATTTTTTATATCTCTCTCCCCAATCATTACTGGTAATTTGATTGGTTTCTGTCTCTTTCCACTAACAATTTACACTTAAATTTATTAACGTTCTGAGCATCTATAAAAACCAACTTTTACACCCTTGACAATTACTTTTGAAAATTTCTTGTCTAGTTCTTAACCTTGTACCAAATGCAACCTTAGTTGAATCTGCAGGTTATTCTCGAGTTTGAAGTCTGCTCTTTATTATTGTCATTTTTCCCACTTTGTTCGTTCCTTTTCTGTAGGAGTTGTTTCCATGGTGAATTCAGGACCAAATTCCAATGGCTCTCAGTTTTTCATCACCACCATTAAGACTAGCTGGTAAGTTATTGAGAAATGTAGATAATATAAAGAATAATCTGGCTGGGTCAAAATAGCTGTTTTCTGGCAACCTAGCAAAACCCGACTCTGAACAGTTCTTAGCTGTTTTGATTTATCTAGTTGTAATGCATTTCAAGCCATAAGATAAGTTCTCATTACCACCCACAACAAATCTGTCTCTGAAAGAAGCTATTTGCTTCCGCAATAATGCAGTTTTATCAATCGGATTTAGCTAGTTATCCGATGAATTGCCATTGACAAAGTAATTATGCAGGAATTTTGCATCATCAATGATGCATGAGACTAAATCTATACCAGACCCTGTACTGATCTCTGAATGCATATGTCAACTTCTGTAGGCTGGATGGAGAGCATGTTGTTTTTGGAAAGGTTATCCAAGGAATGGATACGGTTTATGCAATTGAAGGGGGAGCAGGAACTTACAGTGGAAAACCCAGAAAGAAAGTAATTATTGCTGACTCAGGAGAGATACCTAAGGACAAGTGGGATGAGGAAACTTGAATCTCCGTTAACACCAGCTAGTTTGTGTACTCTGAGTTTGTTAATTTGTGATTTAGATAATCGATTAGTATGCTTTTCCTATTCGATAACTGTTGTTAATAGAAACATGCCAGTGGTTTAGCAACCATATAGATTGTTCTCATCTCATATTTTACTTACAAGCTTGTTAACTCCACCTCAATTTTTTATTTTTCTAAGATATGGTATTACAGTAACAGTTGATTGTTAAAGTATTTTTTATTTAAAAATATATTAAAATAATATATTTTTTATTTTTAAAATTTATTTTTGATATTAACATTAAAAAATATTTAAAATAAAAAAAATCATTTTTTTGCAAAAATGCATAACATGGTTGTTTGCAATCCTAGAGGCCCGTTCTTGTGTCTTGGGGACGTTATCAAGGTTTAACTTTTTATTGGCTTACTGATGTTAATACTCAATTAACTCGGGATATAAAATAGAAATAACCACGTATAAAAAAATAGAATAAATTATAATTTTTAAAATCAGTGGCCTGGTTTGCAAAACTTAGATTATCTTGTAAAAGACGGACATGAAAGAATAAGAAAGAAAAATTTTTAATTATAAAAAATTAAAAATCAAAATAAATAATAATTAAAACAATAAAAATCAAATCTTGTAAAAAAAATAAATGAAAGAAAATAATTAGAGATTAAAATGAAAAAAAAACTAAAATTAAATAAAATATTAAAAGAAAAATTAAAAAAAATCAAGCAAAAGATAATAAAACATAAATTAAAAAAATAAGCATTAATTTTGATATAAAAATAAAATAAAATAAAATTAAAAAAATAATAAACTTAGGAGGAAATCAAATTCAATCATAAAAACGAGTACCAGTGAAATAAATTCGAATTGGAGGTTACAGTTGAATTTTTGAAAGCTTAATGCGAATATCAAGGACCCAATAGAAAGAAAAGAGGGGAAGGAGAAAAACTTCTCCGTCATCGTCGAATAATTGTGGATTTGAATGACGCGGTGACTGACAATTTTTGGTTGTCATACAGCTCCCCACACACCGTTAAAAAGCCCTGAGGGATGACCACGGGCAAACGCATGTGTTTGCAATTCTTTTACTAATATTTTAATATGTTAAATTACTAAACAACCCCTTAGAGCATTTAAAAATTACAGAAAAAAACACAGTTTAAAGATTAAAATGCCTTTTCAAACCAGTTTTTTTTTAAGGTTAAATATGTATTTTATTGTGCTAAAAATATGAAAAGATAAAAAAAAAAATCTCTCCATTCAAGTTCATTAATTTTTAACTTTTATTGGTACTTATATCATTCAACCGTGAAAAAAATAATAACAAAAAAGCCCTTAAGCAAAAGGGTAATATTTTTTTTGTTTTTATTGGCAATAGAATCATTTTCCTGTTGAAAAAGATCAACATCCTCACTTAATTTATTAGTGAGAAAAGACGATTTTACCCTTAGCTAAGTAAACGGTTTTCGCAGAGATGGGGGGAAAAATGCACTGTGCTAATAATCCACAATGCATTCTCTCAGGCTATGCAGTACATTACCGATCTATTTTAGGTTTTTATATATATATATATATATAATAGGATGAATGAAGAAAAACAGAAACCTCGTATATCGTTTTCTAACAGTGGAGATCATAAGCTACATGAGCATTTGGACGTGCAGACAAAGAAAACTAGATCAGCTAAAATATTAATGGATATCATGACACAGCAAATAAACTTCTCCTTCACATGGAAGGTTTGACTTCCACAGAAATAATCACAAGGACAAACAATTAGACATGGCAAATATTCAGCATCTTATTCTTGGTGTTACCAGATGGGGATATTCGCATCAACTTTCGGTCCCTGAGACTAATTCTTTTATACGGATCTTGAATTTAATCTTTCCTTTGGTCTGGAGTGGAAAAATACCATGGGATAACACGTGATTCTCACAAAAAAAAACAAGACATTATACTATATATAACCTGAAACTGTCTAGAACATCAATGCTTCTTAATAAGATGATATTAAAAGATTTTTCAAAAATTATTATAATATGTTCTCAACAATTTTAAAGAACAGAATAAGGAAACATCGACAAATGGTTTCACCAAGAATTACTACCATTTTTCACTCTCCAGGACACCGAATGGTTGTCAAAAATGGATGGTAAAATATAACCAACGTGTCGTAGTTATCACTTACATCCCCAACATCTTCCACACTGTACAGACTCAAAATCCATCAGATCATACACAAAACAAACAGGGACAGCCGACAACAAACAAACCCAAAAAGAGTGATGCTCTCTTCCTTATCACCACCACCTTAACCAGCGTCTAATAAAACTGCCGCGGCCTCCTCCGCCTCCCCCCCCCCTCTCTAATGGGTAGCGCAGAAGAAGCCAACAAACCTACTTCACCCTATGATTCCTCTTCGCCATCCCAACCTCTGCTCTTCAAACCTCCTTCAACTGAAGAGCCAAACCAACCTGAATCTGACCCTACTCAGTACCTCCAGATCTCTTATAATTATGGTCCTAGACCGTTCAAGGACCTTCCTTTTCTAATCCTTTTTGTTCTTTTTGTTCTATGTACTTTTGGGTTTGGTATCTTTTGTGTTTTTCACAAGAATCCCAATTACTCTAATCTATCTTCATATAAATACGACTTGAATTCTACTTCTTGTGTAAAAGGTTCAAACTTTAATGGGTTTTATGAGTCAAGATATGATTTTTATGTTTTGAGTTCATCAGGTTCAGGTTTTTTGAAGTCTTTGATATGGACCCTTGTAGTTACTTTGATTTTGAGTGTGCCCATTTGTTTTCTTCTGCTACTTTTGCTTAAACATTACACTAAACAAATTGTCTATGTGTCACTTCCTTTCTTTATTGTTATACCTATCTTCTTTAACGTGTACTGGTTTGTTGCTTGTACGGTTAGTTCTTCTTGTACTGATGCATTCCCTCTAGTCTATAGGATTTTGGTCTTTGTTTTTGTGTTCTTGATTATTGGGATCATTGTGTGGATTTTTGTGGCTAATTGGCATAGAATTGAGTTAACAGTCAAGATAATTGGAGTTGCCTCTGATGCTTTGTCAAAGAATCTGGGTTTGTTTGTGGTGATCCCATTGTTAACACTTGGATTAGTGGCGTATTATGTGCCTATCGTGGTATTTTTAGTGTTTGTGAGATTGAATGGGAAAATTGTGCCTAAGGAATCAAATGGAGAATATAGGTGTGCTTGGAAGCAAGATAGTTGGGTGCCAGCGTACTACACATTGGCAATTCTTACAATGTTGTGGTCTTTGACTGTGATGGTTGAAGCTCAGGTTTATGTCATAGGTGGAACTATTGCACAGTGGTACTTCACAGGGGTGGACACGAAACCTAGAAGGAGTATAAGAAGTTCTTTGAGGTGATCTCTTGCTGCAAATTCTTTGTTTCACATATTAGATGCACATTGCATGTGTTTTTGAATTGTGATTTGTATATCAAATGGTTTACTTGATTCGCATTCTGAATTGTTAGGACGACTCAGGGACATGCTTATAGGTTATTATTTTTGGAACATGATTCTTATGTTGAATAGTCTCTCTCACGAGTTCTTAATGAGCGAGGCACCTGTTAATGATGGTTTTTTTAATAGAGATCGGTTAATAATTAGGAATCCCAAGAAAATGGAAGAAAATAATGAGCGACTCTTCTGCAGAGGTAAGCATGACGCAAGATCAGTCCAAAATCAACTAATATTTTTTTCATTTTATATGATTTGTGTGCATGCCCATTTTATTTAAATCACCTGTTACTTTGGATCAAGCTGAACTTAGTTCTGGAACTTTTTTTTTGTTTATTTGAGTACTTAGAACAATTTTTTGGAAGAAAAAAGTAGGCCCTTCCATTAATTTTGACTGTTGATAATATTCTAGAAACACGACGGTGTGGTAAAAACACATGATTTGAAAATAGAAGGGAAAAAAATTAATGGAGGGGGATGTCTTGATGATTGATCCTACTCCTAGCTATCTCGAAGCTTTTCTTTTGCTGGCTGGAATTAAGATACACCTAAATTGTGGATGTGCCTTCAACTAGATAAAGATTTCACATTAATCAATCTCTCTAATCATTGGCAGCGTCCTTTTATTGTCCTCAATACCAGTATCTCAAGGCACATTTCCTAACCTACTCAGAACTAGATATTTATGATTGTCATCGTGACATGATTATCTTTTTGACCTTTGTGTTTTAAAATTTTGCAGAAATGCCTTCGGTCCTTCCTCTGGCACTGTATGTTTATCTGGATTGCTTATTGGTGTTGTTCGCTTTGTGCGTGCTGTGGTCGATAGTGCAAGACAGGAGGATATTCCTGGGATGGTGAACTTTGTCTTGCGGTGTTGTGTCAAAGCATTACTTTCAGCAGTAGATTTTCTTAATAAGTTCACAATCAACTTTGCAGCCATTACCGGTGAAGCCTACTGCACCTCTGCGAGGATGACATATGAGCTGTTAAAACGTAATCTGCTCTCTGCTGTTTTTGTTGAGACTGTTTCCACTCGTTTGTTGGCTGGAATTGCTTTCATACTTTCATCAATATATGCAATTGTGGTGAGTAGTTATTCTAAGTTCTGTCACCTTTTTATTACTAGATTGCTAGTTGATGGTGATTTACATGGTTTCTGCATAAATGTCCATACTGGTAATCTACTATTAGCTTGGATGTTGATATTTTATTTTTAGATGACCTGATCTAACAGTCTAATGCGAATGTTTTTCTTGATTCTATATCTGTAAACAGGTCTGTGCTATCCTGAAAGGTGCGAGCAATATTGGGTTTTATTCATATGTTGTAGCTGTTCTTGCATGGGCGCTACTGATTATCGTGCTGGGTTCCTTCGTTCATGTTCTGGACAATGTGATCGAAACCGTTTACATATGCTATGCCATAGATAGGGACAGAGGAGAGGTTTACAAACCAGAGGTTCATGAGGTTTATGCTCTCCTACCTAGTAGTAGAAATCATAGAGCACCTATGGCTCCCACTGCTTCTCTTGTATGATCAAAACATCATTGTCTAAATTTTGTATTATCGTTGGCTGTCTAAATTTTGTATTATAGCTCTTTGTTGGCAGATTGTGCATAACTTGCATTGGTTATGAACTTTATTTAATAAAGAGCAGGATTTTCTGTCAACTCAACGTGCTATGATGGCAATATGCCTAACGACATGGTCTTAATGTGATTTACTTAAACATGTTTCTTTCGTATATATCGTGATGTTGAAAATAAATTTTTTAAAAAAATATATATATATATATATATATATATATATATATATATTATTTTAATATATTTTAAAATAAAAATAACTAGTTCAACCACGCCTTTGCTAACCCTATTTCATATGGGCAGTTTTTGCACTTCAATAGAAAATAACATGCTAGTTTAGTGTTGGTTTGCTGGTTTGATACTGTGTTGGTTTATAATTTTTAAGTATTTTAAAAATTATTTTTGCTCAAACTTCAAAGAAATATTTTATTTTAAGTATATTTTTTATAATTTTAGTGTGTTAGTATAAAAAATATATAAAAAATTTATCTATATATTTTTAATTAAAAAATATTTTTTAAAAATATCAGATAAAATCATAAACAAAAATAACACGGTTTGTGTTCCTTTAATTATTAAAATGATCTTTTGGGCCTCTGTAAATGGGCTAAATCTAAGTGAGAGTTTTGAGTCTTGACCCATCATGTGCAGAATTGGGCCCTGGACCTATAAATCCACATTCCTTCTTCTCTTAGACAAAGGCATCAGGCAAATTTAAAGTACCCACCCAGCAAAGCAGGCTGTTGAGTTTTGAGCAAGCAAGAAAGAAAATAAGAAACATCAACAAAAAGAAAAGCTCTTTTTTCTTATTTTTCTTCTCGCTCAAGCACAGCACAGAGTAGCAGCAACAATGGTTCTCGAGGTAAGTAATTGATTGAAACCCGAAAAACAATAACTTAATTATGAATCTAAATCTCGTTTAACTTTTGTTTTGACGTTGTTTAGGCGACTATGATATGCGTCGACAACTCAGAATGGATGCGAAACGGCGATTACTCTCCTTCTCGTTTTCAAGCTCAAGCTGATGCTGTTAATCTCTTATGCGGCGCTAAAACCCAAGTAATGTCACTCTCTTATTTTCCTTTTTGGGTTTTGTTCGATAAGTCTGGTTTTGATTTTTTGGGGTAATTATAGTCGAATCCAGAGAATACAGTGGGTATATTAACAATGGCAGGCAAACAAGTTCGGGTTTTGACTACTCTTACTAGTGATCTTGGCAAGATTTTGTCTTGCATGCACGGTGCGTTTATTTTATACCATGCCCTTTCATACTTCAATTATTATATTTTAAATTAATTAATGTGTTAGTTTTGTTTTTTATCTTGAATTTATTGGCGGGTTTTGTTGTTTATCTTGAATTTATTGGTGGGTTTTGTTTTTTTTTTCTTATATATAATTTAGGCTGTTTTATGGTTACTGGTTATTATCAAGTTTCAGTATTTATGTACTGTGAATGGCAAAGGTCACTACTCTACAACTGAGCTTTGTTAGAGTGTTTTATTGTTACTGGAGATGATTGAATTCAGATTTTTATGTATTGTGAAGGAAAAAGTTCAAACTTTATAGCTAATGTAATAAATTGCAGCAGTTATAACCATTTATAGGTGAAAAAGAATAGCAAAGCTTCTTTCTGAATGTGAGCAATACAATGCAACCTGAAATACCCTAAACCAACTCTAAGTTTTCAGTTAAATTCACAAGCACTTTTTTGGCTTTTTTTTCAAATTATTTGATATTAAAGTCTATCAGTTAATTTCTTTGTTATGTAGGTCTAGAAGTGGGTGGTGAGATGAATCTATCAGCTGGAATTCAGGTTGCACAACTAGCTCTCAAGCATCGTCAAAACAAAAATCAGCAGCAAAGAATAATAGTTTTCGCTGGAAGGTAAGCGTGTTTGTTGGTTTGCTGCAACTAGCTTGTTCTTTTTTTGTTTTTGATCTAAGTTTGTCTTTTGCTAAAAATTTTTTCAGTCCTATCCAATATGATAAGAAGATGTTGGAGACCATAGGAAAGAAATTAAAAAAGAACAATGTATCTCTAGATATTGTTGATTTTGGAGAAGACAAGGAAGGGAAGCCAGAGAAGTTGGAGGCCCTCTTTGCTGCTGTCAATAGCAATGAGAGTAGCCATATAGTTCACATTCCTCCTGGTGGAGTTGCTATTTCTGATGCTCTTATGAGGTGTGATACTCTATCTTCCTTTGTTTCACTAGTTGAGGCTGCAGCTATCAGTGTGCAAATTAATGGTTATTTCTTTATTAGAATGGTTTCAAATATGCTGATTTGAAAGAGCGATTTTTGTTAAACTAGAGTTGATATGTGTTGTAATTGTGGATTTGATTTGGAGAGCTGAAGTAATTCACATGTAATTGAAGAGCTGTTCACAATGTTTTTTCTTGTGATAATGAGCAACTGAATTTTATACAATCACCATCGGATATTTCTTGTCTCATAATGAAATGTAAGATATTGGATAAATCAATAATATTTTACCTCATTTGTGATGTTGTTCAAGTGATTTGAATTTTTTATTATGTTGGCAGTACACCTGTATTCACTGGAGATGGGGAAGGAGGGGGTGGCTTTGCTGTGGCGGCTGCAGCAGCTGGTGGTGGCGACTTTGATTTTGGCGTAGATCCTAATTTAGATCCGGAGCTGGCTCTTGCCCTTAGAGTTTCTATGGAAGAGGAAAGGGCTAGGCAAGAAGCTGCTGCAAAAAGGGCTGCTGATGAAGCTGCTAGACAAGAAAAGGGAGAAGAACCACCATCCAATTCACAGGATGCAACAATGGTTGACAAGGCTGCCGAAGCAACCAACAATGCTTCTGAACCAATGGTTGGTTTCATTTGACTCTTACCTGTTTGTTCTGTGGGTCAATACTTCTGCTGGACAAAGCTTGCTTTATGCTTTCTGTTTGAGTGTGTCTTTCTGGTTTCATGAATTTGCTTTGACAATTAACTGTGGTGATAGGATGAAGTGAATGCTCTACTTCAGCATGCAATTGCTCTATCAATGGAGAACTCTGGATCTGATCCCTCAGTTCGCGATTCTGAAATGGCTGAGGCAACCAATGAAGATCAGGATCTGGCAGTGGGTAGGTTTTGTTCCATTTTAATAAACATGGCCTGCTAGTACTTCGAATCTCTCTGCTTCTCTAATTCATATATAATAAAGTGCTCCTGTATATTAATTGCTAATGAACACCTGGATGTGAGCTCAAAGCTCACATTTAAATTTCAATTCTCCTGAGATTCATGTATGACATATTTACATTATTCTAATGTTTCATTATTTGTTTGTACTTGTGTCTTGTGTTGAGGATAAGAGAAATCAGAAAGGATAATGTATTGTTAAGAAGCCAATAATTTTGGGATTTACATGCAATTGAATGTGGAATCGACTAGCAAGTGCCAGTGCACCCAAAAAATTACTCAACGGTTCTTTTTCTACTAGAACTTCTGATTGTATTGGCGTCCTTATGAATTTTTTATGATTGGTTATTGGTTTTTCTTTCTTAACTTCCTGGTTTCTAGGTGAACTGCTATCATCTTTGCCCAAGTTACAATGAAATTGACACACATTTTTTAAACCTTGCCATGTTGTGCGCCAAAGCTTCAAACACTTGTCAAATTTGTTCTGATGCCATGATTTTTAAATTAAATTGGTGAACCTGCATTGACCCACTGAATATCTCTTGCTTTCAGCTCTTCAGATCTCCATTCAGGAAACTGCAAAAGATTCATCAAGTCAGTCAGATATGAGCAAGGCTCTGGAGGATCAGTCTTTTATGTCATCTGTCGTTGCATCAGTAAGTACACTTTGAACATGCCTATAAAGGACTCCTTGATTGATCACCTTCAGCACTAGGTTTTCTTTCTGACATTTTATTCATCTTGCAGCTTCCAGGAGTTGACCCTAACGATCCCTCAGTGAAGGAACTGCTAGCATCTTTGCAAGGCCAATCTTCTGAGGTGTGCTCATGCTTTTTAATTGTTTCTTTATGTCAAACATTTGCGATGCACATGTTCTAAATTTGCGATCATTATTATTAGCAGTCCGAACAGAAGAAGAATGAAGATAATCCACCAAGTGATGGCAAGTGAATGGCTCTTGATAACTCTTCATGAAAAGCATTGCGCTGAGGAGAATGAATAGAAAAGCAGACTTGATAGAAACACCTGTTGAATTTACTACCTATTTTCCTGTTCTCATGCATTCACTTGAATAGGCTGAATATCGGGGTAGGATGTGAGAATTGCTGTCATTATGCTCTTAATGATATACAATGGAATTGATGATGTCTTTGTTCTGCGGCTCGCTTTATGGTTGCTTGCATTGGGAAGAAAACAATGGCTCATTGTTAGTTAAAATCGGAGTTGCTATCTTTCATTCTTATTGATGTCACATTGACAAGTATTCTGCTCTTCGTTTCCCTCCCTCGATCCTGATTCTATGTGAAATAACGTCACAGCCTGGTATCGGTCTGGTCAGTCTCTCAGGGTCTGTCTTGGACAGGGTAAACAATAGCAGGAGCCAGACTCTCTGTTCAGAAATTTCGAAGCAGTGTGCAAGAGGTGTTGTCATTGCGAGCAAGACTCAAGGCAAAACTGCTATTAGCTTTAAGCCTTCAGTGAAACCAGCACTTCGCTAAAGAGGGATGGATATGGGAGAGGATGCATGGAGTAAAGTGGAAGGATGAGGAGGGGAAATGATGAACGAGTTACTATCAATTTAGTGTCTTGCTAACGAGGAAGGAGAGGGATGATTCGAAAATTACAAAGGATAAAAATGGAAGTCGAAAGAGCTGGAAATTATCAAATGAAGGATGTAAATAATAATGTCTTTCCATCCATCCTCCCCCTTCATATAGCGATTTAGTGCTTGCAAACGAGACAGACAAAGTTAGAAACTGGCGGTACAGACCTTTCGCTGCAGATGAGTTAATTACCTGGTTCACCAGGCTGGGCCATTATTCTTGAATAATGCGACCCGGATGCAAATTTCCTAACCACTCGAAGGATTAGGGTCACCGCCAAATTGAGTAGTTCCATTAAGAAGAAGCCAGGAACCTGGCCGGGGGTTCGTGGGGTTGAAACAGGTAATAACCATGTCATAGCCACGCCTTGCCCTCACCATATTCTGCCATGCCATGACCCTTGTAGTGACTAGATATTCTATGAACAAATAATCCATGGACAGTAGTTGTGGGACACATGTAGGGTTACTAATTTCCACAAAAGAGGACCATCATCAGAGTAAATGACATGTCGTCCCCTTTGCACTCCCATTTCTTCTTTTGCTTGTGGTTTCTGAAGATGTTAGTGTTTGTACTATCTTTAACACCAAAACTAGTCATCTTTATCACGAATAATGCATAGGTATGAAATTTTATTCCATAGAAATATTTAAAGAATATTCTAGGTTTAAAAATATAATTTATATTATTTTTTAATATAAATTTTTCATTAAAAATTTTTTAAACTTGAAACTTATATATATTTATTATTATTTTATATTTAATTTTATTAGATAAAATAAAAATTATAAAATTTAAAATCATTATCAAGACTATAATATCATCTCAAATAATTATCTCAATCTAAAAATTTAATCCACTAGGTGACACTCTATAATAAGATTCATTATTGTTTTCTACCAGAATTTTACTAGACAAGTTTATGAAAAAACTCAAAATCTTGGAGAGATGAATACTTCAAGTTGCACACCAAAAATTATAATGATGGATATGAACAAGTAAATAATAACGCAATTAAAGGTAAAATAACCTCGAACACATAAAGTTTGCAATGGCTCCATTTATTTTTTTAATCAACAATCAAACTATTTTCAAATTAGCTTTTATTCATTGAATCTAAATCTCTCTTCTCTCGTAATTTAAAGTGTATTTGCTACTCGAGCTAAAAACCCTCCAAGGGTCGGTCACCTCAGTGGTCTCTCTTGTACCAAGAAGCTTTCTCTTTAGTTTCGACAGTGCTTTTTCTGCAAAGTTCTTTTCTTCTATCCTCTTTTCGCCATTGCTTTTACGCTAAGACTTGGTTTTGAGGAACACAAGGACAGGGAGATAGGGATGTGGGTTTGTGATCCGAGATCGGGACCACCGTATTATCTGCATAGGTTATGTTCATGTAGTAAAAGTACACGCCTAGTTCATGTGATCGAGCAAGTTGGTCAGCAACGCCCCTTGTTAAGTGTAGCCGCGCTGCTCCAATTCTCTACCAAGCCCGATAAAGGTCAAAAAAAAGTTTTTTAAGAAAACTAAAAGTGATTTTTCGATAAAATAATTGCTAAGTGATTTTTCAATTCAATTTTATTTTTTAAAAAAGGGATTTGTCTACGATTTCCATGTCACCTTGACATGTAGTCCGAGCTGTTGGGAGCTACAGATGATAAAATTTGAAGAAAATTAGGAGGGTCAACTTTATTGCCCTTATAGATTTATATCCACAAAACAGAATGCGATCCTACTCAAGCACATTGTTTTCGAATATCATGTTACCATATTGGGTCAATTAAAATATAAAGTAGGGGCAAATTGACTCTATAAACCTGCAAATTGCATTTGTTTCTCAAAGAAAATTCCTAGGAAGTCTCTTTGCCATTATTATTATTTTCTACGAATATATAATAAAAATTAAATTTTAAATAGAAAAAAAAAGCTCATTTTCAACTTTTGATCTTGCAATTTAAGGATTTTTTTTTTTTCATTCTTCCTCTTTGTCGGAACATATCAAGTATTTGACTTTTGTTGATAGTGTATCACTTCATTCCTTAAAAATTATTGATTTATAGCTATTTACATGTCTAAAATAACTGGGGTTTTTTTTATGGTATTTTATTGTTCATGTATATGAATAATAAAACACCCGTATTATATTTTTCTTAATCATTTTATAGCATTTATGTATTCTAGCTAAGTTGGTTAGCAAGCTAGGATCACGGGTTCAAATGATAGAGGCGCAAATATTTTATGCATTCTCTTGTTATATATTTTTCTAAAAATTAAAGGTGTACAATATAAATGTCATTTTTTTTTTCATAAAATTAAAGTAAACAATATATCATTTTTTTTAATATAAAAAATAAATAAACAAAGTTAGATGTGTGGGTTTAGCCTCCAAGACTACATACTTCTAATTTACTAATGATGAGCTAGGCCCTTGTATTGTGACAACTAACTTGTTGCCTATGATTTTTTTTTCTCAAAAAAGTCATCTATCCTTCTAAATAAGTTTTAAATATGATTCTATAACATTTATGATTTTGTTTTAGCATTCAATCACTTAAAATATGGACATGTTATTTTGAGATTATTTGTCAACTTACTTTAATAATCATAAAATATTTTATTTTAAAAAAATAAAAATAATTATTCTAGTTAGAAATATTGTGTTAACTAAAATAAACAAAAAATGTGTTAATAGATCTAAAAATTCCGGTAGTGACAATACTAAACTTTTTTATAAAACTTGTATATTTTTTTTATGTTTAAATAAATTTTGGCACCTCGCGGACATACTAAAAGAATCCTATGGTCAAAATGTGGGATAAATAGATGAAATAAAATCTGTCAAATCGAGGATAATAGTTCATCAAAAATAAAACCAAGGGTAATGGATAGAATTGTAATAATTACTAACACTAGTGGCCATTCAACAGCAACATCTTTATATAAAGGCTCATATACTCAGCCCACCATACCACTACCATTTGTCTAAAGAAAACAACACAATACATCTCCCCTCCAATTCAACAAAAATGGCAATGGCTTTCAAGATGGTACAGCAACATCTTCTTCTCTCTCTTGTACTCCTTACCATAACATGTTAATAACTTTTCCTTACATGTATTTGTTTCTTTGTTGTGTATCTATGGCAATGACAGGCAACGACAGGCATGTGGGTAACTGATGAATGCAAGAACTCATTCCATGAAATGAAATGGAGAAAAGTTCATAGGTACATAGTGTTCAAGATTGATGAGAAGTCGAGATTGGTAACTGTCGACAAGGTCGGTGGCCCTGGTGAGGGCTATGATGATCTTGCTGCTTCATTGCCAGATGATGATTGCAGATATGCTGTGTTCGATTTCGATTTTGTCACCGTCGACAATTGCCGGAAGAGCAAGATCTTCTTCATCGCATGGTCCGTCCCCTTCTCTTGTAAACTCCTGGTTAACTTATCATCACAGTAGGGTAGCTACAAGCCACTTTTTTACCCCTCATCAATCACACGCAAAAATTACTGAGGTACGAGTATTTTAGGGCAAGGTTTGGATCTGAATCGTCCGCTTGCCGTGTTAAGAAATTAACAACGATAACGATGGTTAATGTGGATCGTAATTCTCAAATTTTCAAGTTTTAAAAACTTGGCAGCCTTAGTAGGGGCAATTATTTTGATTTTGATCTTGATTAATCTGTAAGAACTTGTAGAGTTTTAGAAGCAAGTGGCCTGATCTTGACCAACGTCTCCTCCACGTCTCTAGACAATTAAAATTAGGTATGGCGTCTAGGGAGACTTGGGTTTCACATGTAGACAAAAAGGTTAGGTCAGTTTGGAAGCATAGTATATGTAATGATTCAAAATAATCCACTGCATATGATTTTTCTTTGTTCGCATGGAGATTACTGGGTTGCTTACGAGTCTTGTTAATTTGGGTTAATTTCAGGGCTCCAACAGCATCGAGAATCAGAGCAAAAATGCTTTATGCAACCTCCAAGGATGGATTGAGGAGAGTTCTTGAAGGCGTCCACTATGAACTCCAAGCAACCGACCCGACTGAGATGGGATTTGATTTGATAAGGGACCGAGCCAAGTAAATATGATTAGGGTTAGATAAATTATGTTCTGGCATCTTACTTTTATTTAATAACTCCGACCAGATGTGCTTTCTCGCTGTAACTTTTCTGCCTTTATCTTTTAGACTTTTCGCACAAATGTAAGTTGATGGATGTTCTAATTTGTAATAATACTGTGTGTGTCGTACATGGGTGCTAATTAATTTGACGACAATAACCCTTTTTTCTCATCTCTTTTAACATGGAAAGCTTAAAAAAGGCATATTAGTGTGATTATAATATGCTCAACACTTTAATTTCCACTAAAAGTATGTTTAATATAATGTTGGTAATTGTTTTTTAAAGTTTTTTTATTGAAAATAAATTAAAATAATTTTTTTATTTTAAAAAAATTATTTTCAAAATCAAACACATTATAATAATTTAAAATATTAAAAAAATATTTTTAAAATATAAAAATCAACAAGTTTTAACTTTATGGTTATTTTAAGATTTGTACATAAGATTTATTATATTGAGTTCTTGTCAATAAAAAGTTCAACCAAGACACTTTGGATCAAATCCACCTAGACTGGCTAGTTATCATTCAAATTTCTCAACAACAATTTTTTTTAAATGGTGCTCGCAATACAAAGTAGAAGTGAGAAAATATAGACTCACCATTTTCTATTTAGCATATATTAAGACTCGCTTATTGATTGCTTGGCAAGCAGTCGTCCTTTTTCAAACTCAAGCTAGATTCGTTTGTTTTCATAAGAGCTTCGCTGGAATTTACTGTATCAACCGTGTTTTATGGATCAAAACCATGTTGGAACGTAAATTTATTACAAGATTTCTCTTATTGCATTGGATAACATTATTATATTAACATTTCAATGTGAAGTTGGCACTGTTCACTCACTCATAATATATTATGGACGCATTGTTCATGGTATTTTCTTTCATCCTTTTTTTTTTTTTTAAATTTTTAGTGGATCAATTCGTGTGTCATCTTGATGGGGGGATGATGGGATTGAAAGATGAGAAATCAAAATAAAAAACAAGAAGGAATGGATATCTTTAACAATAATTTTTGGGCAAAATATTTATTGTAATCCCAAGACTTTACAAATTATAAATAATGTGTCCCTTTAGTTTTCAAAATTTAAGGGGAAAGTCAATTTTGATCCCAAACTTTGTTTCTCTTATTTTTTATCCTTGATTCGAGAGATATGAGAGAAAGTCGGTGAAATCAACACCAGAGAGAGAATATTTGTTAGATCCAATTCCAACCTTGAAAACAATCGATATTTGTGTTAAATTATTTTGTTTGATGAAAAGAGTTCAAATTATGTGTATTTTGTTTATCTTAAAATGACTTACAAAAACATATTTGAACTCAAAAAAATTTTTTGTTTCAGATTGATTTTGGATTTTAGGATGTTTTTTTGGGTTATTTTAAGCCAGCAATGAGTCTATCAAGTTAACTAGGATGTTTTCTAGATATGTTTTGTTAAAATGAGTTTTTTTGGTTGAAAAATCTTGTGCCCTAATTTTTCAGTTATCACCGTGGTTGGAATCTAGACAATATCAGATGACATGTTGCCCAACTCATCTAAGAAAAAAAAACAATTTAACGGCCTAAGCATGTTGGCTTTAATTGTCAAACCTAGAAATGCCTGATCTTTTTTTAAAAAAACAATTTTTTTTAATTAATGCCTTTTTACATGTATTTTTTCAAAATAATTTTTAAATTTATATTTAAACTAATGCCCATTCTCTCTTTTATTTTGTTTATTTAACTTCTTTTAAATAACAGCTATTTTTTAATTACTTTTTATGCATCTTATTTTTTAAGAAATTGTTTTAATTCATCTATAATTTTTTTTATGTTTTATATAAATGAAATTTATTTATAAAAAATAAAAAAAATATTTTTTTCCAATAATATTTCTAATATATGTAACATCGCATAATATTTTTTATCTTTTATTTTATTGAATTAATTTCATGAATATCTATTTTTATTATCATTTAATTAAATAATAAATCAATTTTTATAAACAAAATTATTAAACACAACCAGATCAAATGCCCGAGTTGCGAGATTAAATATGTTAATATATATTTTCTTTTTAGTTTTTTAATTTTTATCTTTATTTATTGTTATCAATATTTATTTATATATTATTATATATAATTCTAGATTTATTTGATTAGAAATATATATAATGTTTTTTATATAAAAAACACTTTAAAAAATTTATATGTGTATATGTGCGTGTATAATTTATTTATTTTATAAAAAAAAAACCCAATCCGCGAGTAAGATAATGACAACATGATATCTTTTTTAAAGAATTTGAAGTTGCCAGGTGAAAAGAGCAGAAGCCATGGAAAGAAAACATGCACATAGAAAGCTTGGAGATGATAAAAACAAAAAAAACATGATTCAATTCAAGTGTGACAAAGATGTGGCACCACCACCTTGACGAAGACAGATACCTCCAATGTGACACCTCAGCAAGTGGGGGCTCTCCAGCCTGCTATGTATAATTTGTTAAAACAGAGTATTTAATTTGAACGATTATCAGCACACAGATCACTCCACGTACACGTGGTTACGATGCACAACGATATTATAACAAAAATGTCAAAGAGCTCAGGATTTCGCTTAATATTTTTCATAATGGAACTATTATTTTGTTTTTGTTTCCTAAAATCATTTCGTTTTGTTTTAGGGGCAGAAGATTTTTTTTATGGGATCTATTACTCCTTAAAAGAATAAATAAGCTTGGGAGTAAGCTTGAGATGCTTGATTAGGTCAAAATGCTTGATTTATGTTGTTGTTTTTTTTTAAAAAAAAAAAAGATTATTGCTCTAATAATACCTGTGGTTTCTTTCAATTATTAAATTCTTATATTTTTTATTTTAAAAAAAATATTAATATTAAATGAACATTTTTTTATATTAAAAAAATTAACCTGATATGCAGTAGCACATGCTATTTATTTAGTTCTTTGCTAAATTATATTCATAACTAAATTATATTCATAATTGAGCTGAAGTTGTTTGGGAAAACTATTTAGGTGAATGTAAATGTTATATATATTGACTAACATTCAAGTGCTCATTTGTCATTATAATAGCTTCTATTGAGGGTTTTTAAAATTATTTTTTGTCTTAGAATATGTCAAATTAATAATTTTTTAAGTATTTGTTTTTTATTCTTTTGATATATTAATAATAAAAATAAAAAATAGTACTTTGATATATTAAAATCAAAAAATATTTTTAAAAAATATTATACACTACATTCAGAGCACACAATTACAGTATCAGAAGGCAAGATGCTTGCTTTAACTAGCCATGTCGTAATTAACGGAAGTTGCAATTATTATTCTATCAATTTCGCATATTTCTGGGTTCCCAAGAGTGCAGGCATAATCAAATATAGACCCAAAGTCTCAACCGCAGCATCTACAAAGTTTCAGCAACAAGAAACCTAGGGCTACAAAATAAGATGAGAATTGATATCATGGGCCACAGCCACAACAAACTCAAATAATTTCCACCATATTTACGAGTTTTTATCCTGCAATTAGCCTATAATAACGTCCAAATTTGCTAAAATAATGATGATGGAGTACTTTTCACATCACTTTTTATTTCAATTACCCAAGTTCTGATGGAATAGGAAGAGCACGCACAACCACCAGGGACATGATTCCTCACCTAAGTCAACATCGCTAGCAAGCCGTATCTCCCCTGTTACTATCCGGGCCAACGATTTACGCTACGAAGCTCATGTTTATGAGATGGTAGAAGCTGTAGATTGATGTTATTTAATTTGCCTTTATTTATGATTTTATAATTATTTTTCAAGACGAGAACAGCTTGCTAACGAGCCCCATGGCAGCCCAAGAAAGGGTCAGAAGTGCATGCTCTGCGTCCAAAAGCTTGCTAACGAGCCCCATGGCAGCGACAATGGCAGCAAGCCAGCACCTCGCATAAATTTTTTTTCCCTCCAAGCAAAGCTTGAGAAAAACGAAATACATTAAAGGGTCCTGATTTTCTTGGACATGGTGATTGCCGTTGTCTTCTACTTCGTCACTTCTTGCTATCTGGAAATGGCCTTCACACCTAATCTCTCAAATCCAGGAAATTATCACCTTCGAAAGAGAAAAACTAGCAAGTTTCTTTTCAACCAAAAATACAAAAAGAAGCAAGTTTCTCTTTCAGCTCCTTTTCCTTCTTTGAACAAAACCGCATGACATGGCACTACTGAACCACTCCTCAACAATTACACCCAAATTAAAGAAAAGACGTCATGTCATCTTCAAACTAATTGAGTCATGTTAACACTGTTGTCAGACCGGTTTGAAGACAAATTCAAAGAAGAGCTGGATCTTGGGTTATTGAGACAATTATTATTTTTTTTACAAGACATTAACCCAATTAAATTTGAATTGGTTTTGACAAAGTTAACCCAGTTATTAAAAATTCAGTTAAGTCAAACAAGTTTTTTTATTCTTATTTTGGTATATAATAAATTATATGTAAAAAAAAATGATGTTATGTGTATATGTTGAAAATGAAGAAATTATAAATTTTTTATCTTAATAGTTGACGAGGTATTTATACATCATAAATCTTGCTTGAATGAGGGAGCTGAAAATATATTTTATTATGGTAACATTAATGAGAAGTAAATATTTTTTATATGTATATTAATAAAAGAAAAATATTTATTGCATAAATATTAATAAAAAATAAATATTTTCATAAAATAAAAATATAATAAGCTATAAGAGACTCTTGTATATATATACAGGGATGTGGATGAAGTTTAGATTTGATGAGGAAGTCTTTTGTTTTACATGAAATAAGGTCAAGGAATACCCAATTCTCCAAGGTTATGATGCCTAGAATCCCTTGGCACTTTGGATCCACATTAAAAAGCCTGGGTTCAATAAAATATCTGAGGGGACCAGGTGTTGAGCCCAATCCGCAACAGTGATGCCTAGGCCCAAGGGGTGTCGGGTGGGCATTGTGCGATTCTCTAGACTAGGCCCGTTCATGATGCCTGGGTCTAAGGGGTGTTGGGCAGGGCATTGAGCAATTCCCGAGACTGGGCCAGTTCGTGGCGCTTAAGTCAAAGGAGCATCAAACTGGTTGGCCTACCATTGAGCCCAAGCAGCGCTCCTAAGCCCGGGGGAGCCAGTAAAAAATCACAAAGGGTTAAGTTTAAGGCATAAAGGCGATGCCTGGGCCAAAGAGGCGTCAGGTTGTGCACCCAGAATTGGGCCTATGTGCGACACCTAGGCCCAATAAGTGTTAGATCGCAGGGGCCAGGCGCTGAGGGCCAAGAATTGAGCGCCTGGTGTTGGGCAATGCCCGAAACTAGGTCCAGACCACAATACCTAGGCATAATGAGAGATAGGCTAGTTGGTCTAGCACCGGGCCCAGGTAACGGGGGCACCAGGCCAAAGGCCTGACAACTTGTTATATTTATATGGCGTCAGGCAGGTGGCCTGGTGCCTCATACATATGTGAAAGACACCAGGTCAAGTGGCCTGGTGCTGGATGCTGGGGCCAAGCTTTGCGATTGGGTTCAAAACTTGTTTCCGGATCCATTACGAGGTGCCAAAAAATAGTTTTTAACCAGCAATAGATTTTGTTCATAAATATGCAAGTAGTGAAATCGCTGAAACTTATCATGTGTCCATAATTTCATTTACACGAGCATTTCTTGAATATTTTATTTGACATTACGATTCAATTGTTTATTTTAAATTTTATTTTAGTTTTAGATTATTATTTTTTTGTTTTTAAATTATTTTAATGTACTAATTTCAAATAATAATAATAATAATAATAAATATTATTTTAATATATTTGTAAATAAAAATAATTTAAAATGATAGAACGGTGGCATTCTAATGTAATTTTTAGTTTGTTTATTTTTGTATTTTAAAAAAAATATTTTTGGAAAAATTTAAATTTAAATTTTTATTTTAAATTAATATGGTTTTTTATTTTTCGGATATTTGGTGTGTTTTTTATAAAAATAATTTTTAAAAAATAAAAAATATATATTATTTTAGTATATAATTACAAAAAAATTACTTCAACAAATAATTTTGAATATGACACAACACGACTGGAAACAAAACTAGCGGCAACAACGAACGCTTTTTCCATCTCAAAAAGATAAGATGATGATGATATGTGGGGCCGCAGACAAGATTTTTTATAAGGGACCCATTTTGGAGATGACAATGTGACCACATGTCCGCCACGCGACAATTTTAATGTACTGGTGTCTGATTTCACCGTCGGTCACTTTGGCTTTCGCGTAGTGTTGCCAAAGTAATTATACCATAGGAAATTGCATTTTCAACCCTATAGGTTTAAATAATTTCCTCCTCGATCCCCTTTTTAATTTTTTTTAACAATTTTCTTAAATATCTCCACAAACTTACAAAAGGAATATTACTGGAACGAAACTTGGAATTATAATATTGATTGGACTCCCTGGAGGGAGAAAATAAAATGGAGTTTTGACATTAGCTAATCCAATATTTATATTATTCTTAACTTTGGATAGAACAAGTCTAGAATTGACTAAAAATTGATGTCAAGTAACATTAAAATCAAGACTCAGTTTGTAGATTTGAAGGGGAAAAAAAACAGAGCATGGATTCCCCGCTCCTCGATCTTCTTTTAAATCTCTTTATAAATATTTTTTGTATCGAAAAATAATTTTAATTTAATAATTTAAGTTATTAAATAAAATTTTAAAATATAATTTGTATTATTTTTTAACACATATCTCCAAATGAAATTTTTTTAAACTTGAAACTTGCATAAACCTATATTATCTTGTGCTTAATTTTCTTAAATAAATAAAGATTGTGAAATTTAAATTTGTGATTACTTGATAATCAAGACTCTGATACCACATCAAATAACTATTTTAATCATATAGATTAAGTTGTTAAATGAGATCCCATTATATAATTAATATTATTTTCTGACACTTGATATGATGATTATTTATGGATTTAAAAGAGAAGAATCATATTATATATATATATAATCAAATGAAATTTTTTTTGAAGTGGTTTTTTTAATTTTAAGGAAGAAAGTTTGTTCAATGTCAGAGAGAAAACACTCCCTTCAAAATGTTTATAAGGCTTTTGGCTGTGTAATAAGTTATAGATGAGTCAATCCTCTTTTATTGATCTTGTATATAAATATCTATAATATTAAAGATAGGCAATTGAAACCAAAATTGCAAAAAAAATTATTATTGTTTCTTACTATTCTTGGAATTTAATTTTGTTGGCAGAAGTTGATTCGAATATATGATAGTTTAAATTAAACTGAATTCACATCTATTTAGTTTAATTAAAAACAAAAATATTATTTACAAAAGTTGTATAGTTTTATTGTATTGCTTTAAGTACATAAATAATTCCAATTATTGCATAAAACTGAGTAACTTTTTCTTTTTCTTTTTTTCTCATTGTTATCCTTATTGTATTTATTGTTATTAAACCCAATTCGGGATTTATCCTGTCAAAAAATCAGGTCTTCAGTAATATTAGTTCACTCAGGGCAACTCGAATTAATTTGAAAAAAATTAAAAAATATATATTTAAAATTTTAATACTTGATATGAAAAAATAAAAAACAATTCATGTGAATATAGACTATATATCTTGTAAATAATGAAATTTAAAAAATTATTTCAAAATGTTTTTTTATTCCATATTAAAAAGATACTACATGTTATTTTTTTAAATGAAAATATTTAAACCAAAAATATTTTTTATTCCATATTGAAAAAATATATTTTTTTACTTGTGAACATGGAGTATATATAATAAAGGGCTTCAAATTCCGTATCAAAAAAATAAAATATTCTTTTAGTATTTATATAGTGAACTTTGAAAATTATTAATAATCAACTAAAAAATATAAAAAAGAGGGGTCTCTTGTTAGGAAAAAAAATACATTTTAAAAAAAAGTCTCTACCGAGTTTTGCTAAGTAATCCGGGTCACCGGTTAAACTGACAGGTTTTGCTGAGTTTTTGCTCATGCCAATCTTTCACGTTACCTTGACCAGTCCAGCCACCAGGTTGACTCGTTGGGCCGGTCCAAGTTTAATAATTATGGCTATATTGTTGAAAATATTGTTTCTGTATATGATAAATAAACACTTTTAAAATAGTATTTTTAAATCTCTAAACTAATTGTTGTTAATTATTTTTTTATTGGTTGCTTTTAAAAATATTTTGTATTTTAAAATAATATTTTTTTAATTTTTTTTTTTTAAATAAACATTTCAAAATAATTTAAAAATATTGAATAAAAAATCAAGATTTTCTGTACTGCAAAAAACAAAGGTTGCCTTCATTTCAATCTTCCCAACAAAAACCATGCGTGGCCATTCCTGGGATAAAACACGGTCCAACATTAGCAGTTAGGTCTTGATGCACAATAAAACTAGTATTAGAAGGGATTTTTTACTATATATTAATACAATTACCGATACAAATATTTTTTTAATTTTTAAAAATAATTATGATGGAATTATCGAAGAAGATTTTAATTTAAAAATCATTAGTTTTCTAGATTAAAAATATTTTTTTAATTTTTTAAAATATTTTCAATGAAATTATTGATAAATTTTTTAAAAGAATTTCTGTCGGTGACGAGTGACTTCTACCATATGTAATTAGTGACTTTTACGAGTCTTTTAACATATAAGTAATAAATAAATCCTTGGTCGCATTAGAAATATATTGCAATCTACATTTATATAGCAAATTATACATCATATTAGATCAAATTAATGATTTATAATACTTTTTAAAGTTGTTCCATGAGTTTCACCTAATAATTTTCTTAATAGAAAATTAATATATTTTAAGCAACTTCTTAATGATACTATTTGCCATTGGTATCTGGGTGAATCCAACAAGCTTACTTTTAATTTTGAAATTAACCTTAACTATTATAAAGAATATATTTAGAAGTTTGACTGCAGTTATTTTTTAGGGTATTTTTTTCTTAAAAAATATATCATGATAATAATTTTTTTATTTTTAAAAAATTATTTTTAACATTAGTACGTTAAATAATTTTATAAAATATAAAAAATAATATTATTTTTTATATTTTATAACAAATTATACATCATATTAGATCAAATTAATGATTTATAATACTTTTTAAAGTTGTTCCATGAGTTTCACCTAATAATTTTCTTAATAGAAAATTAATATATTTTAAGCAACTTCTTAATGATACTATTTGCCATTGGTATCTGGGTGAATCCAACAAGCTTACTTTTAATTTTGAAATTAACCTTAACTATTATAAAGAATATATTTAGAAGTTTGACTGCAGTTATTTTTTAGGGTATTTTTTTCTTAAAAAATATATCATGATAATAATTTTTTTATTTTTAAAAAATTATTTTTAACATTAGTACGTTAAATAATTTTATAAAATATAAAAAATAATATTATTTTTTATATTTTATAGCAAATTATACATCATATTAGATCAAATTAATGATTTATAATACTTTTTAAAGTTGTTCCATGAGTTTCACCTAATAATTTTCTTAATAGAAAATTAATATATTTTAAGCAACTTCTTAATGATACTATTTGCCATTGGTATCTGGGTGAATCCAACAAGCTTACTTTTAATTTTGAAATTAACCTTAACTATTATAAAGAATATATTTAGAAGTTTGACTGCAGTTATTTTTTAGGGTATTTTTTTCTTAAAAAATATATCATGATAATAATTTTTTTATTTTTAAAAAATTATTTTTAACATTAGTACATTAAATAATTTTATAAAATATAAAAAATAATATTATTTTTAATTTTAATTAATGTATTTAAAATGCATTTCTATACATAAATCAAGTTGAGCATGGTAGAGGGCCAAATATGTAACGCTGCAATAAAAACAAACTACAAGGAATTTAGAGTATGTTTGAAGAAATGCATGCTAATAATATTTTTTTATTTTTTAAAAATTATTTTTAATATCAGTATATCAAAATGGTTCAAAATATATAAATTATATTAAATTTTAATAAAAAATTAAATTTTATAAAAATACAATTTCAACCACGTTACCAAACATAAACATTCCTGTAAATTGCAGCGAGGTTGGTATCTCATACAGCGTGGACAGAGGAACCAAATGAATGGGGAACTATTCACCAGTTTATTATGTGAATTTCTGTCTTGCTGTCTGATGCATAGAAATTAACCCTGTGACATGGGAGTTTACGACCAGTTGGATGAGTTAACTTGATAAAAAAATTTAAATAGTGTTTGATATTATGGTGGATACATATTTTTTTAATATTAAAACATAAAATTCAACTTAAAATAAAATAAACAAAAATCACAGTAGACCGCATAAATAAACAGTCACATTAATATAAAGTGATTTGATACACTGAGGCTAGGCTTGTAGCACAGCGGTGACAAGGAGTTTCCTTATCTTTGTATCCTGGATTCAAGCCTCAACGTGTATGCGTGTCATTCCCATGGTGTTTTACATGTTCACTGGGTTTGTAGGATGTTCAGTGAGCCGTGAGATTAGTCGTGATGCGCACAAGCTGGCTTGGATACCTACATTAATAATATATATATATATATATATATATATATATATATATATATATATATATATAAAAAGTGATTTGATGCGTCATGCTCCACGTGGTCATCGCGAGGCAATTAAAACACGAGACATGTATGTATCTCAAGCGTAATTATAACAATGTTCATTGATTTTTGTATATTAAAAAATTATTTAATATTATAGTAGTTGTTATTTTTTAAAAATAATTTTTTATTTAAAAATATATTAATTTTTTTTAATTTTTAAAGTTTATTTTTTATATTAATTTATTAAAACAATTTGAAAATACTATAAAAAAATTAATTTGAAGCAAAAATAAAAATATATTTTTAATTTTTAAAAAAATATTTTTAAAGCACAAACAAAAAAAAATCTTCTCTGTATATAAAATCCAAATTACGAGTACAGATTCTGATTGGTTGCCTTGATGTATGCCTAATGAATGAAACTAAATTATTATGCGACGAACAACTAAATTATTATTCCCGCTCCAACATAATTAAGATACTCTCAATACAGCCAGAGATTGATAAGTAATTTACTGGTTGTGAAATATTCAAGTTTTCATTTTAAATTACACACACACACACACAATGAAGAGGTGGTAAGCAGAAACTTTATTTAATAATTAAATATGAGGGGCTGTAATATTTTTTAATGAGATAGATTCTTCTTACAGTAAATATATTTGTTATCATTTACATTACTTTTAAATTCCTTTGACTTTGCCTTGATTTTATGGTACTTGCAGGCCCCCTTGGAAAGGGTAAAAAAAAGTTATCAATATGCTACCTTTTTCTCTCCCTGTAGCCGTAATATAAATACCTGCATCCCTCTTGCGTAGATACAAACAATAAATAAAAATTTTTAATGAAAAAATCGCAGCTGAGTAATGATTAATTTATTTTTTATTAAACAAAACAAGGTAATTAAATATTAATAACTTAAATTTAAAATATATTTTTATTTTATTTTGATATGTTTATTAAGAATTTGTTAAGTTTTTTTTATATAATTTTATAATTTTTGTTTTTTTAGATATGCTAGTTCTAACAATTGTTTTTTGAATTCTTGATAGTGAATTTTTTTCTAATTAATTAGATATATTTTATTGGTTTGTTTTATTATGCTTGGATTTTTTTATGCTTTGTTTTTAGCATAACCACTAAAATTATCAATTTTTTTTTCTAACGATATATGTTTTGATTTAGATTGAACCATGAACAAAATAAGAAGAATTGATTTTTTAAAAAAATATATATTTATCCACTAGTTGACAAATTGATTCAGCTTATTTAGAATCTTTCTGGTTCAACAATAACTACTGAATGAGCTTTCTCAGCAATGAAAATTGTTAAAACAAGACTTCGCAATCGGATGGAGGATCATTTTTTTGCAAATTATTTGATTATCTATATAATAGAAGAAATTGTTGAAAGATTCACAATTGATATGATAATTAATGATCTTTATTCTATAAAAGAACAATGAGTATAATTAAAATAAATATGTAATAATTATTCTTTATTATTTTTTATTTTATTTCAAAGTTTATCAAACACAAAATAATGCTTTGCTTTAGCTAATATTTCTTATATACCTTGTATGTTTATATGTGATAGGTATAAAGATTAACAACATTAAAGTGATGGATACATCATGAAGATAAAATTAACTTCATTGCTTTTGATTTAATTTGATATTGCTCTAAATCTTTTACTTTATATAAAGATAATTATATATTTGTAATAAGTTATTTGAATAAAACTAAATCATACTGGTTTTTTAAAACTCATGTACAATAAATTAAAATAAATATTATATCTTGTTATATTATTTTTGGCCATCCCTAATGAATAATTTTAGCTCCGCTCCTGACTTTAAGGTTTATAAGACTCAAATTGATGATTTTTGAAAAACAAACCTAAAATTTGACCAATTAATTTATACCCCTCAATATTATCTTTTTGAATAATATAGTTGATGTAGTGGATTCCACTAGTAAGCTTTATGTAATATTAATAATATTAATCGATTGGTGTTATTAAAAACAAAAAAAATGTTTAGAGGCAAATAACATAACTCAATGAAAGACTTAGCGATCGTAAGTGTTTTTTGGACTTGTATAAATGTCATAAGTTTAGTTTTTGTATAGAATAATATTTTATTAAAAAAAAAGGTGAGAATAATTCCTCACAGCTTCATTATAAATCAAAACTTTATTTTTTAAGAAAATTTTAACAATATATGTATCACATAATCATGTGTTTTAAAAAAATTAGTATTTTTTTTTACAGTAATATAAAAAATAAAAATCTTTAACCACTTTATTTTTTTTAATATAATTGTCGGGTTAACTTGTGTGTACCTCAACTAATTCTAAAAGCTTTAAAGTTAACAACCATATAAATATTTAATGGCTATAAAATTTGTGAGATCTTTAACCTTATCAGTCTTTTTTAAATTTACTTATCTTTTTTTATTATTCATAAAGAAAAAAAATTGTTTTTCATTTTAATAGAGTATTTAATAAAAATTATTTATTTTTTTATTTTGTAAAATTTTTAAATAGATTAATATTAAAAATTAATTTTAATTTTTTTTAAATAAATTTATAATAAAAATATTTTAAAAAGTAAAATGGCATCTTAGTCTTAACTGCAGAGTGAGGGGGGGGGGGGGGGTGTCGAAACTGTCTCCATCAATGCGAGACGGTCCATCTCTAGCAAGTTACTTTAAGAGGGGATGGGCTATTTTTACACTTTATAAACAGTTACCATAATTTAGATTCCTTCTGATCTCACAATCCACATGTTATGAGTTCGGACCCTGCCTGCGCTGTCGTGCCATTCATTTTAGAACAAGTGGACAGGTAAGGTACTCAAACGGTGAGCCCCATTAATCCGACGGTCATGATTAAACATCATGTGCAACAAACGATGTCAAATAATTTTCTAACTGTTTTAATACCAACTGACCACCTCCATCTGTAAAGCTAAGAAAGCGGTCCCACCATATCATGCCATCGTCCTTCACTTTAAAATACTCAACGTCTAGCTTTTTCCTACTTTTATTTATTTATTTATTTATCTTTGTTTTCATTCTCTCTTTCTCTCTCTCTCCTGGGAAATTGATGCGGACGACATATCCAGTCTTGATTCTCTCACGTCACCATCTCCTGGTTTAAAGCCGTTTAAATCTAGTTTTCAAAATCAGATTTAATTTTAATATTAGATATTATATAAGTTTAATGGTCTAATTTTGATAAGGTTGATAGTGCAAATTTAAATCTTCAATATATTTATGTCCATTAAAAAATATTATTAAATATTAAAATAAAAATATGCACACCTTCATATATGTATAATTTTTTTTTTAAAGCTCTAACAGTTAAAAAAAATAATAATTAAGATTCATCGAATCCTGATTATTTTTATATTCTAAAAATATTTTTTTAAAAATTTATTTTTTTATTATTTTAATTTTAATTAATTTTTTTTAGTATATTTAGATTATTTTGATAAACGGATATAAAAATAATTTTTTTAAAATAAAAATAATATTATTTTAATATATTTTTAAATAAAAAATATTTTAAAAAATAATTATAATTCCAATTTCAAACTTCCATCAGAACAAGAAAATATCCGCAGACAATTTCAAATTCCAAGATTTTTAAGTTAATCAATAATTAATTAAATTACTAATCACATTTAGTTTTTAATCTAAACTCTTAAGATAAAAAAAATTAAAAAAGCTATATAAAAAAGGGGACAATAATCTCTTTATCCTCTCTATATCTTCCCCATCCCTGTCGGTCACGGACATCCACTTCACTCTCAACTTCAATGGCTCCTTTTCCCTCCCATCCCATCCCCTTACTCTTCCTCCTCTTTTCCTTCCTCCCTCTCCTCTCCCTCTCCGCCGTTGATCAACCCTACAAAACCTACATCGTACGCATTGACTCTCAATCTAAGCCCTCCATTTTCCCGACACACTACCACTGGTACACCGCTGAATTCACTGACGCCCCTCAAATACTCCACACTTACGACACCGTTTTCCATGGCTTTTCCGCCACACTCACACCAGACCACGCCGCCACTCTCAGCCAACACCCATCAGTTCTTGCGGTGTTTGAAGACCAACGGCAACAACTCCACACCACCCGGTCCCCTCAGTTTCTTGGACTCAGAAACCAACGTGGTCTCTGGTCGGATTCTGATTATGGTTCTGATGTTATCATTGGCGTTCTCGATACCGGGATCTGGCCAGAACGACGGAGCTTCTCTGACGTCAATCTTGGAGCGATTCCTGCTCGGTGGAAAGGAATTTGTGAAGTCGGTGAAAGATTTTCAGCAAGAAACTGCAACAAGAAGTTGATTGGTGCCCGGTTTTTTATCAAAGGACATGAGGCAGCAAGTGGGAGCACGGGACCGATTACTCCTATAAATGAAACTGTGGAGTTTAAGTCTCCACGAGATGCCGATGGTCATGGGACTCACACGGCATCAACTGCCGCAGGAAGGCATGTGTTTGGTGCTAGCATGGAAGGGTACGCGGCAGGGATTGCTAAAGGGGTAGCGCCGAAAGCACGTTTGGCCGTTTATAAAGTTTGTTGGAAGAATGCAGGGTGTTTTGATTCTGATATTTTAGCTGCTTTTGATGCTGCGGTTAAAGATGGAGTTGATGTCATTTCGATTTCCATTGGTGGTGGTGATGGGATTTCGGCACCTTATTATCTTGATCCGATTGCCATCGGTGCTTATGGTGCGGCTTCTAGAGGGGTTTTTGTCTCGTCTTCGGCTGGGAATGACGGGCCTAATTTAATGTCAGTGACGAATCTTGCTCCGTGGATTGTTACTGTTGGTGCTGGAACAATTGACAGGAATTTCCCCGCAGAAGTTGTTCTTGGTAATGGGAAGAGATTATCTGGTGTTTCGTTATATGCTGGTTTGCCATTGAGTGGTAAAATGTATCCTCTGGTTTATCCGGGGAAATCAGGGGTTTTGTCTGCGTCACTGTGTATGGAAAATTCATTAGATCCTAATATGGTGAAGGGAAAAATTGTTGTTTGCAATCGCGGAAGTAGCGCAAGAGTGGCAAAAGGGTTGGTTGTTAAGAAAGCTGGAGGTGTTGGTATGATTCTTGCTAATGGAATTTCTAATGGTGAAGGTTTAGTTGGCGATGCTCATTTAATTCCTACTTGTGCTCTTGGTTCTGATGAGGGTGATACAGTCAAGGCTTATGTTTCAGCCACTTCGAATCCGGCTGCTACTATAGCTTTCAAGGGTACTGTGATCGGAATCAAACCAGCTCCTGTTGTGGCTTCGTTTTCGGGTAGGGGGCCAAATGGATTGACTCCGGAGATTCTGAAGCCGGACTTGATTGCTCCTGGGGTGAACATTCTTGCTGCTTGGACGGATGCTGTTGGTCCAACTGGATTGGATTCAGATACTCGAAAAACTGAATTCAACATTCTTTCAGGCACTTCAATGGCATGTCCTCATGTAAGTGGCGCCGCAGCCTTGCTTAAATCTGCCCACCCAGATTGGAGTCCGGCAGCAATTAGGTCTGCAATGATGACCACTGCCAATACAATCAATAATCTAAACCAGCCAATGACTGATGAGGCCACTGGAAACGTGTCGTCATCATACGATTTGGGCGCAGGGCATCTCAATCTTGATCGAGCAATGGATCCAGGGTTGGTTTATGATATTACCAACAACGATTATGTGAACTTTTTGTGTGGAATTGGATACGGGCCTAGAGTAATTCAGGTGATCACGCGATCACCTGTGAGTTGTCTAGAGAAGAAACCATTGCCAGAGAACCTCAATTACCCTTCAATCGCAGCATTGCTTCCGAGCTCAGCAAAGGGAGCAACAAGCAAGGCATTCATCAGAACAGTCACCAATGTGGGTCAACCGGACGCTGTTTATCGTTTCACAATCCAAGCTCCAAAAGGGGTCACAGTGACAGTGAAACCACCACAATTGGTGTTCACCGAGGCCGTGAAGAAGCAGAGCTTCATTGTAACCATAACGGCCAACACCCGGAACCTGATGCCGGATGATTCGGGTGCTGTATTCGGGTCACTTTCGTGGTCTGACGGGAAGCATGTCGTTAGGAGTCCCATTTTGGTGACCCAGATAGATCCCTTGTAAACTTATAGTTTCACTTGGATCGTATCTTATGATCGGTACGGTTGGCTGGCAGGTGGTTAAGCTAGCGCTGTAGTAGCAAGAGAGAGTGTGAGGTAGCATAGGTGTAGAATTTGCTACGTACAAGTGTGTGTTGCCACCCTTCTTTCTGTTGGCTGCCAGGTTAGGACTAAGGCCAAGAACTGCTTTTCAGGGATGGTTAGTGTGAGTTCTTTCTTTGTTTTTTCCTTTCCTTGTTAAATTATATCTGTTACCATCCTTTTTTCCATGTAATGTTGTATATGTATAAACTTGACAAGTTTATATAAGCAATAGTTTGATAGATATTAGTTATTTTCTTGGTTATTTAAAAAATAAAATAAATATTATTTTAATATATTGTTTTTTAAAAATATTTTGATTATTCTGCATGCTTTTTAGTGTAAAAGTTTAAAGAGTTGAAGAAGAAATCTACTGAAAATGCCAGATGCTGTCAATTCGTGAGATTGACCATTGCTTAGATTTGTTGATTTCTATAGTTTTCTAATGCTTGTGTCCATCAAATTTCATGAGATTGCGGCACTGATGTTGGCTTTGGAAAAGCTTTTTTCTCGAAGAACACGAGTCATGAAGCATCCGTCCCCAGTAAATCGTCTGTTAGAAAATTGAATTTTGCTTGTCTCTTCGGTTGACCTCTGCTTTTGGCCTTTTGGCCACAGGCTAAAAGCTGGTCGACAAACTTGTTATAAGCTTTGTACGTGCTTTGATTATTAACTCTTGTAGAAATGATATTTACTGGGAAATTTATCTTCAAGCCTGTTTCGCTTCCCTGAACGTGGACCTGACACCGACTGAAGGTGGACGCTTCGTGAGAATTAAAGGTTGTCAGAAACCTTTTTTTTTAAGGTAATATAAAATATACAATATAAACTTGAATTATTGTAAAATTATAAGTAAAATATTTTAATTAATTATATATTAAAAATTTCAATTAAATAGCAATTAATAATATAATATAATGCAATAAAAATAAAAATAAAAATAAATAATATAAAAGTTTAAATATCTTTATTTTATTTATATTGATTCCTTTATTTCTTGGATAAATCGACCTATTTATTTTGTGATTTATAATAAATGAGTCTCTTTAAATTTTGATAAATCATTTAACATTGATTACTCTAAGAATTAAACATGTTAATTTATAACTTTTATTCTATATATTTGTCAGCAAAAACAGAGTAATATATCATTTGATATGTTAATAATTTACATCAAAAATTGTGAAGAATGAATATGTATTTTCATTTTACAAAAATAAAATTAACAAATAACTTGTATTATTAAAAAAATTATAATAATTATAGTCAAAATCAAGCCCTTAATTATTAAATTACATAAATTTTATAAGATATAAATTTAAAACAATAAAAATATTAAGGTACATATTACAGAATGCACAATTTTCTATTTTTTTCAAAAATCATAAAATTGGTTTGATTTTATCGAGTTTGAACGAATTTGATAAAATTTGATCGATTTTACTAGTTTTTAAGTTTTAATTTGATTTAACATGTTTAATATATATTAACTCATAAAATCATAAGATTTTAATCATCAACTTGTTTTTTTTTTTTTGACAACATTGCTTGAGATCCCAGGTGCTCAGGTGTTTTATCCATAACACTATATAATCTTAAATGCAACTCCTGCCTTTCGAAAATCCTGCAACATAGGAAAGTAGCAGCAATATATTTGTTGAACAAGGATATTTCTTGACTGAAGATTGAATAATATATATTCCAATAGCATAAATTGTCTTACATATGAGAGCACCCTTCTTTTCTTCTCTCCCTTTGCTTCATTTATTTCTCCTTTTTCTTTTTCCGAGCTCTTTCTCATAGTGTTCTTGTCTCCACCTAGACAAGCACGTACACCAAGAACTCTGCAGTGAGAACAAAATGTTTCAGTGTGTGTCTGAGCAGGTTAACTTCACCGCACTTGGTTTTTGTGATTTATAAAACCCTTGAACCCTCTCGACGACTTCTCTCGGAAAATTTAAGAGGCCGGAGAAGAAGATAGAAAAAGGAATCCATAACTTTTATCTTCTGGAATTGTTTGTCACCTGTCTCCTTGGGTGTTTATTCAGAGGCAAAGTTGCTGATTGATTGAGATGGTAGACCCCCCCAAGATTAAATATCTATGCTTTTAACCTAATTTTTGTCTTCTATATAGGTCCCAAAAAGAGGCCCCCCCCCCCTTACTTTCTTCCATTCTAGGATCCGGTTTTGGCGCTCAATAGTAATTTACACTAAAAATATCATCCAACAATAATTCAACCATCATCTTCTTTCTCACTTCCATAGTTACCGTCATCGTCATCGTGTTACCACCAACTCTTCCATTACCACATCACCTTATTACCACCATTGTATCATCCCTGTCTTCTACTTTACCATTACCACAATCATTTCCTTTTTTATCATCACCATCACATTATCACCTCACCATTATTCTTTTTACTATCATCATCACATCATTATCACCACCATCTTCTTCTTCTCCTTCACCACCACCATTATTACCTTCTCCTCCATAACATCCATGTTACTATCATCTCTTTCATTTTACCATCGCTATTGAAAAAGCATTTTTCAAACCAAATATTAAAAAATATTTTACGCAAAACAATATCTAGGATAGGCAGCCAACTTCTTGGAGAGAGCGATGTGCATGGATCAGGTTAGTAGGGATACAGCTTTGTATACTGCTCGTCGGGCCTGATAGGTGGTGGTATCACACCCTTCTCAAAGGAGCCATACATGACACTCTCGCGTCATACGGCTCTGTCTGGAATCAGAACCTCCCCTTTTCTTTGACCAAGGGGTCCTCGAACCAACTTTTAAACATATAATTTTATGTCATTTATGAGATGAAATTTGAATACTTACTAAAATAAAATAAAAAACCTCCTACTTTTCAATTGATAAATATAATTTTTGAATGCATAGATTTGAAACTTGGATCAGCCTGGAAAAACAATCCAGGCCTGAAACTTATTTAGATTTAAGTAAAAACTTGTTGGAAAATTGACCCGGCAAAACTTGATTGGCCTGGCTGCAGAGACGGAACTAGAATTGTTTAATAGGGAGGGTCAAAACTAATATAACAAGATATAAATTTTTATATATAAACCATACTAATATATAAAAGCAAAATTAATATATTAAAAAAAATTAATATATAAAAGCAAATCTAACATAAAAAATATGATTATTGATTCCTAAAAAAAAAAACTTAAATTGAATTAAAGCCAAGTATATGCTCTTTAAAGAATTTAATTTGGCTAGAGAGATTATGTTAAATTTATTGGACCTGGTGATAGTAAGGTATATATGAGAAAAAATTAATAATTTTGACAATTCTGCTAAAAATAAAACATAAAAAAATCTAAACTTAATCGAAACAAACCCATAAAATATATCTAATTTATTAGAAAAAGAGACATTCACTATAACAAAAAAAATAAAAGATGGTAAAACTAGAAAAAATAGTAGAATTATATATAAAAATATAAAAACCTCATCAAATTCTTAACAAGCATAAAAAAACAAAAGATTTTAAATTTGGACCACTAATTTCCTTATTTTGATGGACAATAAATTAATTGGCAACTTTATTTTAATCTTTCTACACTGCTTTGTATTATTATATTTTTTGGTTAGGGTTCTTAAAAAAAAAGATAAAAAACAGTAAAAAATGATTAAATTGAACAGGTTATCTATTTTTTTTTTACAACTTGAACAAAGAGATAATTTTATATTAAAAAATAATTAATTAATAAAATAATAATTTATTATTAGATAACCTGTTAGTTATTATATTTAAATACTAAATAAAAAAATCTTAAATAAAAAATCAAGGGGTGTCTTGCAGGGGTCTGGGCCCTTACTTGCCACTTCTTAATTCCATCTCTGTCTGGTTGGTTGACCCAAATAAACCCGGCTAAGACCTGTTGGCCATCAACTGCTTCAACTGCAGATATAGTTGAGCTAGATGTGCCATAAATAGTGAAGGAAGTGGCTGACGAAGCTCCTCTTCATAGACACATGTGGAATCCGTTCCTTTCAGCCTCTGAACCTAAAGAATCTGTTTGGTACGCTGAGGCTTCTTTTTCCCCTGAACTTTAGTAAATGGGAGACAATAAGAATAAGTTTTGAACTTTATTTGAATTTTGTAAGTTCTTGAATCAGTTTGTGTTTTTTTGGGTTGACCCGGGTCAACTTATCTGACCCATGACCTGGTTATTAGATCGGGTCGATCACCGGGTTAGGTTTTAAAACTATACTTGAATGTGCTTTCTTATTATTAGTACTGTATTGAAAAAATAAAGAAAAAGAAATCTATAAAAATCCTCTCAATTCCTTTTATCTCTACTGTTTAACATATTTTCCAAAGTTGGTGGAGAAACAGAGTAATTGGAAGGATTTTACGGTTTTTTTCCCTTCAAATTCTCAATAGAACCCAAATAGAGAAGTGTATTCAAAGAATAGAAATTAAATCCGGGTTGGAAATCTTGAGAAAAAAAACATCTCAGATTTCTTTTCTTAAGAACATCGAATTGACAATTTTTTTCTCCAAATTAATTACCGGAATGACCATCCCTAATGGAAACCGACCTTGGTATAAGCAAGCATTTAAAAAGTAACAAGAGTATAAAACTGGTGGGTCAGATTAACGAAATCCGTGCCATTTTGCCATGTTCATGGGCTAGCCGGAAAGAACTCAATTATTCGATGCCATATTCCATGGCTAAAACTAATTGGAGCTCGAAAGGCATAGTTTATACTAACTTAGCCGACGCTCCTAGGTCTGAACAAAATAAATATCGTCCGGGGAAAGATTTACCTGCAAGTTAATTTTTCTTCTTTTAATTAAAATTTTAATGCGCGCTTGTATGGTAACGCGGTGAAAGGTATATTTTAAAAGTCCCGAATCATGCCGACAATTGTGAATTACATTGAAAGCTTCATAAAATATCAGAAACTAAGCATCACTTGATCAGATAAAGTACACACGGATTTTTAGATCAAACCAGTGAATAAAGATACGGGTGGTGCACTTCTCTTGGGTTGTTTTTGAGTGGTGGTTATTTTTAAAAAATTATTTTTAATATTAGTATATTAAAATATTTAAAAATATAATTTTAAATAAAATATATTTTTTTAAAATAAAAAATAAATAAGAAAACACAGAACTATGCAAACTCAGCCATAAATCATTGTAAATGACTTGTGATTGCAATCTTTCTTTTTGATTTAAAGGATATTTTAAAATATGGTAGTTGTTATTTTTTTAATTTTTTTTTATTTAAAAATATATTAACATAATATATTTTTTAAAAAATTATTTTTGATATAGCATCTTATTACAATTTAAAAATATAAAAAAATAATTTTAAATAAAAAAAATTAAAATTTGCCCAATCCCTACATGACGGACTTGATTGCATGGATCAGAGCAGGCCTGTGAGCTTGAAACCACAAATCAAAGTGAAATCTAGCTTTCAATAAGATCTTATATGAATGCAATATTATAACCCAACATGCCTTCAATATTATATGCATGCATCTTCCATGACATAAAATTATATTATAGGAACACTTTCCCCCCCCCTAATAGGGAGGATATTTTCGACTTATTTTTTTTATATAACAAGATAAGTTCTTTCGCATCCGATTCTTGCCTGAGCTATCGTTCTAATTGCTATGTTTGCAAATAATATTTTCTCCACAATATCTTTAAATTTGGACCCAAAATAATAATGCAGAGGATAAATAGCTAAATTGCTCAACCTGGGCAGATACAAAATATGAACATAGGTGAGATGATTCAAATAATATATTTATTAAATGTTTTTTTTAACTTTATTTACTATTAATATTTTTTTTTATATAATTTATTAGGCTTATTAAACTTAATCAAATTAATGATCCAAATCCCAAACTTTTTTATTTCTTTAAAAAAACTAGCACTATCTAAATATTTATTTTATTAAAAAATAACTATATTCATGATATAATGTGGACTATTTATTCAATATATCATAATCTAATATTTATGATTGTTGTCTTTTTTAATTTGTAATAATAAAAATAGATGTGGTGGTCTCTAATAAATATTTGTATTTAATTAAGATGATGTTAATATAATTTATATTTTTAAAAATATTTTTGATTTTAAAAAATATTTTTTAAATTTTTTATTATTTTAAAATAAAAACATAAAACATAAAAAAAATTATTTTAATATATCTGAGAAGATATTTTAAACCCAAGCGCTGCCACTCTGGCACCTAATCAACAAGTGGCACGAATTTGCATCGCATTGAAGACATGAAATTCAGTAGCTTAAGTTGGTACAAATCCTCTAAGATTCAAGCACTTGTCCAGCGGAGTATCAATTCATCACCATCCAAAGAACTGACAAGTGACATGAAACGGTACTCACACGGCCAGCTAAAGCCACGAATCTCTAAAGGTTCCTCGAAACTCCCGGCCGACACGGCTTCTATTTCCTTCAATCTGAAGATTACAGAGCCCTTAAATGCCCCTTGAGATCTCTCACTGCCCGTCTACACTAAAACATCAAACCTAAAAAGAAACAAACTTTCTTACCACAATGTCATCTCCAAAACGCAACTCTCTTTATCCACAAGTTATTCTCTCAAACCCAGAAGCCATTTCTGCCACTTCTTCTACTCCATCCTCTTTGTATCCTACTATTGGCATGAAAGACTTGGCAGAGAATCTCTTCCCTGACGACGACAACAACAACGACTTAGGTTCGCCGGTGGGCTCAAACTCTGAACCCCATGAAGAAGTCCTGATCAAGATTTCAGGATCAATAGTTCATTTGATTGAGAGAGATCATAGCGTGGAACTGGCTTGTGGGGATTTCTTTATAGTGAGTCTTAAACAAGGTGACACTATTGTTGCTGTTTTTGCTCGTGTAGGTGATGATATTCAGTGGCCTCTGGCTAATGATGAGGCAGCAGTTAAGCTTGATGGATCACATTACTTTTTCACTCTTTGGGTGCCTGGAAATGAATCAGATAGGGGTGAGTTAAATAAGGGAGAAGTTGAGTTGTTGAATTATGGGGTTACTTTTGCTTCGAAAGGACAAGAGGGTTTGTTGAAGGAGTTAGATAAGATATTGGAATGTTATAGTTCGTTTTCGGTGCAAGAAGTGAAGGAGAGTGGAGGGAAGTGGGAGGTAGTTGATGGGAGCGTAGCGGAGAAGATATCCCCGGATGAGTTAGAGAAGAAGAAAGAATTGACGGAGAAGAGTTCTGCCGCGTATTGGACAGTGTTGGCTCCTAATGTGGAGGATTATAGCTCAAGTATTGCTAGGTTGATTGCGGCGGGGTCAGGGCAGTTGATCAAGGGAATTTTCTGGTGTGGAGATGTGACTGTGGATAGGTTGAAGTGGGGTAATGAGTTCTTCAAGATAAGGATTGACAAGAGTTCGGATTCAGATATCAGTCCAGGGACTTTTAGGAGGATCAAAAGGTTTGGTTTCACCGATGATTATTGGTTTAATTTTTTATTATTGGGATTCAATTCTATTTTTTTAACATTTAGCTATCTTATTTTTCTATTTTTTAAAGAAATTTGATTGCTATGGCTGATCTCATCATTCTGTCTGTGGAAGTTGTATGGTTATAACAGAAGCAGCATGCTCTTTGATTTTTGGAGTTGCATAAATGCTTTTTGATATGCATATTGGTGCTCATCTCTGAATTTTAAAGATGTAAATAATTTTTATTATGTTCGTTTCCCCTCTCCCCTCTTTGGTTCGTGTAAATTGATATTAAGTAGTATGTATTGATTCATGATTTTATCGCGGGATATTTGCAGGGTTAAGAAGTTGACGAAAATGTCAGAGGGAGTGGCTCTTGGAATTCTTACTGGGGTTGTGAAAGTCTCTGGATTCTTTACAAGTCCAATTGTGAACTCTAAAGTGGGCAAGAAATTTTTTAGCCTAATGCCAGGAGAAATTGTTCTTGCTTCCTTGGATGGATTTAGTAAGTGATTCATTCGCAATTGTTTGGTTTGTTTTCCCTCAATTTGTGAGGTTGTCAGAACTGCAATCCGACTCACAATACTGTTTCCTCCGCGTGCCATTTCTGTGCTTGTGCAGACAAGGTGTGTGATGCTGTTGAAGTTGCTGGAAAGAATGTCATGTCAACCTCGTCAACTGTGACAACTGGACTTGTCTCACACCGGTATATCTCAATCTAATTCTTAAAATTGATGCTCCACTTGAATAATCGTTTATCACGATAAACTTTATCATCACTTCAATTGTTTTTTTCTTGTGGCACTGTACTCCGATTGTTTTCATTCAAACAAGTGTAATGTTGCTGGCTAGTTGGAATTAAAATCTGTGGTGATTCTGTTCCTCTATGGTGGATTCTTTATTTTTCTATAAGGTTGTTGGTTGCTTTAGAGGCAGGTCTTGTTCCCCTGATCTGGGTATCTGGCCAGCAGTGGCAGGATAGTCTTGGATGAGATTTTAGACAGGATATATAGTCTGAATCGAATGTTTAACTTTCTATGCTTGTACATGAGTTCTCGTTTGATGCTATGATTGGATATTTCGTCTACAGATATGGAGAAGAAGCAGGGAAGGCAACAAATGAAGGGTTTGATGCTGCTGGTCATGCTATTGGCACTGCCTGGGCTGTCTTCAAGATAAGAAAGGCTCTTAACCCAAAGAGTGTCTTCAAACCAACAACTCTTGTAAAAGCTGCTGCACGGGCAAATTCTACTGAAATGAAGGCTAGGAATATACCAATTAAAGACTGAAGACAACTAATCGTCTACTTGTTTTTTTTTTTTTGAACAAGGAGGAAATCCCACAAGGCTGCCTTTTAGTTTGTTGAGTTTGTAATAGCTTGTCAGGGAATGCAAATCTCTATCTGTATGTGTTTATTTCGTTTTACTTCTCTAATGGATGATTTTAAGGGATCAAGTTTTGTGTATTATTCGTTTCTCTTACCTGGATCTCAGCAGCAATGGCTTTTGTTACTTAGCACTTGCATAGAATAAGAGGTGAATTGGTGGCTGACAAAATGAAATCTCCGTCTCAAATATCTGATTGAGAAAGATACATCAGTCCTTGCTGGACTCTTAGAAGTTCAATATATGTGCTTATTGACACAACTGACGAATATAGGCTGCTTACTAAATTCACTGCTTGAAATGCGTATAATCAATTCATAGCTCTCTCTCTCAGACCTCAGTAAATAGATTTAAATGGCTTGTAAGTTTAGAGATCCGACTCAATCCCGGCAACAGAGCCAACAGCTGCAGCTATGGTGATCACGAGGCAACTCATACTGAAAATCTGAAGCCCTAGCCAGCCACTGGCTCGTCCATCGCCCAATCTTCTTCTGAGAAATATGCATCTCGATGGGCAATGAACCTGCAATGCAAGTGCACCACGGAAACATCAACGTGAAACTTGAATCTTGTCATAGATTCATGACTTGTAAGGTCATTACTGCTTGAAATATCAAACCTGATAGGCACCAACAAGGTGAACGACGATTGCAACATTGGCAATGTCAAATAGCCAACAGGGGTTGTAGAACCAAAGCCAGTCAAAAGATTTCCTGGGGCATAATTTCCAAAAGCTGCATAGCCCATGCATCCACAAAGTAAGTAGAAAACTGTTGTTATAATCATGCTAAATAAAGTTGCTTTCTTCATGCCAAAACTGTTGTTATAACACAGTTCAAACGCGTTCGGCTAGATGTGGTGGTTTTGCATGTTATGTAGTGTGAACCCCACAGTTACTTTTTATATGTATTGAAGTGATTGCGTTTCAAAGTGTATATTAAAATAATATTTATACTAATCCACCACAGCAGTGATGTCGCGGGGTGGCTTATGAATGGGACACGGGTTCCTTTAGTTATGTGGAGGAAGTGTGAAAAGAATAGAGATTACGTAAACAGCCAATTGTGGATTAAAAGCCTAAGCTAGCTAAATTTGTGGCAAGTGAATGCGAGTTGCATAAACTAACCAAATAATCTAAATACCTAAAAAGCACAAACCATTAATCCTAACTGTCACTAAGCCCAGGAGGTATCTGACAAAGTGATCTTAAAAAAGAAGCATTTAAAAAAAATAAAAGGAATTCTTCATCGCTACTCAAACAAAGCAAAAAAAAAAAAAAAGCTAATCTCTTGGAGTCGTCACAAAAGCACCAGGACAGTGTTTGATTACTAGCTGCCCCTGCAAAAGCAATATCTAAGCTTGTGAAAAAACAATGAATGAGAGGGTTGGCTGCTAAGTACATGCAGTCGCAAGATGTGTATGGAGTTATTGAAATTAATGAAATTAATGAAGCGAGAATCAAGTGAAGGGTAAACATATTTTGAAGCTGAAGAAATGCAAACCACTAGAAGCTATTGTTAATGACTAAAGGCATGCAAAATGAGTAGGTTGGGGATGCCAAGCCAAGCCAAAATAATTTGGTGATTTGGTTGGATTACCTACACTTCTTAGGATTTTTGGGCTAAGATTTGATCTTTCTCTGGTCTTCTAGGCTAATGGTAAGACATTGATCAGTCCAATCAAATATTTGGTGGTCTGAAAGAATCATGTCATTTCCATCCCCTTCAATGCTGCCAGATTCTTTAGAGTATTGAAACTGAAATCATATTGAAACAAGCATTGATCAACAGTAAAACATGGAATTCTCAGTTGTACGAGTGATATTGGAAAAGAGGACATGAAAGTAGCCCAACGAGCTGAGAGCTAATCTAAGCTCCTCAAGTTCTTGGGCACTGGTTGATGGAGATGTAAGGAGACTAAGATCAACAAAGAATGATTTTGGACTTGTATGCTATTTTGGATCCCTTCAATTCAATGAAGCTTTGCGGAAGAAAAAATAAAAGAAGACAGAATGGGAATGCATTTTCCTAGTGATATGCAAGCGCAATAAAGATTTCTTATAAAAGTTATAAGACAACATATGTATGCTTAAAAATCACATAGCTCTTCCTATGGTTGCAAAAGTCATCATGTTTCTGGTGTTCTTAACAAAAAAAAAAAAATGTTTATATAAATAATATACGCATGAAACAATCTATTCAGAAAACTTAATGGAAACAAAGAAATAAAATTGCAAATAAGAGATAGAGAAGGAGCCCTTCTCAGGTTTTTAAACAAACACTTATGGTGCAAGAAGAGGAAAAAGGCATTGAAAAACGCTTAAACCAACCTAATAATCACAATCCAAAAAAAAAAACAACCTAAATAAAAATCAATCCTAGCCTCGAAACAACGTTTTAACAAAGATGCAATGCCTGGTGATGCTATATCTGCAGGCTGGTTTTTATTCTGGGTCAATAATGTAGCTGAGCAGTCTGTCATCTCCAAAAGAAATGACAAATAAAAATAGTTCTTGTTTTTGTTTTGGAATACCTGCCTGTCTACTTAGTGTAATAGTAGTCACTTTCTCTTGGCAGATTTGCTTGTGAAATGTCCTTTTGATCTTGAAAAGTTTTGTTTCTCATAACAGTTTTGTTTCTCGGTACAAGGTCAACTATCCATCGTTCAATCCATACAATGAATGGATTCTGGCCACAGCTTCTTCAGATGCACCTGTTGGTCTGTTTGATATGCGGAAGCTGCCTGTATCACTGTTTTCTTTAAGTAGTCACACGCATACTTTTAAGACCGGCTCGGTCCAAAATCTGGATTTCGAGTTTTGGCTGGGTTATTGGATCAGTTAGATCAATTTTTTTTTAAAAAATCATAATGGTATCGTTTTGGTTGAAAAAAATATAAATAAAAGTAAATGGATTTGCAGTCGGGTCTTGATCGGGTTACTGGGTCAACCTGCCAGGTCACACCAAATTTTTTTTTTCCTGTTTTTTTTCAATCTGGCCTGGTTCTAGCTCCGGGTCGATCAGGTTTCAAAACTATGATCACACGTATTACCTAGGTCACTAACAAACTTATTAGGAGCAGTTTTATTATTATTATTTGATGTATGTGTATGCATGAGTTTGGGTATTTATTTTCCTTACAAGGATTTGTAAGAGATTTTTTTTGTTATTTTAATTCTTAATTAGCTCCACCCTAATGGGTGGGCTGCTTTATCCGCTTTTAACATGTTATTGAGGATTTTCAAGGAAGAACTCACAATTAGTATGTTTAGAGCATCTCAAATAAAAATTACTATTTTAAAAAGCTAAATTGATAAAATAGTATTTTGAATAGTATAAATATGATTTTTTTTTTACTATATCTATTCAAATAAAAAAAAAGCTATTTGAAGAGCCAATTATATTGGAGTGAAACAAATAAATATTTTATTATTTTTTAATAAGTTTGATGTTATTTTTTTTCTCCACATGACTACATTTAATTAGTTTATTTTTTTAGTGATCTCACTTTGTTGGTTTTAGCTTTTTTAAGAGATATGTAGGAACAATATTTGTGGGAGAGAAAATGCATTCTAGCATTATATTTAATACTTTTTTGGAGTGTGCAAAATAAATATAAAAGAGTCAAAATAATATTTTTTAATATTTAGCTTTTAATTTAACGCAGCCGTTGGAGATGCTCTTAAATATTACTATTTGCTAACTAGAAGTACTAAGAATGGGCCTTCCAGTTCTTTACCTTTTCCATTAGGTCAAGACTTAAGAGAACTTATGAAATACACTTTTCAAGGAAAATCCACTCATTTAAAGAAGTGGTGGGGAAGATAGGTGATATTGAAGTTTAAAGGTGTGACTAGACCTTATGAGGGACATTGTTGTATTCGGGGCTATTCCCACTTTTAGAGAGCACCCTGAATGACAAACCTCTTCTCAATGAGAAGGAGGAGAGAGTATGCTATAGGTTACGTACGCTTTAGACCAAGTACGAAATCAACTGCATGGCTCAAGGGCTCTATGGCATTTCTAGTAATTTTAGCTCTTGTGTTATTCATCATATGACTTTTTTCTTGTGCAGAATCCTTGCTAAGAGTAATAGAATCAATGTCCAGGGGGTTTACATCATCCATGCTTAGCCAGATCACCCTGACACTTAGCTATGCCTCTTTATCTAAAGACATCTCGGTCTCCCTCCTAGAGGAACCCCTGGTACATAAGAGAAGGGGTAAAAAAATAGCTTACCTTGCCAAGAGTAACCGAATCAGAGTTTGGCAGGCCTACACCATCTATGCCTAACCATGTGTGGCTAAGCTTAATGGAGACAAGTATGGTAGTTTACTAAACCAATGTTACCTTGGAATTGACACACGGATAAATCCGAGTAAATTAGTTCTTGTAATTTGCTAGAACCATGTTGTCTTGGGTTAAATATATAGCTGAATCCAAGTATATTGAGTCTGGTAATTTGTCAGACCCACGCTGACTTGAGCTCAGCACATAACTGAATTCAAGTATAATGGAGCTGACAACTTATTAGCCCATGTTGTCTTGGGCTCAACACATAGCTATACCTAAATATATTAAGTTTGACAAGTTGCCAAACCCACATTAAATTGGATTTGGTTGAATTCAAGTATATTGAGTTTGATAATTTGCTAAACTCAAGTTGTCTTAGACTCAGTACATGGTTGAACTCAAGTATATTGGATCTAATAATTTGCCAAACCTATACTAACTTGCTTTAGGTTTGTTTTTTCCTGCCCTTCTTAGCTAAGAACAGGGCGCCCTCAGTTCTGCAAGAACATGCGCTGGCTTTTATTCTCTTCTTTTCACCTTCGTTATTGAATCATCCACATGTTCATCTTCAGTGTCCATTATACTCTTGCTTCTTCTTTTTTTTCTCTTCGCAGTCGGACTACGTTGATCATACATGATATTTCATTGTGCTCAACTGAATTTACACCTGCCAATGTCAATCCCGCTTCTTGAGGTCACACTACCAGAAAATTAATAAATACAAACGAAAATATCAAGGGAATATTTCCGTTGGTAACTTTCCGAGGGATTTTACCGATGGCAATATTCCCTCGGTATAAACCGAGGGAATTACCACGGGAAAAAAAATTAAAACAAAGCAAAAAATAAATGATGACGTGTCATTTTTTACCAATGGAATTACAGAAGGAATTTTTTCCGTCGGTAATTCCGTTGGTAAATCTGTCAGTAAATCCGTTGGTAAACTGTGAACACTGTTCATCATGTCAATTACAAAGGGAATTACCGACGAAATTTTCCGTCGATATTTTTAAGAGAGCTCCAGAACTGTTCACCTTCCAAGTGCACTATTAATTGTTTTTCTTTACGGATAAAATCACTGATGGATTGAAAATTTGTCGGTGTTATTAGGCGGTTTTCTGAAAAAATTCAATTGATTTAAAATTTTCATTTAAATATTACAGACGGAATCACCGACGGATTGAAAAATCGTCAATAATTTTTGGCGGTTTCTGAAAACTTTTTACGAAATTGAAAATTTAAATTAAATATTACCGACAAAATTACTGACGGAATAATTAAAAAATATTAATATTCAATTATCTGTCGGTAATGCGCCCCAATAAAAAACCTGAATCCGCTTATTTCACAAGAGACAAACTCATTATTTCTTCTTCTTCTTCTTCTTCTACTCCTACTTCTTCTTCTTCTTCACTATATGTAAAAAACATCAATATCTATTTCTTTCCCTTCTTTTCTCTCCTCATCTTCTTCTCTTTTTCTCCATGCTCGGGTATGTCTTTTTCTTCTTTCTTCTTTTATCCTTTTATTTTTTTTTAATTAATATGCTTTACAATTTTTTTTTCCTTAGCTTCACTTGCAAGTACATTAAGGTAAGATTTTTTTTTTCTTATTTTTTTCATGATTTTTTTCACTATATTTGTTTTTTATTTTATTTTTAATTGATTTTGTTCTTAATAATTGTATAAATGTTGTTGTGAGATTTTTTTTTCATATGAGATCAATTTTTAGTTGATTTATTTATAGGATTTTTAAATTTTTAGCAATTGCAACTTCATTTTTTTCGTATGAATTTTTTTAGTTGAATTAATTTTTTTGTTTTATTTTTTTGTTGCAAATTTTTTTGAGTTGATTTTCTTATTCTTTTTTCCAAGCATTTTGAGTATATAATATACAATGTTGATTTATGTTAATTTAATTATTTTATAATTTTATAAAATGATTTTTTTAAAAATGTTTTTAAATTCTGTCGGTAAATCTGTTGGTAATAAAAAAATATTTTTACCGACGCGTCTGTTCCGCCAGTAAATCTGTCGGTAATAATATTTTTTTTATTTCCAACAGATTTATCGACGGACAAAAAATTACCGACGAAAGATTCACCGACGGAGAATTTCCGTCAGTAATTTTGTCGGTAAATTAATTACCGATGGAATATATGTCTTACGCTAATGAAAAAATTCCGTCAGTAAAATTGTTAAATTTTGTAGTGTCAACTCTCTAACGTGGCACTTAAGATATGTCCTTTCTGTTTTCACCATCTTAATTGCAGCTGCTTTTGCTAGTGCTTATGGCCATGCTTCTGTGCGATTCTGTCCATGTTTTCCTACTTATTATGTTAGCATAGGTGTCAAATAATGAGGACTGTTTTTGCAAAAGTTGTTTGTTGATTCATTCCCCCCACCCCTTGCGCAAAACTGGAACACTTGATGGTGTTCAATTTGACATAGCTTGGCTTATTTGTACCTTGAGATTCTATATGAAATGTGCATCAGCTCCTCTTTCCCTTTTTCGTCAGTTTGGTTTCAGTTCATTCCTAGCGAACATCCTTTCGTTTTCTATTCACAATCAGAAAATTCTCCCATACAAATGGATACATCCGTAGAATTTTTTTGTTGGTATACTGTGATATATGAACTTTACTAATATAATTTTTTATTTATAGGTAAATATCAACCAAAAAAAAATTATACGATCTTGTTTCCGTCCACTACTAGAAAATTGTTCATATCGGTTTGTTTTCCTCTTTTTTTTTTTTTTCCTTTTCATTACATTTATTTTTTTATTTGTTATTTTTTACAAATATATTTAATTGATAATATTTTTATTTTGCAGGTTAGGTTTTTGGACGGGAATCAAGCCTAATGAAGCTTTTTTTGTTGAAATGCACTTGCAGAATGATGGTTGCCAAAAAAAAAAAAAATGCAACAATTTATTGATAGTTGATCTCAACACTTTATGATATATTGAATTTCAGCTATTTTTTTTTAAGTTAGTATTTCATTGAATTTGCTAACTTTTTTATTTTATTTTCAGTATACATATAATTGTTGGTTGAATGAAAAATATAGAGATGATCCTTCAACTTATCTAGATCTTGATTCGGATTTGTGGTTAGAAACAGGATTGTCCGGTGGAACAATAGAAATTGGATCTACAGACTCTCTAATACTACAACCCAGAACTTGTGGACGACCCATAATGTTTCGACTGTTGGATACTCGCAATCGGTTCCGAGCACTCAAACACTAGAGTTTGCGATGATGTTAGACCAAAAATTTCAGGCTCAAACAACCCAATAGTGTGCTGAGATAGCCGAATTCTATGCTGAGATGAACAAACTGTGCTGAAAGCTGATGGAAATGAGATCATATATGGGTGGTCCATGTGCTTCTACTTTTTGGCCCCAAAGTCCTTGCGACTACCAACCTCCTTCTCTAGTGTCGTCTCTATTTTAAATTTATTGTATTTAAATGTATAAATATTTAATTTTATATTAATTTAATTTATTTTTATATTATTTTTCTAATTCTGTTCAATATATAGGTTTTAATTTTTTTTTAAAGTATTACTGACGGGGTTATCGATGGACCACGCCTGTTAGTATATTCTAGAGAGTTAAAAAGAATTACTGCAAATACTACCACTACTATTATCTCACCGAAGGACTTATCAATAGTCTTCTATCTATGATATGTTATATTCATCGTGGGAAATACTGACGGAAGAACAAACACACTGATGGAATTACATTCGGTTTTTCTGTAGGTGATATGTTAAATTTACCAATGAATATATCGACATAATGAAATGGGTAAATTTTTTTGGCATGCTTTATCCGTTTATAAATCCATTAGTAAATTTATTACCGGCGACTTTACCAACAGACCATAAATTAATGATAATAGTTTTTTTGACAGACTAATTTTGTCTTAATAAATTAAATACTAAAAGACTGTAAATACAAATACAAATATGGAGAAAAATATCTTTCCATAAAAACTATTAAATCTGATAGTCATTGGCAGCCTTGTCATCTAGATTCTTTAAATATTTTGCCTGACACTTGTTTCCGATGCTAACAGATTCATTTGGCCGCAGGTCAGCTAGCAACCAGGCCATGACTACACTTTTCGGACAGGGCTTATGTTGGCTGGTTGCTATTTGGCGTTTCTTGCGAATCTTTGCTGCCAGGGGCGTAGCTATCACAAACCCTCAACAGAGGCACCACATTTTCAATTCGAGCTGGTCCAATGCAGCCCAACACATTTCTTCTTTCTTGATTTAATTCTCTCTTTTCTGGCAGGCAGTTAGGGAGAATCTTTTTTTTTTTTTTTTCTAAATTACTGTGACAACTGTCACTACTAATCATTCCCCTACAAAATAAGAGCACCCCGTTTGCATGCATTTTCGAGAGGCCTATATATTCTCCTCTTTCTCTTCTCTCCCTTCAGTCTCCCTACTCTCATTCCATTTAACAAACTCATCAACCTCATCAATGGCTGAAGGTATGATAACTGAGAGCTGCCTGCACCATAAGGCAGAGATGATGATATTTGAGGCTGCCAGAGCAATTACAGAGCTTAACAATGTCAAAAGCCTTGAATCTACTCCAGCAGTTATTGCTCTCCAGCTCCTTTCGAGCTCTTACAAGCCAGGGCTAAGATTTGCAGCTGTCCAAGCTCTTAACAAGGTCAAACAATTTTACTATAAGTTTTTTTTCCTTGGTGTTTGTTGTGCTGATTATGTCATGACCACTCCATTCACATTTTATCAGCAAAGGTTTCATTTCCTGATCTTGTGTTTGATGAATTGTGATCTTGTGGTCTTGTGTTTCTTGAATCATGATATGTTTGTTGAATTGTGATCTTGTGTTTCTTAAATTATGATCTTGTCCAAGCTCTTAACAAGGTCAAACGATTTTACTATAAGTTTTTTTTTCTTGGTGTTTGTTGTGCTGTTTATGTCATAACCATTCCATTTACATTTTATCAAAGGTTTCATTTCCTGATCTTGTGATCTTGTGAACTTGTGTTTCTTGAATGATCATGATATGTTTGTTGAATTGTGATTTGTGTTTCTTAAATTGTGATCTTGTCCAAGCTCTTAACAAGGATGAACGATTTTACTGTAAGTTTTTTATTCTTGGTGTTTGTTGTGCTGTTTATGTCATGACCATTCCATTCACATTTTATCAAAGGTTTCATTTCCTGATCTTGTGATCTTGTGTTTGATGAATTGTGATCTTGTGAACTTGTGTTTCTTGAATCATGATATGTTTGTTGAATTGTGATCTTGTGTTTCTTAAATTATTTATTTGTTGTTCTGATCAGACACAAATCTTCGTGAAAACTCTCTCTCGCAAGAATATAATCCTTGAGGTGGAAAGCTCATACACCATTGGCTGTGTCAAAGCTAAGATAGAGCATCAGGAAGGTATCCCCCCTGGCCAACAGATACTCATCTTTTCTGGGAAGCAGCTTGAAGATGAACGCACCCTTGCTGCTTGCAACATTCAGGAGGAGTCAGCCCTTCACTTGGTGCTCCGACTTCGAGGTGGCATGCAGATCTTTGTGAAGACTTCGCCTGGAAAGACCATTGCCCTGGAAGTTGATAGCTTGGACACCATTGGCAATGTCAAGGCCAAAATCCAGGATAAAGTGGGGAGCTCACTAGATAAATCAACGCTGCTATTTTCTGAGAAGCAGCTCGAAGATGATGGAAGGACCTTATCTGACTACAACATCAAGAAGAAATCGATTCTTGAGCTTCAAGAGATCCCAGGCACAAAGCGGAGCAAAAGGTTAACAAAGGGAGGCAGAATCCAGAAATACCTTCCAAAGCTGGTGAATCTTGATGGCGAGATGAAGGAAGGAAAGACACGAAGGCAGCTTCGATTTCGCAAATTACAACAAAGTATGAGTATGCTGGCGGAATCAGAGAAGAATCAGCATATAAAACTGTGTAGGCGTATTATTAGAGGTGCTCAGAAATACACAGCAACTTTGGAGGAAGAGAATGAAGTGGAGGTGAGACGTAACGAGCACATAGATCATATGCAAAGAGTAATGAAGGTGAAGGGTAAGGAGAAGGTCAATGTGCTGGTTCACAGCGATAGAGAAGTCAACTCTCTTGAGAAAGTTGTTGAAGAAGCTCCAAGTGATGTGCGTATACTCTTACCGAAAACCCGTTTTTACAATGGGATTCAGCGTAGAGCCAGGGGGAAGGGTTTCTGCACTTGGAGGGTGTGAAGGGAATCGACTTTGTTAGGGCGTAATGTTTTTTTTTTAACGATTAGTCCTATCTGCTGTATGAGACTAAGAATGTTGCGGGTGAATTTCTTGGGCAAAATGCCTCGGTTGTTGGTCATTTTAATTTGGCAAAGGTGTTTTTGGGCCAGGTTGGTGTAAGAATAAAAGGAGGTCAGACCTCTCACTTGAACACAATCATTCATTAGGGCTATTCTTCCATTCTTGGCTGAGTTATGAGTCCAGGGGCCGGGGTTAGGAGGCACAGTTCACATGGTTGGGATGAGCCCATTCCTAGCCTAAGGCAGTGTTTGGTTGTGCAATATCTTACAAAGGAAAAAAAAGTATTTTTTAGTTTTTAGAGGGTGTTTGACAAACATGCTCGAATAAATTTTTAACAGTTTTCTTTAATGATTTTTGTTTTGTTTTGCCAAACAAGCTCAAAACCATTTTAAAAAATTATAAAAACAATTTAGAGATCATTTTACAATTAGTTGTGGGTCCTCAACATGTTTTCCAACCATTTTATTTAATACTTGAGCTGTAGACTGACACTGCTTTTCTTCAAAATTTAATAAAAAAATCCTTATTAAAAAGCATGCTTTTATTCGTGAGCATACGACCAAATTCTAGAAATTTTCATGCATATTTTATAAAAAAGAATAAAAATTGCATTTTTATTTTCATAACCCATTTCTGGGTTCTTCCTGCCAAATTTATCATTTTTTCTTATAAAAATAAAAAATCAAAAGCAATAATAATAAAAAAACTGGCAATTTAGCAAAAGCTGACCGAGGAAGGTTTTAAATATATATAGAAAAATTAAGCTAGAGTTTTGGATAAAATTGCGAGCCTAATCATACCCCATCATACCTAAGATTAAAAAGACAATACAGATTCAAGATCAAATTAATTGATTAATGGATGAATCCGTATAAAATTTAAGTCCAAAAACATAATTAGATTTTTAGTAGGCCAATTTGATTTAATTATGAGAAAAATTAAAAGATTTAATTAGGTGTAAGGACTTAATTATACTTTTAATAGGTCCAATTAATTTTATTAGGGATTTAATTGCAGAGAAATAAAGTTTGAAAGCCTAATTTGGACTTAATTGAGAAGATTGAAATTTTGAAGGACCAAATTTAATTTTTACAAAGTTAATTGATTGAAATCAAGGATAAAATTGCAAGAAAATCAAAGTTTAAGGTCAATTAAGGGTTAAATTTCCAATGTTAATTGATTGAAATCAAGGGTAAAATTGCAAGAAAATCAAAGTTTAAGGTCAATTAAGGGTTAAATTGAAAAATCCACAGTCAAGGACCTTTTTGAAAAGACGTAAACTTCGGGGACTTAATTCGTTTGAAGACAATGGTGAAATTAAAGAAAATTAAAAATTTAATGGTCAATTTGCATAAATACAAAACCAAGGACCACAATGAAAAAGGCGCTGAAATTAAGGGTTGGTATTGAAGTTTGACAGGGGTAAAATTGCATAAAATTAAAAGTTTGAAGTCAATTAGGGATGTAATTAAAAGAAATCAAAAGCCAAAGGATTAAATTAAACTTTAGTTAAATCCCTATTTAAAACCTTAGAAATTCAAAATGAGGTTGTTTTATTAAAATGAAACGGCATGTTTTGACCAAAAAAAAAAAAAAAAGCCAGACGAATTGTCGTTTGGTTACTTTATGCTTGTCTGTTTTTTATGATCGACTTGTTTTAACTCGCAAGTGAACGAGTGTGCGATGTAGCAATTAACTCGGTAAGATCGAGGTCATTTCCGCATAGAGCTAGATCTGAAAATTAAGTTAGGTAACAAAAAAAAAAAAACTGAAGAGAAATTAAATTAACAATAACTTGTTTGAAAATAATTGATGGATTTGTTTTCAAAGATGAAAACATGTAAATAGATTTTAAATGACAACAAAAAGTAAGTTTTGGTCCAAATCAATCTTAATGGTGATGTATTGATGATTCCTTCAGCATATATAAGATAACTCAACCTAATACCAATGATGGTGATATTAGATCGGAAGATATTACAATGAAGTTTAAAAAGATGAAGATTGATTATTGCTTAAGAATGAATAAGTACTATCATATTAAGTAAGACATTGAATCAATAAATCTCTATACCAAAACTAAGGTTTGTGCATAAAAATTCAAGATTATAACAATACCTAAATGATTTCTAAAATTTCTTTGTAATAATAAAATATTCATGAAGAAAATAAGAAGATAAACATTAAGATTCATTCATATCTTAAAGAACTCACCTCAACCACAATCATCCTTGATTTGGATCTAAGAAAGAGATTAACCAACCATGATTATATATAAGAACACTTTAATAAACATGAAATAACTTGAATCAAACTGAAATAATAAGTTTTACAAACTAAGAAACTGAAATCTATAAAGAAGAACTCAACACAATTTCGGTAAAAATTCTAACACAAATATGATGCTAACTTTGGACAGCAATTCGACCCTTTTAGAAGCCTTTTTTAGAGATGGCTATAGGATATATTTATAGGCAATTCTATTAGCTTTCCAGATCAGTAAAGAACAGCTCATTTGGACTTCTGAGTTAAAAGTTATGGGCACAACACCGAAAGGTGTTCTGGAAAATCAAATCAACCCAGCTTGGAAACCACTTTGGTGCATGTTTTTCTTCCTTCTTTATAAGCTGTCTCTTTCTTATTTTGGACCCAAAATAATGTAATAATGTCCCCTCCAGCTTTCCATCCATGTGCTTGCCCTCTTGGATAAATGGATTACCCAAAATAAATCAAATGTTATTTGTTGTGTGGACATATAAGATCATGAATTGTGTTTGTGTTGATTTGGAGGCTGATTTGGGGCTGAATTTAAGCATCATATGAGGATACAAATGTACATATTATTTAGGCTAAGATTGACATTGAAACCTTGGGTGTTTGATGGTTGAAGTTTGTACACAACATAAGACAAGTTTGGGCTTGAAATAGATCATATGATAATCTTTTCTAGGATTGGAATAGAATTGATTTTTGGGGCAAATTTGGAGCACTTGTTTAATCAAGATTTGCTTTAATCTTCAACTAAATTTCTCTTCAATTCTTTGTTCTGAATTCCGACGTTAAATTTTCTGAAATAATTCATTTAAGCTCCAAAAACCTATCGAAACATTAAAAGAAACTTCATTACTAAAAAGCACATCAATTATTATAAAAAACCCAAATAAAAACAATAAATACATATGTAAAATAAGAGACTTAATGATACTTTTGATTCATAATCACACCCCCAACTTAGATTTTGCTAGTCCTCGAGCAAAACAAAACATAAAACCTTTTAAATAAAAAGAATAATAATAATCATAATTATGCTCGACTCATCACGCTTGAAGGACCTATCATGCAAACATTGGTATCTTCAACTTAGTGTATACACAATAGCGAATAAAGAAAATAAACATACTCACATTCTCTAAATCAAATATCCATACAAAATTCTAAATTCAATCTTATTTATCATGCCACCAACATAATTGATTCACGTAAAAACTTAACTTGTAATTTTCCCTTCTTACCACTACAAACAAGGTAGCAAACTAGAGAAATATCTATATATTTTTTCCTTTTTTTTTGAAGATATTATTTATTCTTTGTCTTTAAGTGGTTGATACGACCAAAAGATTGATGTCTTCTCCCAAGTGTAGGAGTGTTGAAGTAATAAATAACCCAGCAAGATCAAGATCGAACCACAAGGAAGTTAATTGTATAAATAATAATAATAATAATAATAAGAAGAAGAAGTTAAAGAGGACTTTGAGATGTAAGAATAATGTAAAGATTAAACAATAAAAACAAATGCCAAGGTTAGAGGATCCACTAATGGTATTTCAAACAAGTATAGTATAAACTCTTTTTATTACTCAATTGAAAACCACACACAAAGAAGGTTCCAATCGGATCATAAATGGTTAACATGATTACATTAGTTATCTTATTCGAATAATGCTAATACTTGTAAATATTGTCAGGTATTCATGATTATAACTTATGTTAACAACAAATCAAGTTTCTTTCATAGCACAAGTGTCGGTTATACCATACGGTTAGGCTATGAAAGTGCCAAGTATTTGTTGCATCAAGTGTTATACAACATAAATTTAGATTAACCATTTAACAAGCAAAGTATTAAGAGTGAACAAGATAACAAATACAAAACATGTTAGTATCAAACATTAAAGTCCATGTTGAGTTTACACTATACTTATTTTTACACCATTAGTGTAACATTTTCACATTGACATAATAAACTTAGCTAAACATAATAAAGAAAAGAAACATAAATAAACAACATAAGAACATAAGTATAGTAGAGGAAAAGAAAAACATAAACAAGCATAAACAATCTTGCACACCTAGCTCGGTAAATTTTTGTAATCGCATTTTGAGGCAAAACATGAAAATATTTTTTTAATTTTTCAAGAGTGGTGTCCATTTTTTAAGATGAGAAGTGGAAAAGAGATGCAAATAAAAGAGAAGGAACAAGGAATTGAACAAATATATATATATATATATATATATATATATATATCAGTTATCATGGGAAACTGAAAGAACCAACTTAAGAGTCACGGAGTACCGTTATCCGCCATTTAACCGGGGTGAGAGAGACTAGCAAACCAAGAGCCACACAAAAAAAATACACAAAAAAATATGAGAAAAACAAAATAATCAACCTTTATCTACATGATTATTCAAACCAATGGATTCATTTTCACTAGGAAAATTATCAAAGTAAGCTTTCAAACGATGTCCATTTACCTTAAAAACATTGTCATTCTTTGGATTCTTAATATCAAAGGCCTTATAAGGATACACATATTTCTCAATAAATAGATCGCTCCATTTTGATCTTAGCTTTCTAGGGAATAAATGGAGTTGAGAATTATAAAGCAAAACTTTTTGACCAATATCAACTTTTTGATAATTTTCACAAGTTTTGCAGAATGCATGTGTGTCCTTGAACATGGTGGGCCAATAAAATCCACATTGTAAGATTTTTGCAGTCGTCTTTTTTAACGAGAAATGACTCCCACATGCCTTAAAATGATAAAATTTAATGATACTACTTACCTCATTGTCAAGAATGCATCTTTGAAATATTTGATCAAGATAATATTTGAATAAGTAAGGGTCATCCTAATAAAAGTTATTCACTTCGTTTAAAAACTTACTTTTGTCTTCGATACTCCAATGAGCTGACAAATCTTTTAAAGAAAGAAAATTGAAAAAATTAGCAAACCAAGGCATTGATCTAAGAGAAAGTAAGGATTCCTCAGGAAAGTAATCATCGTTTGGTGTGATGTCGGATGTCGAATCTATTGTCACTCTTGACAAAAAATCCGCATCAACATTTTTGGTGCCCTTTTTCATTCGTGATTTCTTCTTGAGAATAAATCATTTGCAAATCTTCATATTCAACCAACTCAATTTTACTCAATGTAGATTCAAGTTGATCATAAACTAATTCTTCAATAAAATCTACTTCTTGTAAATCATTATCATCTCCAGGTTGTTTGCAAATGTTGAAAATATTCATCTCCAATGTCATGTTTTCAAATGATAGCTTTATCAGTCCATTCCTATAATTAATCAATGCATTAGAAGTTGCAAGAAATGGACGTCCTAAAATAACAAGAAATGAATTACATGCTTCAACAGGTTGTGTGTCCAAGACAATAAAATTCACAGGATAAATAAATTTATTGAGTTGTACTAACACATCTTCAACTATTTCTCTAGGCACTTTTACAGATCTATCAGCAAGTAAGAGAGTTATGGAAGTCAGTTTTAACTTACCTAGATTGAGAACTGAATATGGAAGTAAATTCACACTAGCTCCAAGATCAAGTAAAGCTCTTTCAATTTTATGTTCTCTAATAAAGCAAGAAATTATAGGCTAACCAAGGTCTTTATATTTCAAAGCATTATTGTTCTGAAGAATGACACTTACTTGTTCAGCTAAAAAGGCTTTCTTTTTCACATTTATTTTTCTCTTCACAGTGCACTGATCTTTCAAAATTTTAGCATATGAAGGTACCTATTTAATAGCATCCAGCAAAGGTATATTGATCCTTACCTGTTTGAAAGTTTCAAAGATTTCAGAGTTGTGATTGACTTTCCTTTGTTTGGTTGTGGCATGAGGAAATAAAAGTGCTGGCGGGGAATCAGTCTTTTCTTTGCAATATTCAGATTCAACCACTTCCTTACCCTCAAAGATTGACTCATCATCTTTCTCACAAGGTTCAAGAGTGGGTTTTTTAATAACCTTACCACTGCGAAGGGTGATGACTGATTTGACTTGATCCAAGTATTGGCTTCCAGAACTACTTGCATTTGCATTGTATTGCCCTTGGGATTTTGTTGTGGTTGAAATGGAAACTTACCTTTCTCTTGGAAACTGAGAGCATATGTCAATTTTGCAAGAGTATCTTTAAAATCTGTCATGCTTTGAGTAAGTTGAGTATTGATTGTCTCTTGCTTTTCAATGAATGCATGCAATGTTTTCTCAAGATTTATTCTAGGAGGTGAAACATAAGGAGGTGCATATCCATGAGAATTTTGAAAATTATGGTGTGCTTGAAATGATGGTTGTGAAGTTTGTGCATTATTACTATCACTCTTCCAACTGAAATTTGGGTTATTTCTCCAACTAGAGTTGTATGTTTGTGAGTATGGGTTATGATTGGGCCTTTGAAAACTGTTTAAAACATGGGCTTGTTCATGGAGGCATTCCCTAAAATAAGGAAAAGTTGGACAATCATTGGTTGAGTGTTCATTGGTTTCATAGATTTGACATACAATGTCTTGAATAGATTTTAATTGACCACTCTTTTTTAATTTTAGTGCCTCGACTTTTCTAGCTAAAGATGCAAACTTAGCTTGGAGGTCATGATCTTCCTTAGGGTTGTACATACCTCTACTAGATGTATGAGGTTGAGTTTTACCCGGTGCCTCATAAGTACCTGCGGTATCCCAATTTTGAGCATTTTCAGCTACCAAGTCTAAGTACTCCATTCCTTCATCATGATCTTTATCTTCAAAAGTTCCATTGCACATCAATTCCACCATTTGCCTATCATTAGGTGTTAACCATTCATAAAAATATGAAACCAATCTCCATGTTTCAAAACCATAATGAGGACAAGTATTAAGCAAGTCTCGATACCTATCCCAACATTGGTAAAATGTTTCTCCTGGTTTTTGAGTGAAAGTGATGATTTGTCTTTTGAAAGAGTTTGTTCTGTGAGACAGAAAAAACTTTTTAAAAATTATTGTTGCATTTCATCCCAAACACGAATAGATCCTGGTCTCAAACTTTATAGTCATATTTTAGGTTGATCTTTTAATGAAAAAGGAAAAAGCTTTAATTTGATGGTGTTCATGCTATAATTTGAGTCATTATAGGTGTTACAGACCTCTTCAAATTCCCTTAAATGCAAGTATGAATTTCTAAATCTAAGCTATGAAAAGTAGGTAAAAGTTGAATAATGTCTGGCTTAAAAATAAAATGAGATGCATTAGGGGGGAAAACTATGCATGATGATGCACTTATTCTTGTGGGGTTCATGTGGTCTCTAGGTGTTCTAACACGGTTATTCTCATTATTTTCATTATGAAGCGACTAGTTATCTTCTTCGGCCATATTTTCTGAAAATGATAAGGATACCTGTGAAGCCCGAGAATAAAGTATACAAAGAGGGGGAGGTTTATAATAATTCAAAATGTTGTTATAATATAAAATAAAGCAAATAATAATAATAATAATAATAATAATAATAATAAAAACGGTGAAAGATGGGGCCAAAATGGAATTAAGAAGAGATGGGACTATAAATACCCATCCCTTCTCTCATCCATGGCCGGCTGATAATAAGAATAAGGAGGGGGGAGAATTTCAGATTTTTCCTTCATCAAAACTAGGAGTAAACACCTAAAATTAGTAAACCCAAATAAGCCTTGGAATTATTAAGTGGAGGAACACAATCGGGTGGAAGAATTAACAAGAAGAAAAGTGAAGAATTGGTGAAGAAAAGAGGGGGAAGAGTGGCTGACCACATGCAAGGAGAAGAAGGCTAAGATTCTTCTAAAATTTATGAAGAAAAAAATTAGATTTCCATCCAAGTAAGGAGTTTTAATTCCAATTTCTATGAAATCAACTTCAATTTGATTAGAAGTTTATGCTTTTCTTGAATTGGGAATTAGGGTTCTTTGACATAAAATGTTGGGAAAATGCAGAAATGAGTGAGGTTAAATGGATTAGAATAATCTAAGTGCCTTAAAGAAGAAGAAATGAATGCATAAAAGAGAGGAAGACTTGGTTCCCTTGGGCACGTTCTCTATTGGAATATTGCAGAGAGGGAATGAGAACTTATGATGTGCTTAATTAATTAATTTGGTACAAGTGACCTTAAGAGGACATAAAATGAGACGGGAATGCTATGAATAAAGGGAAGGCATGGCTGTGACTGATGAGGAAGCAAAGATTTAAGATGAATTGGAGATACTTTCTCCATTAAGCAAAACAGGGCAGGTTCGTTGCCCTGTTTCCTAGGGGGATTTTGGACCTGAAAACTATAGAATTCAGGGAGGGTCCCCTCATAGAAGTGTAGCTAGGAGTGTTAGCTTTCCAACGAATCCGACCCCGTCTAATTTGAAGTCCTAGAACTCCAGATACAAATAAAAAACTGAGGAGAGTTCAAGCTGCCACCCCTGTTGGCAGATTCGGCCAAGTTGATAAAATGGCGAAATTTAGCCATATTAAGGGTAGAATTTGTTTTCTTGCCCTTCATAAAGTGTGTCTTGATCTTGAAAAAGAATAAACTGTAATAAAAAAATTGAATTTATGATGTCCACTTGGACTACTAATGAGCTGAAAAGTTAAAGGATAATAATTAGGAATGTAAGTGAGAAAGAAAAGATTTGGTGAAAGAGAAATGAATATTATTTTCAATGTTGATGTTGCGTGTGATATGTGGATTAATATGGAATAATTATGGGTGTTTGTGGTTTCAGGAGGAACCGCAGGAGGAGTACAACAACCACAGGGGAACGCAAGTCGAGCGTCCACAGTAGGTAGGTACTTGGTACCTATATCTCCTCTAGTTAATAATTATTTTAACTAACTTTTGAACTATAAAAATTTGGTGCTTATTAATGAGGAAAAAAAAAGGGAAAGGAAAGGTTAAATGACAAAAAATAAAATAAAATAAAATGAAACGGAGAACTAGATTTAATTTATGGGTTCTTTTGGAGGAAATAGACCGTAACAACGAATTTTGGTAATAATTGTTTCTCAAATTTGATTTGTTTGTCCCTGATATGGGAGGCTAATGATGTTAACCAAGCTGGATAACATCGGCATTACCGGTATATGAGAGGAGAAATATAAACTTGATTAACTATTCGGTTTCAGAATAGTTAATGATATCGGCGGGTGATGTCGATATCGGCAAAATTTATAGACTTGATTAGCTTTCCGAGGTGAAAGCTAATGATGTCAAGAATTTTTGACATCGACATACCTGAGAACCTCCCAAGGTAAGATGGAACAATGATTAATTATTTTAGTTTTAAAAATAGTTAATGACACATACGTTTGTGTCGGCGTTTTCATGAAACTGATTAGTTGTTCCAGGACGGGCAACTAAAGACACTAATGGAGGTCATTGGTGTCGGCAATAGTCTTTTTGATGAGGAGGGGGGGAGAAGTAGTCAACAGAAGAAAAAAGAAAAAGAAAAAGAAAAAGAATTCTCATATAACCATTAAAAGGGGTTTGTGGTTGTATTTAGAATCTCATATGATTTAAGTAGATAGATATGCTATGTAATTTTCTTCTGTAAATTGCTTGTATTTTAATAATTGGTTTTTTTAATTATATGGAAAATTTATATATTTGCAGGTTCCTCCCATTCACGTCAGTAATAGATTTTAAGTTCTTTGATCCCTTTCTGTATAAGTTAGGAACTTAGGGATTTGTGGTGTAATTTTGTCATGCAGTAAACATGTAACCTATATAGAATATTATATTCGTAATATTTTGTTTTTGAAATATTAAATGTATCAACCTATGCTTGGGATATTAGAATGTACTAGACTATGTTAGAATATTAAACTGTGTTGTGTGTGTGTGTGTGTGAGTGTGTATATATATATATGAAATCTTCATGCTGGAATTGGCTCTTTTAATTATTAACTTATATGTGTGATGTAAGATGGTGTTTGAGAATGAATATGGTCCTGAGCATAATCTAGAGTGAATTATGCAGTTGATTGTACTAAACATGGATGTGATTGTGGATGAGATGTGATTCAAAATGTGTGCAGGTACATTGTCGATAACTTGGGATCTCCCGGTATAGGAGAGACTCTGCCGAAATTTTGTTAGAAATTTCGAAGAGTAAAAAAAAAAAAAAAATTTTTGCTCCATCTACCCTTTATGGGGGGAAAGATTAATAGAAAAACTAATAGAAAAATTAGGGTTGTTACAGTTGCTATCAGAGTATTTGGTTGTAGTTTCAGGGATTGAAATACTAATGTGATTTTGGAAAAATGTTGTAGGATGGCTCATACACGGCAAGCCGCAAGGGTTGTTCCATCCCCTGTGCAAGGAAGAGAGTATGACTCACTTTCTGGGGATGAAACCGAAAGGGACCCATTAATGGGCACTGCCTCCCATCAATCTGTGGCGTCGGCCCATTCAGAGAGGGGAGATTCAGGGGGACATCAGGATGACCCTGTCACTTCTTGGACAAAAGTGTCGCCGACTGAAACACCGGGTGGCTAAGGATCTGAAGACAGGCCACTGCCAATGACATCAACGGTCACCCCGAATCCCTATTTGGACCCCACATTTCTCGAGCAATTGGTCAAGGCAGTAGCAGCATCGATGGCTGCAGGTGCATCCAATTCTACTCCTCGAGCGGAAAGAGTAAATACCCTGGTTCAATGGGTGAAGGGCATGTGAGAAATGGGTTGCACGACCTATTCAGGGGAAGAAGACGCTGAAGTAGCAGGGCATTGGTTAAGGAAGGTAGAAAGGGTTATAGATCAGATGCAGGTGCCAGAGGAAACCCGAGTAGATTGTGTGACCCAGCTGTTAGTGGAGAGTGCCCATTCCTGGTGGGAGACCATTAGAGAAAGAAGGGCAGGAGAAGATTTGAGGTGGGGAAACTTTCGAGAAGAATTCGAGGAACGATATTACTCATGGCAGCACCGAAAAGAGAAAGAGCAGGAGTTCCTAGATCTGAAACAGGGGAATATGACTGTCTTGGAGTATGAAAGGAGGTTCCAGGATTTATCTATCTTTGCCACCACCCATGTTTCCACTGAGCATCATCGAGTGGAACGGTTTCGGGATGGACTTAGGCAGGAGCTGAAATTAATTTTGGTGGCTATGTAGTTTCAGTCGATTTGAGAGTTAATACGAGCTGCTCAGGGTATAGAAAGAGTAATGAATGACACACCAAGGCAAACAAGTGAATAGAGTCAGACCACGGGATTCAAAAGAAGGGATTTCACACTTCCTATAGGGAGGAATCCTCCTTCGAAGAAAGGAAAGAGTGGGTCATCATTCGGGCCATTACCGAAAAAAGAGGGGAGTTTTGTTCATGGTGGGAGTTCAGGAGGAGTTAGACGAGTTAATGTTGGGGGATCCGTGGGAGGTCAGACTTGCCAAGGGGCAAGTGTTTTAGGGGGTTCCATGGAGCATAGAGGACCTGTCTACTTGATATGCATGAGATGTAATCAGAAACACCCCGGGGATTGTTCAGCCACACCAGGAAGATGCTATATTTGTAGAGGGGAAGGGCATTGACGGAGGGACTGCCAGTATTTGGAAAGAGGTTGTTTCCATTGTGGGGAAACGGGTCATATAAAGAAAGAATGTCCACATAGAGTCACTGAAGGAGTAGAGGGACAGGGGATGGCTACCCAAAGCCAGCAACAGTCAGTGACAGTTGATCGGCCTGTACGACCTACTCAGTCAGGGACAAGTGGTAACAAAGGCCGACCCAGATTCTAGGAGGAAAGGACTCGGGGTAGGATATACCACATGACCCAGGAAGATATAGGGGCAATGCCAGATGTTGTAACATGTACACTACAATTGAGTTTAATACAAGTTTATGCTTTAATTGATCCTGAGGCTAGTCATTCTTTTGTGGCCCACCGAATTACTAGAAATTTAAATGTGTTACCAAGTAGAATGAATGTGGGAATGGTAGTTAGTACACCTTTGGGGAAAAATATAAACATTGATGAGGTATACAAGGGAGTGATACTAAACATTGAGGGGGCAGAGCTAAGGGCAGATCTCATGCCTTTAACATTAGATGATTTTGACTTGATACTGGGAATGGATTGGTTGAGTAGACATAGAGCACGAGTAGATTGTTTCACAAAGACTGTAAACCTCCAAGATGTGAGTGGAAAAAGGGTAGTATTCAGGGGAGAGAGGAGGGTAATTCCAAACTCCATAATCTCGGTCATGATGGCCGGAAAACTGATTAGAAAGGGATGCCCTGCTTGGTTGTCTCATGTGAGAGAATTAAAGAAGGGAAGCATAGAATTAACAAATATCCCTATTGTAAAAGAATTTCCAGACGTGTTTCCAGAGGAATTACCAGGACTACCTCCAATCAGGGAAATTGAGGTTTCCATTCAGACTCTTCCAGGAGTCAACCCTGTAACACAATCCCCTTATAGAATGGCCCCTATAGAACTAGCCGAATTGAAGATCCAGCTTCAAGAGTTGTTGGACAAAGGATTCATACAGCCGAGCAATTCACCTTGCATAGCCCCCGATGTTATTTGTAAAGAAGAAGGATGGCACATTCAGGTTATGTATCGATTATCGTCAACTGAACAAAGTGACAATAAAGAACAAGTATCTGCTACCACGGATAGATGACCTGTTTGATCAGTTAAAGGGTGCGAGAGTATTCTCGAAGATAGATTTGAGATCGGGGTATCATCAATTAAGAATTAGAGAACAGGACATACAAAAGACTGCCTTTAGAACTCGCTATGGCCATTATGAATTCTTAGTAATGCCATTTGGGTTAACTAATGCCCCTGCAGTATTTATAGATCTAATGAATCGAGTGTTCCGGTTTTATTTAGATAAATGTGTGGTAGTGTTTATTAATGATATACTGGTATATTCGAGCTCTTCTCTGGAGCACGAGAAGCACTTGAGGAAGGTGTTAGAAATATTAAGAGAAAATAAATTGTATGCGAAATTGGATAAATGTGAGTTCTGGCTCAAAGAGGTGATATTTTTGGGACATGTTATCTCAGTTGGAGGAATATGTGTGGATCCAGGAAAAGTAGAGGCAGTTCTGAAGTGGGAGAAGCCCATAAATGTGATCGAAATTCGAAGTTTCTTGGGCCTCGCAGGGTATTATAGGAGGTTTATTGAAGGATTTTCTACAATAGCATCGCCTCTGACCAAGTTGACTCGTAAAGAAGTAAGGTTTAATTGGTCGAAGGAATGTGAGGAGAGTTTCCAGGAGTTGAAAAGAAGGCTTACATTAGCCCCCGTTTTGGCCCTTCCTTTTGGAACAGAAGGGTTCATTGTTTACAGTGATGCCTCCAGCAGGGGTTTGGGATGCATATTGATGCAGCATGGGAAGGTGATCGCATATGCTTCCAGACAGTTAAAGCCGCATGAAGTGAATTATCCGGTCCATGACTTGGAACTTGTAGCAGTAGTATTTGCCTTACGAGTATGGAGACATTACTTGTATGGAACACAAGTGCAGATTTTCACTGACCATAAAAGTTTGAAGTATTTAATGTCATAAAAGGAATTAAACATGTGGTAGAGGAGGTGGGTGGAATTGATAAAGGACTACGATTGCATAATTGATTACCATCCTGGCAAAGCCAATGTAGTGGCAGATGCATTAAGTCGAAAAGGGAAAGCAGTGATGGGTGATACAGAAACTTCGGAACAAGGGAATGTGAGGAAATTAAAAAGGTTGGAAATACAATTAAGTGTGGGTCCTGAAGGGTCACTACTAGCTCATATGAAGATCAGATCGGTGTTACGAGATAAAGTTCTAGAAGTTCAGTTGGCGGATGAGGGTGTAAGGAAAATCAAGGAAAAGATAAAGCAAGGCAAAGAGTTATTCCTTCAAGTGTTGCCAGGAGGGTTGGTGGCGATAGGAAAACGAGTTTACGTGCCTGAGAATAAGACCTTAAAGGGTGAGATATTGAAGGAAGCTCATGAATCTCGGTTTGCAACCCATCCTGGGAGCACCAAGATGTATAGGGATCTCAGGGAGTATTACTGGTGGCCAAATATGAAAAAAAAGATAGCGGAATATGTGTCAAGATGTGGGATATGTCAACAGGTGAAGATAGAACATCAAAAGCCGATAGGAGAATTACAACCACTACCAATTCCAGAATGGAAATGGGAAAATATAGCCATGGACTTCGTAACCGGATTGCCAAAGGGGAGAAAGGGCAATGATGCTATATGGGTAGTGGTAGATCGACTGACAAAGTCGGCTCTATTCTTGCCCATCAAAATGATGGACCCCGTAGACAAGTTAGCCAAATTATATGTGAACGAAGTGATTAGACTACACGGAGTGCCCATATTAATGGTGTCAGATCGAGACCCGAGATTTACCTCGAGGTTATGGCCATGCTTACAATGAGCTTTGGGAACTGAGGTGAACCTGAGCACGTCATTCCACCCCGAGATAGATGGCCAATCAGAAAGAACTATCCAAACACTTGAAGACCTTCTAAGGTCATGTGTGCTAGAGTTTGGGGGAAACTAGGAAGACTTGTTACTGTTGGTAGAGTTCACGTATAATAATAGTTACCAAGCTATTATCGGGATGGCTCCATATGAAGCCCTTTATGGGAGAAAATATCGCACTCCGATATGCTGGGATGAAATTGGAGAAAGGAAACTCCTGGGTCCTGAAATGGTACAAATAACAACTGATAAAGTAAGGATGACCAGGCAAAATGAAGGAAGCCCAAGATAGACATAAGAGTTATTCAGATAACCGGAGGAGACCTTTAGAATTCCAAATAGGGGATAGAGTATTCTTAAAGGTGGCACCATGGAAGGGCATCATTCGGTTTGGAATGAAAGGAAAGCTTGCTCCGAGGTACATTGGCCCATTTGAGGTGATAGCTAGGATAGGGCCAGTTGCTTACCGTTTGAAGCTACCAGCACACCTAGAGAAGATTCACAATGTATTCCATGTATCACTATTACAGAAGGCGGAAGTGGATCATTCCCGAGTGTTACCTTCAGTTCCTATGGAAGTAAAAGAAGATTTGACACTCGAGACTAGGCCAATCAAGATCATGGATCGAAGTGAAAAAACATTGAGGAATAAGAGAGTATCACTAGTCAGAGTGTTGTGGAGGAACTCACAAATTGAGGAAGAAACGTGGGAGAGAGAATCAAAGATTAAGGAAAAATACCCCCACCTATTCCTTGAGTCAGGTATGTAGTTTAAATTTCGGGGATGAAATTTTTATTAGGTGGGAAGAATGTGAAGCCCGAGAATAAAGTATACAAAGAGGGGGAGGTTTATAATAATTCAAAATGTTGTTATAATATAAAATAAAGCAAATAATAATAATAATAATAATAATAATAATAATAATAATAATAATAATAATAATAAAAGGGTGAAAGATGGGGCCAAAATGGAATTAAGAAGAGATGTGACTATAAATACCCATCCCTTCTCTCATCCATGGCCGGCTGATAATAAGAATAAGGAGGGGGAGAATTTCAGATTTTTCCTTCATCAAAACTAGGAGTAAACGCCTAAAATTAGTAAGCCCAAATAAGCCTTGGAATTATTAAGTGGAGGAACACAATCGGGTGGAAGAATTAACAAGAAGAAAAGTGAAGAATTGGTGAAGAAAAGAGGGGGAAGAGTGGCTGACTACATACAAGGAGAAGAAGGCTAAGATTCTTCTAAAATTTGTGAAGAAAAAAATTAGATTTCCATCCAAGTAAGGAGTTCTAATTCCAATTTCTATGAAATCAACTTCAATTTGATTAGAAGTTTATGCTTTTCTTGAATTGGGAATTAGGGTTCTTTGACATAAAATGTTGGGAAAATGTAGAAATGAGTGAGGTTAAATGGATTAGAATAATCTAAGTGCCTTAAAGAAGAAGAAGAAATGAATGCATAAAAGAGAGGAAGACTTGGTTCCCTTGGGCACGTTCTTTGCTGGAATACTGCAGAGAGGGAATAAGAACTTATGATGTGCTTAATTAATTAATTTGGTACAAGTGACCTTAAGAGGACATAAAATGAGATGGGAATGCTATGAATAAAGGGAAGGCATTGCTGTGACTGATGAGGAAGCAGGGATTTAAGATGAATTGGAGATACTTTCTCCATTAAGCAAAACAGGGCAGGTTCGTTGCCCTGTTTCCTAGGGGGATTTTGGACCTGAAAACTACAGAATTCAGGGAGGGTTCCCTCATAGAAGTGTAGCTAGAGTGTTAGCTTTCCAACGAATCTGACCCCGCCTAATTTGGAGTTCTAGAACTCCAGATACAAATAAAAAACTGAGAAGAGTTCAAGCTGCCACCCCTGTTGGCAGATTCGACCAAGTTGATAAAACGGCAAAATTTAGCCATATTAAGGGTAGAATTTGTTTTCTTGCCCTTTATAAAGTGTGTCTTGATCTTCAAAAAGAATAAATTGTCATAAAAAAATTGAATTTATGATGTTCACTTAGACTACTAATGAGCTGAAAAGTTAAAGGATAATAATGAGGAATGTAAGTGAGAAAGAAAAGATTTGGTGAAAGAGAAATGAATATTATTTCCAATGTTGATGTTGCGTGTGATATGTGGATTAATATGGAATAATTATGGGTGTTTGTGGTTTTAAGAGGAACCGCAAGAGGAGTACAACAACCACAGGGGAACGCAAGTCGAGCGTCCACAGCAGGTAGGTACTTGGTACCTCTATCTCCTCTAGTTAATAATTATTTTAACTAACTTTTAAACTATAAAAATTTGGTGCTTATTGATGAGGAAAAAAAAAGGGAAAGGAAAGGTTAAATGATGAAAAATAAAATAAAATAAAATGAAACGGAGAACTAGATTTAATTTATGGGTTCTTTTGGAGGAAATAGACCGTAACAATGAATTTTGGTAACGATTGTTTCTCGAATTTGATTTGTTTGTCCCTGATATGGGAGGCTAATGATGTTAACCAAGCTGGATAACATCGGCATTACCGGTATGTGAGAGGAGAAATATAAACTTGATTAACTATTCGGTTTCAGAATAGTTAATGATATCGGCGGGTGACGTCGATATCGACAAAATTTATAAACTTGATTAACTATTCGGTTTCAGAATAGTTAATGATATCGGCGGGTGACGTCGATATCAACAAAATTTATAAACTTTATTAACTATTTGGTTTCAGAATAGTTAATGATATCGGCGGGTGATGTCGATATCGGCAAAATTTATAAACTTGATTAACTATTCAGTTTCAGAATAGTTAATGATATCAGCGGGTGACGTTGATATCGACAAAATTTATAGACTTGATTAGCTTTCCGAGATGAAAGCTAATGATGTCAAGAATTTTTGACATCAGCATACCTGAGAACCTCCCAAGGTAAGATGGAACAATGATTAATTATTTTAGTTTTAAAAATAATTAATGACACAAACATGTTTGTGTCGGTGTTTTCATGAAACTGATTAGTTGTTCCAGGATGGGCAACTAAAGACACTAATGGAGGTCATTGGTGTCGGCAATAGTCTTTCTGATGAGGAGGGGGGGGGGAGAAGTAGTCAACAGAAGAAAAAAAGAAAAAGAAAAAGAATTCTCATATAACCATTAAAAGGGGTTTGTGGTTGTATTTAGAATCTCATATGATTTAAGTAGATAGATATGCTGTTTAATTTTCTTCTGTAAATTGCTTGTATTTTAATAATTTGTTTTTTTAATTATATGGAAAATTTATATTTTTACAGGTTCCTCCCATTCACGTCAGGAATAGATTTTAAGTTCTTTGATCCCTTTTTGTATAAGTTAAGAACTTAGAGATTTGTGGTGTAATTTTGTCATGCAGTAAACATGTAACCTATATAGAATATTATATTCGTAATATTTTGTTTTTGAAATATTAAATGTATCAACCTATGCTTGGGATATTAGAATGTACTTGTAACAGTCCGGCTCGACTTGCTATATATTGTCCGCTTTGGGCCTTACCGCCCTCACGGTTTTGTTCCTGGTGACGCGAGCCCACTTCTGAGCCTGACGCCCCAAAACGCGTATAACAAGTTGGCAACCAGCACCACTTATAAGGCCAGCAACACAACCCTCACCCGCCGATGTGGGATCTTACAATCCACCCCCCTTCAGGAGCCCGACGACCTCGTCGGCACAACCGGACAACCAGTGAGGTCGGCTCTGATACCAAATGTAACAGTCCGGTCCAACTTGCTATATATTATCCAATTTGGGCCTTACCGCTCTCACGGTTTTGTTCCTAGTGACGCGAGCCCACTTCTGAGCCTGACGCCCCAAAACGCGTATAACAAGTTGGCAACCAACACCACTTATAAGGCCAGCAACACAACCCTCACCCGCTGATGTGGGATCTTACAGTAGTAGACTATGTTAGAATATTAAACTGTGTGTGTGTGTGTGTGTGTGTGTGTGTGTGTGTGTGTGTGTATGAAATCTTCGTGCTGGAATTGGTTCTTTTAATTATTAACTTATGTGTGTGATGTAAGATGGTGTTTGGGAATGAATATGGTCTTGAGCATAATCTGGAGTGAATTATGCAGTTGATTGTACTAAACATGGATGTGATTGTGGATGAGATGTGATTCAAAATGTGTGCAGGTACATTGTCGATAACTTGGGATCTCCCGGTATAGGGGAGACTCTGCCGAAATTTTGTTAGAAATTTCGAAGAGTAAAAAAAAAAAAAAAAAATTTTTTTGTGCTCCATCTACCCTTTATAAGGGGAAAGATTAACGGAAAAACTAATAGAAAAATTAGGGTTGTTACAATACCCTACAAAAGTCTACCACTTAATGTACGTGACCACATTGTCATGCACGTGTAGGAATAGAATAAAAGGAAGAAGAAAACAAAAGAAGAAGAAATAAAACAAAAGAAGCAAAGTTAGATACAAGAAAAGTGAAAAGAGAAAATAAAATAAATACTATAATTTGTACTAGAATTTACCTCCACGGCAACGGCGCCAAAATCTTGACATGACCAAAAGATTGATGTCTTCTCCTAAGTGTAGGAGTGTCGAAGTAATAAATAACCCAGCAAGACCGGGGTCAAACCACATGGAGGTTAATTGTATAAATAATAATAATAATAAGATGAAGAAGAAGAAGAAGAAGAAGTTAAAGAGGACTTTGAGATGTAAGAATAATGTGAAGCTTAAACAATAAAAACAAATGTCAAGGTTAGAGGATCCACTAATGGTATTTCAAACAAGTATAGTATAAATTCTTTTTATTACTCAATTGAAAACCACACACAAAGAAGGTTCCAATCGGATCATAAATGGTTAACATGATTACATTAGTCATCTTATTCGAATAATGCTAATACTTGTAAATGTTGTCAGGTATTCATGATTATAACTTATGTTAACAACAAATCAAGTTTCTTTCATAGCACAAGTGTTGGTTATACCATACGGTTGGGCTATGAAATTGCCAAGTATTTGTTGTACCAAGTGTTATACAACATAAATCTAGATTAACCATTTAATAAGCAAAGTATTAAGAGTGATCAAGATAACAAATACAAAACTTGTTAGTATCAAACATTAAAGTCCATGTTGAGTTTACACTATACTTATTCTTACACCATTAGTGTAACCTTTTCACATTGAGATAATAAACTTAGCTAAACATAATGAAAAAGAGAAACATAAATAAACAAGATGAGAACATAATTATATAAGTATAGTAAAGGAAATGAATGACATAAACAAGATATTAATGAAACTATAACATGAAATAAAACTAGAACATTAAAACTACAAAGAAAGAAAGTAAGTAAGTAAATGATCTTGATCTAAAAACGAAGATGCCTAAATGCATGGAAAATACCTTCTTTTATAGGCTAAAATTCAAAACTATTGATTTGATGACTAATTGTTGAGTGGGTGGCCACCTCTTGACATGGTAACAATCATTATCTTCTTGTCTGTAGAAAACGTCATTACTAACATCAGAATTTGAGCAGATAGTCTATATGGAAATTTTGGAAAATTGTCTCAGCTTTCTAACAAAACAAGAATTGATGCATTTGGACTTCTATAACTCGAGATATGAGCTGAACACTGAATAGTGTCTGGGCTGCAGGATAGATTTCAACTTCTCTGTTGTTGCTACAATTTGAACTTGAAAACGATACTTTTGAATCTTGGACTCTCATAAAAGTTTTAGGTTTATGTATTATCTTTTCATACATATAAACCAGACCTAAATCCAAGTTCTACAGCTCCAGTTATGATCCAATAACTGAATGGTGTTTCAGTTTGGACTGAACCAGCACATCTTTTCTAAGCTTAACCCTTTCTTTGTCTTCTCAATTTTAGTAGTTAAATTCATCAATCAATTCTTTAATTTATGTGATAGGTCTGCAATTAAGATGAATATTTACCATAAATTAAATGTATCTTATATAATTAGACATGTTATTATAAAACATGCTCTAGTTAAGGAGATATTGATACTTTAAGTGCAAAATAATGATATAAAACCTTGATAAAAATACATTTTTAAGTACTAATCATTATCATAGGTTTAAAACCCAACTCGGGGTTCGGCCTAGGGCCAGACCAGGGTTACGGGTCGGGTTGACCATTGACTCGGGTTAATGTAAATATAAAAATGGTTATTATAATAGTTCTAAAACTCGACTAGGTGATCAAACCAGGGCAGGCCAAGGTCACGATTTGGGATGAACATTGACCTGGGTCAGCGTAAGGATAAAAATTATTATTATCATAGTTTGAAAACCCGACTTGAGGATAGCGAGGCCAGACCCGGGTCACGAGTCGGGTAGACCATTGATCCAAGTCAACATAACGATGAAAATAATTATTATTATGATTTTAAAATCCAACTCGGGGTTTAGCCTGGAGCTAGGCCCGGGTCACTTGTTGGTTTGACCATTGACTTGAGTCAATATATAGATAAAAATTATCATTATCATAGTTTGAAAACTTTACTTGAGGATCGATCAAGGGCCAGACCCGGGTCACAAGTCGGGTAGACTATTGACTCGAGTCAACATAAGAATAAAAATAGTTATTATCATTATTTCAAAACTTGACTCGAGGTTCGGCCTAGAGTTAAGCCCGGGTCACCGGTCAAGTTGACCATTGACTCAGGTTAGCATAAGTATAAAATGATTAATATCATAGTTTTAAAACTGAACTCGAGGTTCAACTAGGGGCTAGGCCTGGGTCACGAGTCAGGTTGACCATTGATCCAGGTTAACATAAGGATAAATATGGTCATTATCATAGTTTTAAAACCTGACTCTAGGGTCTACTTAGGGTTAGACCCAGCTCATGAGTCGGGTTGACCTGACCCAAGTCAACGTGAGGATAAAAGTAGTTATTATCATATTTTGAAACTCAACTCGGAGATCATTCGAAAGCCAGACCTACGTCATGGTTTAGGTTGACCATTGACGTAGGTCAACGTCTAGATAAATTACTTATGTTTTATCTTAGGTTGTTTAAGTCATGGATTGACTTGAGTTTTTGACCGGGTAGGGTCAGATTAATTATTCATCTATTTTTTCTTAAACTTAGATTGGTTCAGATCTCGGGTCGAGTAAGTTTCATCTATTGTCTACCAAACATAAAATAAAGCAATTATTCAGTCCTATCTACACCAAACATAGGACAAGATAGTTAGTTGTCCAATCTTGTGTCACATGATTTAAATGTACGGAGAGAAGCATTGTTTTTCTTTGTGCACGCGCTAAAATGAAATGGCCATGATGAGAATTAGTTTCTTAAAGTGCCTGCTAACACGATTGATGTATGTCGCAGACACACTTTTAGACAACACCCATAGGTGGATAGACACTTCCAAAAGTCAAACCATGTGGGAGAGCTTGCTAACACGAGGTCTTACCAGCAATTGCACACTTACGTGTGGGTTGAGGGGCACAGTGATTCTCATGAGGTCACCCATTCTAATACTGTTCTAACTCAAACACGTTTAACTTTGGAGTTCTTATGGGATCCAGTGTATCATAATCCAATTTTTTACTTCTTTTATTTTATTTTATAAAAAAATAAAAAAATAAAAATGAAAAAAATAATAAAATAAAATAAAATAAATGAAGAATAAATTGAAATTTAGATCAAAACAACATAAATTGAAAGTTTAGGGACTTAATTGAACTTAAAATTAATTTAATTAATGAAATTAGGGATTTAATTAAAAAAATACCAAAGTTTGAGGTTAATTCAGGTTAAAATTACAAGAAAATAAAATCCAAAGATCATTTTGTAAATGATGCTTAAATGCAGGGGGCTAATTACAATTTACACAGGAGCTTGATTATAAAATTTCAGAATTTCGATGACCAAATTGAAAATAGCCATTTTAATCAAGAAAATAACGCTGTTTCAAAAACCATTCATCGCCTTCTTCCTCTTAACCGTTTCAACAATAAAGGCACTAAAACCGTTTCACTCATGGACCACGTCTCCCAGCTGCTATCTTTCGCTCCCACGATGCGCGAACGCTTGGCATTCCCTGGCTATAAAAGCCAAAGAAAAGGCCAATAAAAAAGAAACAAACTGAAGAATACCAGAGGTAAAAAGACAGGGACGAGGAGAGAATACCATAGAAAAAAAAAAAACACAGGGAACTGGTGAAAAACCAGAAGGGGCTGTTGAAGATCATCAACCTTAATCTATGACTTTCCATACATGCACTCTTTTGATCCACAATCATAGGAGCTCATTTAGCTAATCCCTTCCTTTTCTCTTGTAATCAATTATGTAATACGTTATACAAACAAGTGTGTGTGTGTGTGTGTATAACACTTACCACCAAAGATATGTGGTTGTTCTCAACATTCTCAAGGGCAAACACAGAGAGAAAAACCAGAGGGGCGAGCAGACGAAAACAAACGAGCAAAATACAGAAGAGGACATAACACGAGGGAGCAAACACAAGGAGTAGCACAGGACAAAAGAGAACAGAAAGGAAAGGAAAAACAGAGACAGAGACAGAGGGGAACACAGGCGAACAGAGGAAAGGACAGACGCGAAGGAGGGAGGAAAACAGATGAAAACCGAGAGAACCAGCGGACGAACAGAGGAAACTAGAGAACAACACAAGAGGAACAACGCAGGGGGACGCGAATGAAGAAGAATATAAACACAGACACAGAGAGACAAATACAGAGAGAGAATAGGCGACCTAAGAAAGACAAGAAGAAGCAGAGGAGAAAGGAGGCACAGAGGGATCTAAAGCAAGCCACCGTCTTCGACTTCGCCTCCCTGCACAGGTAAGTTCTTCATTTCCCTCTCCTTCGCAATTATAATTACGTAGGTACTGTAGAGCCGGTTTGTTTTAGTGTTGCTTCAGCATTTTAGTGGCCGTTTGGTAGTGTGGCTGCGGGTGAGGTTCACCCGCAGCCACACTACCCAGTGTTTGGTTAAAGAAAAAGTAGGGTGTTTTGCTGGTAAGACCCACTAATATTTGAGGCTGCACCGCAGGTTTTGAAAAGCAACATTTTGCTGCTTCTCATGCTGCTGACCCAACCTTAACAGTGAAGCATGGCTCCACTGAGCACTGTTCACGTAAACAATTTTTTTTTTTTTGAAAAACTAGTGCGCAAAGTTTTTTTTTTCCTGAAAAACTAGTAAAATTAATTAATTGCACTCGTATTGTTCACGTGAAATATATATATATATTTTAAAAAAATTAGTTTAAGGTAAATTAAATTTATTCGTACTGTAATCTCAATTTTATTCCTGATAATATTTTACTTAATTTTATTGCACACAGGATAAATCATGATAACTGTAGTTATTGTCGAATGAATTTTGTACATAATGAAATTGTTGATTTTTTTTTTCAAATTGTGTTTTACTCGAAAAACTAGTACTTAATATTATTTAATAACACTACATAAATTAGAAGAATATCGCATAATGACGTAGCATTTGTGAAATTTAATCGCAATTCCAATTATGTTATTGCCGGGTCCGGCCTAGTAAAAAAAATTCAGTTTTTATTTTTTCAGTTTTTATTTTTATTTTTATTTTAATTGTGTTCTATTCAAAAAATTAGAAGGAGATCGTTTGATGACGTAACAAAAGATTCAGTTTTTGTTGTTGCGCGCTTAAGAAACCATGAAAAATATAGTCCTTGTTGGATAGATTTTGTATGTGATGACATTGCACATAGTTTAATGGAATAATAAAAAAAATTTGATATCAATATTATTTATTTTATGATGTAATAACAGTAATTAAATTTACAATATTTAAATTAAAAATCATTAGTGTGTATATATATATATATATATATATATATTATTTTATAACCTCAATTTGAAAAGCATTTTTTTAACCAAACACATTAAACTACTTTTTCTTCAACCTCAATTTCAACCACAGTTTTAACCAAACACCTATTTTAAAGTAAACCACGGTAAACAAATGTTTGGTAACGAATAAAACTCTATTCACTGTTTATAGGCCCATTATTTTTTGAGTTGAAAATACAGGATCATTGAAAGTAGCACAATTTTTACTTTTTATCGTAGAGAGTGAATTATACTCTCCGTTCACGTGAACAGTGAAGAATATCTCTACTTGTTCCGGCCGAATCAACTCTATTCACTGTTTATAGGCTTGTTATTTTTTGCGTTGAAAATACAGGTCACTAAAAGTAGAACAATGTTGCTTTTTACTGTAGAGAGTGAATTATACTCTCCACTGTTCACGTGAATAGTGGAGAATATCTCTACTTGTTCTGGCCAGATCGGATCCGGTCCAAAGCTAAATACATTGAACCGGGTCCGACCCAGTAAAATAAAAAAATTAAATTAAATTATATTTTTATTTTTAATTGTGTTTTATTCGAAAAACTAGTGTTTGACATTATTGAATGACACTCCATAAATTAGACGGAGATTACTTGATGACGTAGCATTTGTAGAATTTGATTGCAATTCCAAATTTTTTCCTGATGTTGTTGCGCGTTTAAGAAACCAAGGACATTGTAGTCCTTGTCGAATGTATTTCATACGTGATGAAATTGTAGATAGTTTAATAGAATATTAAAAAATATTTTATATAAAGTATTATTTATTTCATGATGTAATAGTAGTAGTTAAATCTACAATACTTAAATTGAAAACCATCAATATTAATATGTATTTTTTAAAATTATTTTATAACCTCAATTTGAAAAGCATTCTTAACCAAACACATTAAACTACTTTTTGTTCAACTTCAATTTCAACCACAGTTTTAACCAAACATATATAAATATCAAACCAGCCTCACTCAAAAATACTTTTGATAAAACAACTTTTTTCAAACCACAATTAGAAAAGTTATCACAATACCAAACACACTAATGCAAATTTAATTCACTACTTATTATTCAGCCAACATATAATTCACTGGTTTGTGCATGCACGCGTGAATCAGTTCACGCATGCCTGCTACCTAGCCAGGTCACTGGCTTGGGCCAGTGACCGAGCTGGGCCGCTAGATCAAGCCTAACCTGTACCAACTGAATTAGATCCAGTCTAAAAAATAAAAAAATAGTTTTTTTAATATAAATTTTGTAGATTTATTTATTGGTGCCAGAGTCAGGAATACTATACTGTTTAGGTTATGTAATATTTGTCAACACTAGAGTTGGAAATATTCATAGGTGAATATTCACTAACGTTAGAGTCGGAAATATTATAGGAAGACCATAATCATAGCATAAAACAATAACCTCTTAGCAATTTAAGACAAAACCAACAATACAACCTATCTCAGGTAGGACGGTTAAGAGGTGATAATATATTTTCTTTTGCGTAATTTGTCACGTATCATATAATCTTTATTAACTAGTTAGGGTTCTTAGTAACCATAATATTAGATGACGACTCTTTAAATAAGATATTTTTCCATCAAAAAATAAGATATCAATTTTTTTTTATATAAAATATTAATTTATTAAGATTATTGTGATGTGGGGGTGCAATATGGTGTATTGTGCTAGATGTATAAGTGCACCAATTGGTTTCGTCTTGAAAAGAATACCCTATATAACATAGAGTAGACCCATTAAATCCATTGGTTGATACGCTAATATTTCAAAACTATGACAATACGAGGCCAATACAATAAATTATAAAGATTGCACAAAATCATAACAAACATATTTGCCAATAAAAAGAAAATTAAAACACAAGTTTCACTGTACACTCATACACGAATTACTATTCAGGACAATAGTGTGGTTATATTTTTACCATATTCCTTGGTATTGAGGATATTTTTTTGTTTTTGTATAGCCCATTAGTCATTTAACATTTATTTGAGGATATGTTTGTTTTTTAATTTTTTTATATATAGTAAAATAACTTCATTACCCTTTATAATATATTTTTTAACTTGCTTGTTTTTTTTTTTTTTTTTTTGCTTTTCAATTCTTGGAAAACAGTTACAAGACAAGTTTGCCTTTAGCTTAAAAAATCTAAAACATGAATGCATGGTCATTTTGTATTTTCATACTGGTTTTTATGTTAGTTTTATTATAATCGAGGACAATTTGATCTTTTAATGTTTGTTAATTAAATACAAAAAGATAAAAATTGTTGGCATGTACTTACCCATGTAGCACTTATTAGTGGCAGAACCAAACCTTCTGCTATATCATTAGATGAGTCGTCGTGTCTTTTTTCTCTTGATACGATGCGAGTCAATGGTGGTTTATCACCGGTAGATCTTTTTTTCCTTCGCCTCCATTTAGAAATGCATGTTTGTCCTTATTGTTTTTGGTATTTTGATATTAGTCCTTATTCTTTTGATTTTTAAGTTTGCTTTTTAGAACTTTTGTATAATTATTTTTTTTAATTTACTCATTCAATTCTAATTTGTCATATTTTATTTTTTAAAATTCAATCCTTATTGTTTTGATTTTTGATTTTTTTTCCTAGTCTTGTTGTAAAAGTTATATCTATTTTCAATTTAAAACTCAATTCTAATTTGTCATGTACATAATATATATTTTTTCAATTTGTTACTTCTTCTTTTAATTTCTAATTTATTGTGGGCTCATTTATCAAGGTTTTGATTATTTTAATTTCACCCTCCAATCCAAAGTTTTTTTTTTGTTTTTTTTTTTCTAATTTAGTCCTTATACTTTTGATTTTTTTTTGTGTCTTCAACTTAACTCTTCAATCAAAGGATTGTGCTTGCCTTTAAATTTATTTTTTATTTTAATTTTCACTTTTATTTTTTAAATTGTTATTTTTTAATTTTAGATCTTTTTGTCTAATTTTTTTCCAGTTTCATATTTCACTGTTTGATTATTGAGGATTAGACTTCTCAGTTTTTCCATGCATGTTGCTTATGGTCTAATGACCCGTGTCATGAGTTTTAAAAGTCATTTATTAACACGACCAAAAGATTGATGTCTTCTCCCAAGTGTAGGAGTGTCGAAGTAATAAATAACCCGGCAAGACCGGGGTCGAACCACATGTAGGTTAATTGTATAAATTATAAACAACAATAATACAACAACAACAACAACAATAATAGTAATAGTAATAGTAATAGTAATACTAATACTAATACTAATAATAATAGTAATAGTAATAATAATAGTAATACTAAAACATTGAACACTGACAAATCTGAAACACATTTAAACAAATATAAGAAATAACAAAACAAAAGAATATACTATTAAGAAAACCAAAAGACACAAGGATTCACAAACGAAGGCTCAAATCCAATCTAAGCTTTTTACAGCTTTCTTTAGTTGACCAATTTATGCGACTCATAGAGGGATCAATTACAGGAGTGAAAGATTGTAGTTGGTTAATCAATTGTTCAGCAGTAGCAACAGAGATTATGATTTGTCATGCCGAAGATGTTAGAAATTCTTGTTTCACAGCATGATCAAGAAAAGACAACAATTTATCATCAAAACCATTAAGATTTAACAGACCTATGGGTTTATGGTGAATGTGCAGTTGAGCTTAAGAGGAAATATGAAAGATCTCTTCTAATGTGCCCAGACCACCTGGTAAGGCAATGAAAGCATCAGCGTGTTTAAACATTGCATTCATTCGATCAGACATTGTGGAGACCTGTAGTTCCTCTCCAATTGTTTTTCCAATGATCTCCCCTTGTGCTAAAGCTTTGGGGACAACCCCTAAAACTTGACTACCTTATAAAAATACAGCTATTGATACTCCCTCCAATAGCCCAAGGCTGCCTCCCCTATACACTAAATGAATCTTTCTCTCAGCTAGTACCTGACCAAGATGATTTGCTGATTCTAAAAACTCTATTTTCTTCCCAGGACTAGATCCACCGAAAACACAAATATTTTTTATGTGATGACTTGAGGAACCTGTCATTTCTACACACTTCTATATATGTTGAATGTATGGGTTGAATAGAAATTAAGGAAAGGAAGAGAAGATTTTATTGATGAGAACTTGAAAATGCAATCATACCACCTATATGTAGGCCAGCTGGAGTCTCTCTCTCTCTCTCTCTCTCTTTATTTTTTTTTTGAAAAAGCATGTGTATGTACAGGTAGTTATGATTGTGGCTCATACCTTCCCTTGGTTTTACGTCCAAGAACAGCTTAAACACCCTCTATGGGTCGGGGATAGGCTTCCTATCCAGTTTTCTTAAAAACTAGCAAACAAGGTCTTTTTTAGTCAGATTCCCAAGACTGTGTCAAGCATGTTCTTTATGGAAATGGGGTAATAAGTCATGAAATGCATAACACATATCTCCACCAGGATATGTTTCTAAAGTTAATAGAAGATTATCTAAAGAATCCTTATGTTTTGAAATAAATCCTAACTTTTGATAATTTTCACAACCTTTGCAGAACATATTTGTGTCTTTAAACATGATGGGCCAATAGAATCCATATTGTAAGATTGTTGCAGCCGTCTTTTTGGACGAGAAATGACTCCTCCATACCTCAGAATGATAAAATTTAATGACACTACTTACCTCATTGTCGGGAATGCATCTTTGAAAATTTTGATCAGGATAATATTTGAATAAGTAAAGGTCATCCCAATAAAAGTTTTGCTCGCTTAAAAACTTTCTTTTGTCTTTGGTACTCTAGTGAGCTAGCAAAAATCCTAAAGCAAGAAAATTGATATTTTTAGCAAACCAAAGCTTTGAACTATGAGAAAGTAAGGATTCGTTAAGAAAGTAATCATTGATTGGTATGATGTCGGATGTCAAATCTATTGTCACTCTTGACAAAAGGTCCGCATCAACATTTTCGATGCCTTTTTCATCCGTGATTTCTTCTTGAGAATAAATCATTTGCAAATCTTCATATTCATCCAACTCAATTTTACTAAAAATAGATTCAAGTTGATCATAAACTAATTCTTCAATATGATCCACTTCTTGTAAATCATTGTCATCTCCCAGTTGCTTACAAATGTTGAAAATATTCATCTCCAATGTCATGTTTCCAAATGATAGCTTCATCAGTCCATTCCTACAATTAATCAATGCATTAGAAGTTGCAAGAAATGGACGTCCTAAAATAACAGGAAATGAATTACATGCTTCAACAAGTTGTGTGTCCAAGACAATAAAATCCACAGGATAAATGAATTTATCGACTAGTACTAACACATCTTTAGCTATTCCTGTAGGCACTTTTATAGATCTATCAACAAGTAAAAGAGAGTTACATATGTTGGTTTTAACTCATCTAGATTGAGACTTTGAAAAACTGAATATGGAAGTAAATTCACACTAACTCCAAGATCAAGTAAGGCTCTTTTAATTTTATGTTCTCCAATAAAGCAAGAAATTGTAGGACAACCAGGGTCTTTATATTTCAAAGCATTATTGTTTTGAAGAATGACACTTACTTGTTCGGCTAAAAAGACTTTTTTTTACATTCAGTTTTCTCTTCACAATGCACATATCTTTTAAAAATTTAGCATAAGAAGGAACTTGTTTAATAGCATCCAACAAAGGTATATTGATCCTTACCTGTTTAAAAGTTTCAAAGATTTCAGAGTTGTGATTGACTTTCTTTTGTTTGGTGAAGACATGAGGAAATGGGAGTGCTAGTAGGGAATCAATGTTTTCTTTGCAATATTCAGATTTAACCACTTCCTTACCCTTAGAGATTGACTCATCATCTTTCTCACAAGGTTTAAGAGTGAGTTTTTCAATAACCACTGCGAAGGGTGATGACTGATTTGACTTGATCCAAGTATTGGCTTCCAAAACTACTTGCATTTGCATTGTATTACCCCTTGGGATTTTGTTGTGGTTGAGATGAAAACTTACCTTTCTTTTGGAAACTGAGAGCAGATGTCAATTTTGCAAGAGTATCTTTAAAATCTGTCATGCTTTGAGCAAATTGAGTATTAATTGTCTCTTGCTATTCAATAAATTCATGCAATATTTCCTCAAGATTTTTTCTAAGAGGTGGAACATGAGGAGGTGCATATCCATGAGAAATTTGGAAATTATAGTGTGCTTGAAATGGTGGTTGTGAAGTTTATGCATTATTACTATCACTTTTTCAACTGAAATTTGGGTGATTTCTCCAACTAGGGTTGTATGTTTGCGAGTATGGATTATGATTGGGCATTTGAAAAGTGCTTAAAATATGGGCTTGTTCATGGAGGCATTTCTTAAAAGAAGGCAAAGTTGGACAATCATTGGTTCGTTTCACAAATTTGACACACAATGTCTTGAACAGATTTTAATTGACCACACTTTTTTAATTCTAGTACCTCGACTTTTCTAGCTAAAGATATAAACTTGGCTTGGAGGTCATGATCTTCCCTAAGGTTGTACTACCTCCACTAGATGTATGAGTTTCGGTTTTACTTGGTGCCTCATAAGTGCATGTAGTGTCCCAATTTTGAGCATTTTTAGCTAACAAATCTAGGTACTCCATTGCTTCATGAGGATCTTTGTCTTTAAAAGTTCCATTGCTCATCAATTCCACTATTTGCCTATCTTTAGGTGTTAACCCTTTATAAAAATATGAAACCAATCTCCATGTTTCAAAACCATGATGAGGGAAAATATTAAGCAAGTCTCGATATCTATCCTAACATTGGTAAAATGTTTCTCCTAGGTTTTTAGTGAAAGTGGTGATTTGTCTTTTAAAAGAGTTTGTTCTATGAGAAGGGAAAAAATTCTTTAAAAACTGTTGTTGCATTTCATCCCAAGCACGAATAGATCATGATCTCAAATTTTATAGCCATGTTTTAGCTTTATCTTTTAATGAAAAAGGAAAAAGCTTTAATCTGATGGTGTTCATGGTACAATTTGAGTTATTATAGGTGTTATAGACCTCCTCAAATTCCTTTAAATGCAAGTATGGATTTTCTAAATCTAAGGCATGAAAAGAAGGTAAAATTTGAATAATGCCTAGCTTAAAATTGAAATGAGATGTATCAGGAGGGAAAACTATGCATGAAGGTGCACTTTTTTTTTGGGATTCATGTGGTTTCTAAGTGTTCTAACACAGTTATTCTCATTATGAAGCGACTGGTTATCTTATTCGACCATATTTTCTAAAAATGATGAGAATACCCTACAAAGTCTACCACTTAATGTACGTGATCAAACTTTTATACACGTGTAAGAAGAGAATAAAAGGAAGAAGAAAACAAAAGAAGAAGAAACAAAACAAAAGAAACAAAGTTAGATACAAGAAAAGTGAAAAGAGAAAATAAAATAAAAATTATAATTTATACAAGAATTTACCTCCCCGGCAACGGTGCCAAAAACTTGACACGACCAAAAGATTGATGTCTTCTCCTAAGTGCAGGAGTGTCGAAGTAATAAATAACTCGGCAAGATCAGGGTCAAACCACAGGGAGGTTAATCGTATAAATTATAAACAACAAGAATACAACAACAACAACAACAACAACAACAATAATAATAGTAGTAGTAGTACTAATAATAATACTAATAATAATAATTGTAATAGTAATAGTAGTAGTAGTACTAATAATAATACTACTAATAATAATTGTAATAGTAATAGTAGTAGTTGTAGTAGCAGCAGTAGTAGTAAAGAAGAAGAAGAAGAAGAAGAAGAAGAAGTTGATGAGAAATTCGAGATGGAAGATCAATGTGAGGATTGAATAACGATAATAGCAAATGTCAAGGTTAGAGGATCCACTAATGGTATTTCAAACAAGTATAGTATAAACTTTTATTATTCAACTAGATACCACACACAAAGGAGGTTCCAATCGGATTATAAATTATTAACATGATTACATTAGTTATCTTATCCAAATAATGATAATACTTGTAAATGTTGTCAGGTATTCATGATTATAACTTATGTTAACAACAAATCAAGTTCCTTTCATAGCACAAGTGTCGGTTATACCATACGGTTGGGCTATGAAAGTGCCAAGTATTTGTTGTACCAAGTGTTATACAACATAAATATAGATTAACCATTTAACAAGCAAATTATTAAGAGTGAACAAGATAACAAATACAAAACATGTTAGTATCAAACATTAAAGTCCATGTTGAGTTTACACTATACTTATTCTTACACCATTAGTATAACCTTTTCCCATTGAGATAATAAACTTAGCTAAACATAATGAAAGAGAGAAACATAAATAAACAAGATAAGAACATAAATAAGATAAAAGTTAGCTAAGTAAAGGAAAGGAAATGAAAGGCATAAACAAGATATTAATGAAAGCAAAACTTAAGCATTACAAAAAATACAAAGAGAGAAAGCAAGAGCATGATCTTGATCTGGAAACTAAGATGCCTAAATGCATGGAAAATGCCTCCTTTTAGAGGTCAAAATTGGAAACTATTGATTTGATGACTAATTGTTAAGTGGGTGGCCAACTCTTGACTTTGTGACAATTCTTATCTTCTTGTCTGCCAAAAACATCATTGATAACGTTAGAATTTGAACCAGCCTTACTCATGAAGTTCTATAAAATTGTCTCAGCTTTCCAGGAAAAAAAAATTGAGGTCATTTGGACTTCTAAAACTCGAGATATGGGCTGAATACTGAACAGTGTCTGGGCTGCAAGATAGATTCAGACTTCTACGTTGTTGCTAAGATTTGGACTTCTAAACAGCAGAATTGAGTCTTGCGTTCCCATGAAAGTTTTAGGCCTATGTCTTAGCTTTCCATCCATATAAAACAGACCTACATATGAGATCTACAGCTCCAGATATGACCTAATTATCGAACAATGTTCCATTTTGGACAGCACCAGCATGTCTTTTTTAAGTTTGACCCGCTATTTATCCTTTCAATTTCAATACTTCAACTCATCAATCAATCCTTTCATTTATGTAATAGGCCTGCATTTAGGATGAATATTTACCATAAATTAAAGGTATCTTATGGTATCAGACTTGTTATTGTAAAACATGCTTTAGTTAAGGAGTTATTGATACTTCAAGTGCAAAATGATGATATAAAACCTTGATAAAAATACACTTTTAAGTAGTAATCATTTATCATATAGTTTTCAAACCCAGCCAAAGAGTTGACCTAGGGCTAGTCCTGGGCACAAATCAAATGGGTTAGGCCAAGTTAACCCAAGTCAGGTGGGTTGACCCAACTCACCCTATTTTTTTTATTTTATAAACATGTAGAAATAATATCATTTTGAAAAAACAAGTTTAAAGAAAAAAAATGTCATGGGATTTTTACTAGGTTTTTCTAAGGCTAAATGAGTTACAGGTCAACTTGGTTTTTTTACCATACATATCAGGTCAATTTTTTCTCTATTTTTATTGAAACCCGATTCAACCTAAGCCTTGTATAACCTAGACCATTGGTCCAACCACTAAATTGTGTTGGGTTTTAAAATAGTGATATATCGGGTTATCTTGATTTCATACCTTGACTACAGATTTGGAAAGTTAACGCAAGTCCATATTTTTTTTTCACTTTGTTTGTAATATATTATGTTTTTTTATTTTTATCCTTTTTTTTTATTGTTTATTTTTTTCCTTAGCCCTTTCATAGAAGTTTTATTGGGTTTTAGTTCTATCATTCAATCCAAATTTTTGGTATATTAGATTTTACAACTTGGTCCTAGTTCTTTAGAATTTTTTAATCATTTTGTTAATGTTATTATTATTTTCAATTGAACTCTCAAATCAAAAAATTATTGTTGTCCTATAATTTATTTTTTATTTCAATTGTAATCTTTATTGTTTATTGCTTTTTTTTATTATGAATCTTTTTGCGTGGTTTTTTTTTATTTAAAAACCTGATTATGAGTTTGAAAAGTTAATTGAGTTAATTGAGATTGACATCTTTTTTCTAGCATATTTTATTTTTCAATGCAAATTTGACAAGGTAACCTAAAATGACTAACCTCTTAATCCCTAATTTTTATTTTTTATATATTTTTTTTTATATTTAATTGGTTGAAAATTAAATAATATAGTTTTTCCACTCAAGATCATTGTCACTTTTTTAAAAAATTTATTTGTTCGTTTGCTATTATTGACTTTTTTTTGTCATTTTATTCAAATAAAACCAAATTGTTTGATAATTAAAGAATCAAGGGGGAAAAAGAACTAGCAACGAACAGAAACAAAGACATCAAATATCAAACCCATCTCTCTCGCACCGTGCCATGTCCACAGTCCCATAAATCACATGTCTGTTAACAGAAGAATCGACAAACTACGAAGAAGAGCCAGCAATAAAATATTAATAAACAAGCTGGGTGCATACGTACGGTCATGTTTCCCGCTAATGTCAGCGTCAACAACTAGTTTTATGAAAACTATGCCACATATAAACAGTGGACTTAGCATATAGCAAGACAATAGAAACACTCTAGAACCCGGGGAGATCAGCACGGAAGAATCTGAATGTGGGCCCAAGTCCCACCTCCCAGGCACCAAAGTCTGGAATCGTCCTTGGAGATCAGAGGATTAATAGATGGACATTTGCAGGAGCCTCTTTTAGGAGCCGCCTTGCCTCATCTCTTGCTTTCCGCGTTGCTTTATTTTCTTTCTCAACCCAACCATCGAGATACCGGATGAATGGATCGATTACAAGTATATTAAGCGCAGTGGCATTTTTAAGCAGATATCTCGCAAACTCAATATCGTCTAAGCGGCTTCGGAAACCGAACATATGAACCTCCTTCAGAAATTCATGGGTAAATGCAGTTCCATGTCCAGAAAATATATTTTTGCATCCTCCAGTCCTAAATGGAGATTTGAGTCGCCATAAAAACTGCAAGAACAAGGAGGAACATTCAAGTACCTTGCTAAACAGCTGATAGCAAGGGGATGTTTGAGACAGTGCAAGTACGCAACACGCACTCTTTGGATGCTTAGTTATTAAAGACCAATTAAGACTTGCAGCAAGAATTTAACTAAATGACAACTAATAATCCAAAATGCTGCTTTGATCCTCCAAAGACCAAACATATGAAACACCATTGCCAATGTCACAGTACCGAAACATTTCTATTGGGCATGACATGCCCCAGACATGGTCGCATGTTCGTTTTGTTCAGACATCCAATTAAGCAACTCAACCAAGAAGCCAGAAGCTATAAAGTTGCTGATATATGTAGCCTATGAGAATAAGATACTGGGGCAATAAATTCCAGAACTCAAACAACTTCGAGCAGAATCTAGAACTTACTTTCACCTGGAGCAGTTGCAAGAAAGGTGATGCTCTCAGAAGATACCACAAGGCGGTATCATAGGATTCATGAACTAAAAGGGTCAATACCTTAAGATTAACCAGTCTGGGGAAGACAGTTAAACTTGTGTTGACCTGTAGAATGGAAAGGAATATGTTATAATAAGTAGATTAAACACATAACAAAGGGGGAAAAAAAGGCCAACAATCAACTTTCATATACCTCTAAAGGGACAATCCTGAGCCCAAGACTTTTTAGCTGAGGGGCATTGAACGCAAGATGGTCGCAGATATTAGCAACGTAATCGAAAGTTGAATCGCAAATGTCAATTATTGCATCTTCAAGTTGAGGTACACAATTGAGTGAAAAGTTAACCTTTCTGCCTCTATATATAAAGGAGACAAGGTTTGCTGCCCATATCTCAATGTTATCCAAAGAACGGCAATCAGATACTTCCAAGTACCTCAGCCGAAGGGATGGGCCAGAAACTCTTAAATTAACCAACTTGGGGACATTGCCAACAGAGAATCTTTCAAGAAGTAAGCAGCTAGATAATAACTTGTTAAGCTCATTTTCAGTGACCATTACATGCGTTAAAGAAAGCTCTACCAGAGACTTCAAATTGTTGAAACAGGGAGGAAGATGTAATATACATCCTGCTATACGCAAGTATTTGATAGAGGACAAGGCGTTTTCATCAGAAAAGAAGAAACACGGGAATGTGTACATCTCGGGATCCACGTCAATTTCCTGTTCTTCTGTCAAGTCCAGAATAAGGTTTTCAACCTTTCTTTCTATTGCGAAAGAAATCCATTTATCTATATAGCGAGCAGACCTGCAGTCCAGCTCATAACAAATCCAAAACTTGTTTATATTTTGGCCACTGTGTAAAGACAATACATTACTCACCATTCTTACGAAAGCTCTTCTTCTCATCAACGGATCAGGACGGGCCATGTGATTTACATTAAAGTTAAGATTAGGTATAAATGTCCATAGATTCCTCCATCTCCGTGAGAGTAAACTGGTTATCGCTGCGTCTTTAGGGGTCAAGAAGGAGAGAATATGGATAATAATTTCATCCGGCAAAGAAGAAATCCCATCCCTCTTCTTAGAGCTGGACGACTAATTATCAAAACAAACAAACAATTGAAAAAGACAATTAGCAGATTCCATAATACCAAGTTCACCTTTTCGTCAAACTCAACAGTGTTTCAAGTTGTTCGGCTAGACAGAACAAAGGAAAAAACAGTCTTCTATCGAAAATATATATATTTTTGCTAGAAGATAGAAGATAAATAGAGGCCGAGAGAGAATCCTTCGAGCGATAACCAGCCAAAAAAAATATTGACAGCATTGTTAATACATAGACACGGCCTTTCCCCTTTATTCCATGAATCTTAACTTTAAAAATTGCTAATTTACCAGCCAACCCGTTTCAGTTAAATTAAATAAAAATCGAAGCTTTACATAAATTCATCCATATCCACACACAATGTGTGTGTATCACAAACGGTTCGGTGGTTCTTTGCAAAGAAATTTAACAGGCTCTCAAATTATTGAACGGAGTAAAAGGAACAAATCCAGAAAGAAATTAAAAAAAACAGACTTTGGATCTTAAAAAATCTTCCTGCCAGGAGATTGAGAAGAAATAGAGACTATGCGAGGTAGCAGATTTGACTTACCTTACAACAGAAACGTGATTTCTTCATGCTATACATGGATGACACCCTCAGCATTGTAATTTTTTTGTTGGATGGCGATGATAAGTTATCTCAGATATCTACTATTACAGAGCTCCGGCAGGTCCCTCCAGTCCTCTAGTTTTTTCGCCTGCTGGGTGTCTTAGGAGAGATACAGCAGTTGTTCAGAATTTAAATATAGAGTTGTCAGATGCAGATACGGAGTTGAGACCTAGAAAGGGTGCCGACTTAGTGCTGTTTTCTCGGGCCCTAAGTGTTTCCGGGTCGTACCCAAAGGCAATGATTTTGCCAAAATTACGGTCTCATTACCTTGCAATTGCGTTATTGCATGCAAGTACACTTACAATTACAATTACATTATAATTAAAAAAATTCTGTTACAATCAATCCTAACCATTATAATTGTACAAGTACTGAGATCAAAATTCTAGCGCACCAAGATAAAAACAACCCGAAACATATTTAGAGTGAGATAAAAAAATTTTTCGCACATATGCGGCGTCGCGGTGATTATCCACCCTCAAGAAAAAATAAATTATATGGTTTATTCCTGACAAATATAGTGAGACAAGGAATTCTTGTCTCTTATTAGTAAAATATGAACTGGGAGTCGCCACCTAATATTCTGGTCACTAGGAACTCTAACTAGTCTCAGAGATGGGGTACGGAGACTGGTTGCGTAAAGGGAATGTATTAGCACTAGGCTGTATTGTTTTAATGTCTGATAAAATCTAAGGTTTTATTGTGGTTTCTAATTGTTTGTCCTGTCTGTCGAAGATTTAAGAAAAGCCCTTCTCTATAAGGAGGTTCTTATCTTAATGGGGTAAAACCTAATTGTTCTATGTTGTCAACAAGAAATACCTTTTTAATATCAGGAATATGTTTTACGTATAAATTTATAATCCATGATACTGAAACAAAACAAAATAATTTTTTTTTTATTTTTGAAATATTGATCAATGTTCTCTTAACTTTAATAAACTAGTTATTAAAGCTAAAATGCATGCTAAAACATTGTTTTTTGGTGTATGAGAAATACAATATGAATTTTTAGCTTTGAGACACTTGGCCGTATGCACAAAAACATTTTTTTTTTCTTTTTTTCAATTTTTTTTGTATTTTTGGAAGTTTTTGATGAAAAACCGGATATTTTAATACCGGATTTGTATTTTTACGACATGAAAATACTACCCGATATTAATCAAAATGACATAAAAACTATACGGAAAAATTATAAAATACTGAAACAAATATTTTTTAATTTTTCTCTTTGAAATGGGCCGGGTCAAGCCCAAATACATGGGTCGGTCTGAACCTGGCCCAACTACATGAGCCCAGCCCATATTAGTTGGTTATTGTGCACGAGCACAGTAACCAGCTTCTCCCCGCCTGCAGATGTGCACTGTGCACGTCTTGCATGGCAAGGGAAGAAACGAAGGCAAAATAAAAGGGCGGAGGGTTTACCTAGAGACGCCTCAATCGTCCAGCGGTGGCGAGGTGGTTCCAGCGGCAGTCCTCCTTCTTCCCTTCTTTGCGGTATGCTCTGTTTTTTTGTTCTTTTTTTTTTCTTTCCTTTTTTTCTCCTCTTTTCTGCTCTGTCCTCTCTCCTCTCTTCTCTCGTTGTCTCTCTCTTGGTCACTCTCGTCTTGTTTTTTTCATCCTCCTCCCCTGTTTTTATAGGCAAAAACAGGGGGGACGTGGCTGGGGCGGCCACTGTGCTACCACCCCTCCACCACCCGCCCAACACGTGGAAAGTGGTCGGCAAGTCGGCGTCTTTTTAAAGGGAAGGCAACGTCTTTTTGAAGGAGTCGGTGGCGGTGACAGAGGAAGGAAGAAAAATCTTCTTCTTCCCCTGTTTCACGCGTCCAGGGGAAGAAGAAGACTCACAGTGCCGTCAAAACAACACCGTTTTGGTTTTTTTTTGGAACAGTGCATGAAATGGTGTCGTTTTGCAAAAAACGTGTCGTTTCATTTAAATGAAAAGGCGGCAAAATGTGTCAGAGTTCACATTGGTTCTCAATTTGTGATTTGTTCAATCGCGTCCTTAATTGCAATTTTAATTGTAAAAATCAATTCAATTATATCCCTGCCAAATTCAAACAGCGGCCCTGAAGTTGGCTGTCTTTTTTCACTTTGGTCCTTGATCTCGAATTAGTGCAATATGACCCTCAATTGAGCAATAAACTTCTAATTTCTTCAATTGGGCCCCTGGTCTGGTTTTAATTTCAGCCCCTCTATTTACGCGCCTTTTCAATTTTGGTCCTTGGTTTTGGATTTCTTCATTTAAGTCCCTAATTAGCCATCAAACTTCAATATTTATGCAATTAAACCCCTGATTTGACCAAATTCACTCTAAAAAATTATAATTTGACCCAGAACTTTAATTTCTTCCAATTAAAGCCCAAATTAACTCCAAAATCAATTTTTCTTGCAATTAAAACCTCTATAAATTCAATTAAACCTCCAACAAAATTTAATTGAGTCCATAAACTTCTGATTTTGGACTTTTCTTCTTCAAATTGAATTTTCTTTATCAACAGGGCTCTCATCAATCAATGATATACCATCAAATTTTAATTTTTATATTTTTGAACATCCTCAATCAATTTTTGAGCATTTTTAGGGCGTTCTTGCATCCTCTTCTCACAGTTATATTTTTTTGATAATATTTTTTTGATTTTTTTGTATTTTATTATTTTTTGTGTAGGGACCCAAAAATAGGTTACAACAGTTGCCCCCCTCTTTACAATGCTTACGGAGCAAAGCTTTTGCGTAGTAAGTGTTGTAAAGATAAAAAAAAGTGGTCTTTCGAAACTAGTCTTCTCAAATTTGGTTGACTTAAAAATTCAACCGAACCCAAAGTCCTGTGTGTGGTTGGGCTAAACTGAGATTCCTTTCGTCAGTCCCCTCTAACCAGAACCAAAATCGTGTGTGTGTGTGGTTAGGATAGATTGAGATTCCTTTCGCCAATCCCCTCTAACCAGAACCAAAATCGTGTGTGTGTGTGGTTAGGATAGACTGAGATTCCTTTTGCGAATACCCTCTAACCAGAACCAAAATCCTATATGTGTGGTTAGGATAGACTGAGATTCCTTTCGCCAATCCCCTCTAATTAGAACCAAAATCCTATATGTTTAAACTCTTTTGTTTGTTGAAGAAAGATGGTCTATTTTCACGAGCGACCTGCCCATGCACTCACACTTACCCTGGTCTATTTTCAGGGGCGACCAACCCACACACTCATGCTGACACTGGTCTATTTTCATGGGCGACCTGCCCAAACATAAAAGGTAAGAGTGGTCTCATTGTAAAGGGTGACCTACCCAGGTGAAGGAATGGTCTCATTGTAATGGATGACCTACCCAGAAAAAAAAACATCAAGAATGGTCGAATTGTAATGGGTGACCTACCTAGATGGAAAAAGGAAGAGTGATCGTGTTGTAATGGGTGACCTACCCAAGTAGAGGAATGGTCTCATTGTAATGGGTAACCTACCCAGAGAAAAAAAACATGGAGAATGGTCGAATTGTAAAGGGTGACCTACCCAAAAATGGAAAAAAGGAAGAACGGTCGTGTTGTAATGGGTGACCGACCCAAGTGAAGGAATAATCTTATTGTAATGGGTGACCTACCCAGATAAAAACATGGAGAAGTGGTCGAATTGTAATGGGTGACCTACCCAAATGGAAAAAGAAAGAGTGGTCGTGTTGTAATGGGTGACCTACCCAAGTGAAGGAATGGTCTCATTGTAATGGGTGACCAACCTAGAAATTGGATGGCGAGGGCTCAAAGGCGCACTCGAAAAGAGATAGGGTTAGAAAACGCACTATCTAAGAGGTAAGGGCTCAAAGGCGCACTCAAAAGGAGGTGAGGCCACAAAGGCGCACCCAAAAGGAGGTAGGTTTAGAAACGCACTACTTAAGTGGTGAGGGCTCAAAGGCGCCCTCAAAATAGAGGTGGGGGCTTAAAGGCGCACTTAAAATAAGGTAGGGTTATAAAACGCACTACCTAAGAGATGAGGGCTCAAAGGCACACTACAAAATGGAGGTGAGGGCTCAAAGGCGCACTAAAAAATGGGTAGAGTTATAAAACACTCTACCTGAGAAGTGATGATGAAACACTAATATGTCAATGTTAAAAGAAAAATGCATTATGATTGATATGCATGTATACTTACCTGAGAAATATAGGCCCCCATTTCTTCATGGTGTCTTTTTTTTTTCAAAAGTTGGAGTGTTGGTAGTAAACTTTGATGGTTTTTCCACTTTTGCTTACTCAAGTCACATCTTGTGATCTTGATCTCTGGGAAGGGTTTGATGCCATCATACCTCTTTGTCCTTCACCCTTTATCTAAAGGGTTGCCAATTTTGTCCGACATTTTCCTTAGAAAAGGAATCATGGAGCCAACCCTACCATGTGTTTTTTATTGCCCCCCAGCTTGATCATGCCCCCCAAGTGTTCAATTCGGGTTTGCTTTGGGGTAAGGATTTGTGAGAGTAAGTTTGGGTTTTTTGTACAATGAAATGTTTTCATGTAAAATTTTTGGAACTTCCAAGTTATTCCAAAATAAACTTGTTCTAAAAAATTCAAGCGATTTCTATGGACAGGTTTCTTGAAGTGATGAAAGCTTTTTGTTTTTGGTTTAAAGATGAAGTGATATCTAGTTGGTCACAAAAGGTTTAAATTTCAATTTGAGGGTTATTGAGAACCGAACCGGTTCAAAGCATTCATTTTATTCGCATGGATAAAGATTTAACCCACACGTGAAAGCACTGCCTACCAATCCAGATTGCTTACCTTTGATCAGAAAGGGCTTTATTAGGTATGTAATGTAGGCTTTGGTTATTGGTTACGAAAAAAAAGGATATGTTGCAGGCTCAAAAGGTGTTTAAGGGATTTCAAAACTAAGCATCACCTGTGCTTGTTTCCCGACCTTTTGTTTATTGGATTTGTTTTTCCAAAATAGTCTTCATGCCCCCCAATGTCGGGTTTTGGGCCTTTTGTCTTTGTTTTCTTCGTTTTTGTTTGGTTGAGCATAATCACATCAATTGTTTTTATGAGAAGCTCAAATCTTTTAGATGCTTTGGATCCATTTTTTTTTTTGTTAACCAATCACATCATTTATCTTCGCTGCTTCATTTGGACGATAATGAATGACTAAAAATTATATGATCAATTCAGCACCCATCTTCACTGCTTTGTCTGGATGATAAAGAAACTCTCTTGTTTGCCCCCTAGTGTGGGATGTGATCCTAGTCAAGGTTATTTTTAAAAAACATTACTAGGCTCAAAATGGGACTGCAAAGGATATATTTCAGCATCGTGAAAGGATTATCAAAGATGACCTTTCCTCATCTCAAATGCACTGCATTGAGGATCGATAGGTCTTGCTTTCATGTGCGTATGCAAAGTGATTTATTCAGTCAAATAAAACTCAACTTTTGAGTCACCTCATGGTATTGTTTATCCTTGTTTTTGTTTTTGTTTTGTCCTCTTCTTTCAAGTTTTCTAGGTATATGGTTACCCTTTTAAGGAATCACTTGAATTTCCAGAATGCATTTGTTTTGGACAAATACCAACACGATTTCTCTTTCTGTACTCACTTTGGAGGTCCCAAAAATATCCTTGAAAACATATGAGATTCTGTATGGTTTTGGAAGAAAGGAACACGGAAGGATTCTTCATGTTATAGCTTTGTGAGCAAAAGTTGTGCTCAAAATGTTATTTACATGTAATAACAACAAAGAAGAGTGTGATATGAATACAAGAAAGCACATGATCTTATTTCACAAGAAAAACTCATTGACAGAGAAAGTCTTATGGCATTATGAGTTTACCACCAATACTGAAACAGATGTGATCAAAAGCATTAAACAAAAGGCAATAATACGGTAGGCTTCATTCCTCTATTTTGACGAATCTGTTCATAGCCTAGCCTCCTCTCAAAAGTTCTGTGCAAGGGACTCAAACACAATGTGGAACAACACCATGGTCAAAATTTGGATTTCTTCAAAATTCATGCTATCATGCTGGACCATTGATGCTTTCTAGTTCCCCAAACATTTCATCCTAATGTGCTTCAAGCATGATTAGGCAGCGGGTTCGTATTCACATTGGGGGCGTCTTCCAACTCTATCCACCCGGCTTTGATTAATTACAGAAGCTTCCTCTTGAAGGCGTTGCAGGTATGGATGTTATGCCCAGCAATACCAGCATGGTATTCCCAATTGAGTTCTGGCTTGTACCAATTAGGATAAGGTGGCTACAGAGGTGTCAGAGGTTCTGGAGCTATCTGCTCGATGCTTAATAGCTTTTGATACATCTCATTCAGGGGTAGCGTAATGGAGGTAGTTGTTCTTGAACCCTTTGGGAATTTCCAACTTGGCTTTTGGCTTGAAAGTTTTGGGGTTCAGGTTTTTTGATGTTGGTAATATGGGATGGAGTGTGGTAATGGGATGAGTTTTTCCTACCCCTGTAGCCATCTTCAACATGGTGGATGACACAATCAAAAGATTGATGTCTTCTTCCAAGTGCAGGAGTGTCGAAGTAATAAATAAACCCGGCAAGACCGGGGTCGAACCACAGAGAGGTTAATTGTATAAATTATAAATAACAATACAACAACAACAACAACAACAACAATAATAATAATAATAGTAATAGTAATAATAATATTAATAGTAATAATAATAATACTCAGTACGTGGCGTTGTTATACCTGAGAATGATCTAAAAGATCGGGTCACAGGTTTGCAGCCTATATACTGAGTTTATGAAAAGATCAAAGAGATATATTATATATTATAAATAGATTTCTGATGCGAATGAACAAGGCAAGACCAACAATGTCAGGATCCTTGATTAAACACAGAGCATACTTAATGTACATAAAATATAACAAGAATGTAAATAATAATAATAACAATAATAATAATAATAATAGTAGTAATAAAAAAAAGAGGAAGAAATTAATGAAAACTTTGAGAAGGAAGATTACTGTAAGGATTAAACAATGATAAACAAATGTCAAGGTTAGAGGATCCACTAATAGTACATCAAATAAGTATAGTATAAACTCTTATTATTCAATTAGAAACCACACATAAAGGAGGTTCCAATCAGATTATAAATTGTTAACATGATTACATTAGTTATCTTATTCGAATAATGCTAATACTTGTAAATGTTGTCAGGCATTCATGATTATAACTTAAATTAACAACAAATCAAGTTCCTTTCATAACTCAGGTGTCGGTTATACCATACAGTATGGGCTATGAAAGTGCCAAGTATTTGTTGTACCAAGTGTTATACAACATAAATCTAGATTAACCATTTAACAAGCAAAGTATTAAAAGTAAACAAGATAACAAATATAAAACATATTAGTATCAAGCATTAAAGTCCATGTTGAGTTTATACTATACTTATTCTTACACCATTAGTGTAACCTTTTCACCTTGACATAATAGATTTAGCTAAACATAATGAAAGAAAAAAACATAAATGAACAAGATAAGAACATAAATGAGAAAGAAGTTAACTAAGTAGAGGAAAGGAAATGAAGTGCATAAACTTGATATTAATAAAAGCAAAACATAAGCAATACAAAAAGAGAAAGCAAGAGCATGATCTTGATCTGAACACCAAGATGCCTAAATGCATGGCAAATGCCTCATTTTATAGGCCAAAATTTGGAACTATTCTTAGATCTTGGTGTCCATATGAAACTTGTAGGCCTACGTCTTACCAAATCTGTGTAAAACTTTGAAATCATTTGGACATCTAGAACTCGAGATATGACCCAATTACCGAATAGTGTTCCAGTTTGGACTGCACCAACATCTCTTTTATAAGCTTCACCCTTCTTTATCTTCAAAATTTTAGTAGTTGAATTCATCAATCAATCCTTTGATTTATATGATAGGCCTACATTTAAAATGAACATTTACCATATATTAAGGCATTTTATAGTATCACACTTGTTATTATAAAACATGCTTTAGTTAAGGAGTTATTGATACTTCAAGTGCAAAATGATGATATAAAACCTTGATAAACATGCACTTTTAAGTACTGCTTAGTGGACCTCTTTTCTTTCAAAGCCTTTTTTCTCGGGGGGTGTAGAAATTCTACCACTCTTGACACCTTGCTCTATGCGTTCACACACTACCACAACATCAGTGAATTGTTGGGCTGAACTACCCATCATATGTTCGTAATATGGTGCTTTGAGTGTGTTGGCAAATAAAGAGACCATCTCTTTATCCAGAAGTGCGGGATTTACTTGAGCAGCTAATTCCTGCCATCATTGAGCATATTCCCTTTATGCTTTCTTTGTCCTTTTTCTCTAGATTGGACAAGCTGGTTCTGTCGGGAGCGATGTCCATGTTGTATTTGTATTGCTTGACAAAAGCATCCTCCAGATCTTTCCAGCTCTGAATTTTTGTGTTGTCCAATCTCATATACCAACTCAAAGTTGCCCCAGTTAAGTTGTCTAGAAAAAAATGCATTAGTAGTTTTTCATCATGTACTACCTCTGTCATTTTATTGCAGTAGGACCTGAGATGAGTCATGGGACATTGCGTTCCACTATATTTGATGAACTCAGGAACACGAAATTTCTTTGGGACAACTACGTTTAGGACCAAACACATATCTACTACCCGTACTGGGTCATATAAGTCTACCCCTTCAATCACTTTGAGTCTGGCTTCCAGCGCCTTTATCTTAGCTTGATCAATCATTTCTTTAAAGATATATGCTCCAGCAAGTTGAATGTTGATCACATTGAAAGGCTTGAAACGAATATCATCCAAACAATATGCAAACTTGAGATTATATTCCCTTTATCATTTTTTACTCAATGAAGCATCTACCCGTACATTTACCGTATGCGGTAGAAGTTGGAGGACCAGTCCAATATAGATATATGTATCCATTCGAGAGGTTAGATATTAAAGTTGTAATGTAATTCATAATTAAAAGTTTTTTCATTGTTTTTTTAATTGATAATTTTATTTTAATTCTATATATACATGTACTTGTTCAATCTTAAGAAAAATGTTAAAAACAAGGCGCATGTTGAGGCTTTAATATGTGAGGCCTATATTATTGAGGAGATCTCAACATTTATCTCGTACTATTTTGAATCTCATTTGAGAACGAGAATCAATAATGTTCCACGGCATGATGATGGTGGTGAAGTGCCTTTAAATGGGAACTTGTCAATATTCTCCAATAAAGCAAGAAATTGTAGGACAACCAGGGTCTTTATATTTCAAAGTATTATTATTCTGAAGAATGACACTTACTTGTTCAGCTAAAAAGGCTTTCCTTTTTACATTCAGTTTTCTCTTCACAGTGCACAGATCTTTAAAAAATTTAGCATATGAAGGTACCTGTTTAATAGTATCCAGCAAAGGTATATTGATCCTTACCTGTTTGAAAGTTTTAAAGATTTCAGAGTTGTGATTGACTTTCCTTTGTTTGGTCATGGCATGAGGAAATGGAAATGCTGGCAAGGAATCAATCTTTTCTTTGCAATATTCAGATTCAACCCCTTCCTTACTGTCAGAGATTGACTCGTCATCTTTCTCACAAGGTTTAAGAATGGGTTTTTCAATAACCTTACCACTACGAAGAGTGATGACTGATTTGACTTGATCCAAGTGTTGGCTTCCAAAACCACTTGCATTTGCATTGTATTGCCCTTTGGGATTTTGTTGTGGTTGAGATGGAAACTTACCTTTCTTTTGCAAACTGAGAGCAGATGTCAATTTTGCAAGAGTATCTTTAAAATTTGTCATGCTTTGAGCAATTTGAGTATTGATTGTCTCTTGCTTTTCAATGAATGCATACAATGTTTCCTCAAGATTTTTTCTAGGAGGTGGAGCATAAGAGGTGCATATCCATGAGAATTTTAAAAATTATGTTGTGCTTGAAACGGTGGTTGTGAAGTTTGTGCATTATTACTATTACTCTTCCAACTAAAATTTGGGTGATTTCTCCAACCAGGGTTGTATGTTTGCGAGTATGAGTTATGATTGAGCCTTTGTAAACTATTTAAAACATGGGCTTGTTCATTGAGGCATTTCCTAAAAGAAGGCAAAGTTGGACAATCATTGGTTAATAATATCATTCATTTCATAGATTTGACACACAATGTCTTGAACATATTTTAATTGACCACTCTTTTTTCATTCTAGTGCCTCGACTTTTCTAGCTAAAGATACAAACTTAGCTTAGAGGTCATAATCTTCCCTAAGGTTGTACATACCTCCACTAGATGTATGAGGTTGATTTTTACTTGGTGCCTCATAAGTGCCTGTAGTGTCCCAATTTTGAGCATTTTCAGCTAGCAAATCTAGGTACTCCATTGCTTTATAAGGATCTTTATCTTCAAAAATTTCATTGCACATCAATTCCACCATTTGCCTATTTTTAGGTGTTAACCCTTCATAAAAATATGAAACCAATCTCCATGTTTCAAAACCATGATTAGGGTAAATATTAAGCAAGTCTCAATATCTATCCCAACATTGTTAAAATGTTTCTCCTGGTTTTTGAGTGAAAGTGGTGATCTGTCTTTTGAAAGAGTTTGTTCTATGAGAAGGGAAACACTTCTTTAAAAACTATTGTTGCATTTCATCCCAAGCACGAATAGATCCTGATCTCAAATTTTGTAGCCATGTTTTAGCTTTATCTTTTAATAAAAAAGGAAAAAGCTTTTAATATGATGGTGTTTGTCGCACCCTCGTGGTGGAGCGCGGCGTCGTGGCGACTTTTGATTGATTTCGGGGTCTTTTTTTTGTTTAATGTAAAGGAGTCGCCACCTAGTATTTTGGTTACTAGGAAACCTAACTGGTCTTTCAGAGATTATAAGGCAAGGGACTGGTTGCGTAAAGGGAAGGTATTAGCACCCCTAGTACGCCCTACCTAAGGTAAGCTGCTTGATGTTTGGTTTGCTTTATAATTATTATGGTGTTAGTGTTTTCTAATCCCATCAGTTTTCCTAGGTTTGATTTAAACTAAATTTATTAGGATAGAAATCCAAGGAGATTCCATGTGCTTTGAAAGCTCATTTTTCCCCTAGTATTTCAAGAGTTTGCGACTCGTAAATTGCAAGGAGGAGGGACAAAAATTTAGAAATCTAGGGCGCTAAGAAAAAACCTATATTTTTTTTAGTGTTTTATACTCTCAGGGCTCGTAAATCGTGGAGTAAAAAAAATTGAAATGTCCTCGATTATAATCAAGGCTTCTTTCAAGGATGTGTACGGATTTATTATTCCTAATAATATTTTGGATATTCATCCTTTAAGGATTTCTTTATCCAAACATTAGCGGTGAATAATAGATGAATTCCCCCCCAAAATAAGATTTTTATATTTTTTTGAATATTGACCAATACCCTTTAGAGTTTTACAAATATGTTGTAAAATCCCAAAATGCAAAAAAACAATTTTTTGTTGGGTTTAAGAAATCCATGCGAAAACACATTTTTCAAAACTTTCAATATTTTTTGTATATAAAAAAAACATTCAAAACATGTTAGGTTATTGGCCGTATGCAACACACAAGAAAACATTTTCTTTTATATATATTTTTTGTCAAAACGCAAACATCACAATTAGACGTAAACACCAAAATGGCAAGTAGCAAGCCATCATTCATATTACAAGAACTACAAGAAACTTGAAACAATTCGTAACAAAAATCATTCAAAGCCAAATCAAATTAAAATTCTGTACACTGGAAAGGACTAAGCTTGTATGCATGAGGGAGCTAAAGTTTTGAAACTGAAATTTTTAAATCAAAATCCTACCCATGACTCATGACCTATTTTCTTTTTAACAATCCGGGAGAAAAAACTGCCATGCTAGTTTCATACAAAAAGGATGAGCTTGGGACGTCATGCTTTTATAACACATAAATATCATGGACTAGAAACCAAAGCAAGACCTGGTCAGCTATTTCAATAAAAAAAAAATGGAAGACACGAACAGAAAAAGGAGCTGCTGATGAAGAAAACAACAGCCCCCTTCCCCGGTTCCTTAATTCTGAACCAGCAAAAGAAAGGAGATAAAAAAAAAAACACCAGAGGCTAGCCAAATCTTAACATAGTCACCCATCCAAAACTCAAAACCACGGCAAGAACAACACAAAGCAAGCGGGCATTGTATAGTCTAAAATTGAAAACGAATGTGCAAAGCTAAGACAAAACAGGTACAAAAGATTTAAAGGCAGCAAAGGAGGAGAAAGTTAAGAACAACACAAAGCAAGCGGGCATTGTATAGTCTAAAATTGAAAACGAATGTGCAAAGCTAAGACAAAACAGGTACAAAAGATTTAAAGGCAGCAAAGGAGGAGAAAGTTAAGACTTACCTGCAGGTCTCACTGTTTTCTTTTCTGCAAAAGATGAAATAAAACCAAGCAAACGTTGCTGTCAAGGTTTAGCAGCAAAGCTCCCTCTCTGTCTTGTCTTTTTTCTCTCCTCTTTCCTCACAATAACACCAGAATGCAAGAAAGAAAGCTCCCTCTATTTGCTGTGTTTTTTACTCTGCCTCTCTTATGTTTTTTCTTGTCTGTCTTTGGCTGTTTCTTTCTCTGCTCTTTTCTCTCTATTTTTTTTTCTTTTATTTTTCTGCTATGTCCTCTCCCTCGATAGGTCATTAGAAAGGTTTATATATAGTCTAAATATGTCTCTATTTAGGAAGGATTCAATGCATTAATCCTAGGATGCAAATCCCTACTGATTTGCAGTAAATTAAAAAAAAAACACAAAAAGGAAACTGCAATATTCTGATTTTGTGTAGGTGCTTTACGTCTGATTTCTTTCCAGTTTTAGAGGGTGGTGTGGCTCTTTTCTTTCCTTCCATAGTGCCAGCTGCTGCCTTTGAAATGAGGCAACAAAAACATGGTTGCAGCTCCAAAAATCAGGCATGATGATAAAGGAAAAACAGCAGGAATTTGCAGCGAAAAAAGGAAAGAAGTCAGATGGAGGGTGCAGCTGCAAAGTCTCATTTTCCTTATTCGGTGTGGAAAAAATCCTGTCATTTATGATGATCCAGCCCCCCTCTCCAGCTTTCCATATCCTTCTTCAATTCAATCCCTCATTTTAACACCTTTTGATTCAGTCCTTGGTCTAAAAAAATCCTTTGAATCAGTCCCGCGAACTTGGGCTATATCCTTCCCGCGGCAGAAAAGGCAGAATTTTATGCCTTCATGTTAGATATTAAAATTGGAATATCTTGAGCTTCTGATATCGAAATCAAGTGATGCAAAAGCCTAAAATCATCTACGCGTCTAGGACTACAACTTTCATGAAGGAGTCAAAGTGAGATAAAATCTTTTTACAGAACATAATCTAGCAGTAATTTGGTTGGTCAAAAGGGATCTCCGAGTCTAACTCAAAAAATGACGAATGCCGAGAATCCTGATATGACTGAGAGTATGAACTAAGAACAAAAATAAAAAAAACTAGGCCAAAAATAGTGTTTTTATAGTGCAGACTCGGGTCAATATCCTTCTTGCGGCAGAATTCTCTGCCTTTACGTTAGATATTCAAACGAGAATATCTTGCGCTTCTGATATCAAAATCAAGCGATTCAAAAGCATAAAATCATCTGCGTGTCTAGGACTACAACTTTGATGAAGGAGTCGAAGTGAGATAAAATCGTTTTAAAGAATAGAATCTGGCAGTAATCTAGTTGATCAAAAAAAGGTTCTTGATCTGACAATGCTGAGCATCCAAATCTGACTGAGAATCTGCCTTAAGAACAATGATCCCTAGGACCTAATAAAGGGTGTGTGTCAATTTTTCAACATGTCATGAGTGACAAAATATACCTAGGAAGGTCAGATATTATATGAAACCGAGTCAGAATCAGAGCCTAAGTTGGAACAAAAAATTACGACAGCAGCAGAACCATTTTTTTAGTGCAAATTTCGAGGGCTTTATTTAACCTTAAAGACCAGATAAAAAAAAATTAGCATTATGAAGACTCCTGATCAACCTAAGAACCTGATGATTTTGGTAGTAAAGGGGAAGGGTAAAAAGAGCAGAAAACAACTCAAACAAGGTTTTGAAAAAAAAAAAAATTCTTTATGTGCTTTTGTCAATCTTCTGGCGAATATGAGCTAAATCCTACACTCTGTTCAAAAGAGGTATACACCGTCTCCAGCACTTGGGGTCCAAAATTGAGTAACAACAGTGTTCATGCTACAATTTGAGTAATTATAGGTGTTACAGACCTCCTCAAATTCCCTTAAATGCAAGTATGGATTTTATAAATCTAAGCCATGAAAAGAAGGTAAAAGTTGAATAATGTCTAGCTTAAAATTGAAATGAGATGCATCAGGAGGGAAAACTATGCATGAAGGTGCACTTGTTCTCTTAGGATTCATGTGGTCTCTAAGTGTTCTAACGCAGTTATTCTCATTATGAAGCGACTGGTTATCTTCTTTGGCCATATTTTCTAAAAATGATGAGAATACCCTACAAAGTCTACCACTTAATGTACGTGACCAAACTCTCATGCACGTGTAGGAAGAGAATAAAAGGAAGAAGAAAACAAAAGAAGAAGAAACAAAGTTAGATACAAGAAAAGTGAAAAAATAAAATAAAATAAAAATTATAATTTATACAAGATTTTACCTCCCCGGCAACGGTGCCAAAAACTTGACACGACCAAAAGATTGATGTCTTCTCCTAAGTGCAGGAGTGTCGAAGTAATAAATAACTCGGCAAGATCGGGGTCAAACCACAGGGAGGTTAATCGTATAAATTATAAACAACAAGAATACAACAACAACAACAACAACAACAATAATAGTAGTAGTAGTAGTAGTAGTAATACTAATAATAATAATTGTAATAGTAATAGTAGTAGTTGTAGCAGCAGCAGTAGTAGTAGTAGTAGTAAAGAAGAAGAAGAAGAAGAAGAAGTTGATGAGAAATTCGAGATGGAAGATCAATGTGAGGATTGAATAACGATAATAGCAAATGTCAAGGTTAGAGAATCCACTAATGGTATTTCAAACAAGTATAGTATAAACTTTTATTATTCAACTAGATACCACACACAAAGGAGGTTCCAATCGGATTATAAATTATTAACATGATTACATTAGTTATCTTATCCAAATAATGATAATACTTGTAAATGTTGTCAGGTATTCATGATTATAACTTATGTTAACAACAAATCAAGTTCCTTTCATAGCACAAGTGTCGGTTATACCATACGGTTGGGCTATGAAAGTGCCAAGTATTTGTTGTACCAAGTGTTATACAACATAAATATAGATTAACCATTTAACAAGCAAATTATTAAGAGTGAACAAGATAACAAATACAAAACATGTTAGTATCAAACATTAAAGTCCATGTTGAGTTTACACTATACTTATTCTTACACCATTAGTATAACCTTTTCCCATTGAGATAATAAACTTAGCTAAACATAATGAAAGAGAGAAACATAAATAAACAAGATAAGAACATAAATAAGATAAAAGTTAGCTAAGTAAAGGAAAGGAAATGAAAGGCATAAACAAGATATTAATGAAAGCAAAACTTAAGCATTACAAAAAATACAAAGAGAGAAAGCAAGAGCATGATCTTGATCTGGAAACTAAGATGCCTAAATGCATGGAAAATGCCTCCTTTTAGAGGTCAAAATTGGAAACTATTGATTTGATGACTAATTGTTAAGTGGGTGGCCAACTCTTGACTTTGTGACAATTCTTATCTTCTTGTCTGCCAAAAACATCATTGATAACGTTAGAATTTGAACCAGCCTTACTCATGAAGTTCTATAAAATTGTCTCAGCTTTCCAAGAAAAAAAATTGAGGTCATTTGGACTTCTAAAACTCGAGATATGGGCTGAATACTGAACAGTGTCTGGGCTGCAAGATAGATTCAGACTTCTACGTTGTTGCTAAGATTTGGACTTCTAAACAGCAGAATTGAGTCTTGCGTTCCCATGAAAGTTTTAGGCCTATGTCTTAGCTTTCCATCCATATAAAACAGACCTACATATGAGATCTACAGCTCCAGATATGACCTAATTATCGAACAATGTTCCATTTTGGACAGCACCAGCATGTCTTTTTTAAGTTTGACCCGCTATTTATCCTTTCAATTTCAATACTTCAACTCATCAATCAATCCTTTCATTTATGTAATAGGCCTGCATTTAGGATGAATATTTACCATAAATTAAAGGTATCTTATGGTATCAGACTTGTTATTGTAAAACATGCTTTAGTTAAGGAGTTATTGATACTTCAAGTGCAAAATGATGATATAAAACCTTGATAAAAATACACTTTTAAGTAGTAATCATTTATCACATAGTTTTCAAACCCAGCCAAAGAGTTGACCTAGGGCTAGTCCTGGGCACAAATCAAATGGGTTAGGCCAAGTTAACCCAAGTCAGGTGGGTTGACCCAACTCACCCTATTTTTTTTATTTTATAAACATGTAGAAATAATATCATTTTGAAAAAACAAGTTCAAAGAAAAAAAATGTCATGGGATTTTTACTAGGCCTAATATCCCACGATATTTTAATACCGGATTTGTATTTTTACGACATGAAAATACTACCCGATATTAATCAAAATGACATAAAAACTATACGGAAAAATTATAAAATGCCGAAACAAATATTTTTTAATTTTTCTCTTTGAAATGGGCCGGGTCAAGCCCAAATACATGGGTCGGTCTGAACCTGGCCCAACTACATGAGCCCAGCCCACATTAGTTGGTTATTGTGCACGAGCACAGTAACCAGCTTCTCCCCGCCTGCAGATGTGCACTGTGCACGTCTTGCATGGCAAGGGAAGAAACGAAGGCAAAATAAAAGGGCGGAGGGTTTACCTAGAGACGCCTCAATCGTCCAGCGGTGGCGAGGTGGTTCCAGCGGCAGTCCTCCTTCTTCCCTTCTTTGCGGTATGCTCTGTTTTTTTGTTCTTTTTTTTTTTCTTTCCTTTTCTTCTCCTCTTTTCTGCTCTGTCCTCTCTCCTCTCTTCTCTCGTTGTCTCTCTCTCGGTCACTCTCGTCTTGTTTTTTTCATCCTCCTCCCCTGTTTTTATAGGCAAAAACAGGGGGGACGTGGCTGGGGCGGCCACTGTGCTACCACCCCTCCACCACCCGCCCAACACGTGGAAAGTGGCCGGCAAGTCGGCGTCTTTTTAAAGGGAAGGCGACGTCTTTTTGAAGGAGTCGGTGGCGGTGACAGAGGAAGGAAGAAAAATCTTCTTCTTCCCCTGTTTCACGCGTCCAGGGGAAGAAGAAGACTCACAGTGCCGTCAAAACAACACCGTTTTGGTTTTTTTTTGGAACAGTGCATGAAATGGTGTCGTTTTGCAAAAAACGTGTCGTTTCATTTAAATAAAAAGGCGGCAAAATGTGTCAGAGTTCACATTGGTCCTCAATTTGTGATTTGTTCAATCGCGTCCTTAATTGCAATTTTAATTGTAAAAATCAATTCAATTATATCCCTGCCAAATTCAAACAGCGGCCCTAAAGTTGGCTGTCTTTTTCACTTTGGTCCTTGATCTCGAATTAGTGCAATATGACCCTCAATTGAGCAATAAACTTCTAATTTCTTCAATTGGGCCCCTGGTCCGGTTTTAATTTCAGCCCCTCTATTTACGCGCCTTTTCAATTTTGGTCCTTGGTTTCGGATTTCTTCATTTAAGTCCCTAATTAGCCATCAAACTTCAATATTTATGCAATTAAACCCCTGATTTGACCAAATTAACTCTCAAAAATTATAATTTGACCCAGAACTTTAATTTCTTCCAATTAAAGCCCAAATTAACTCAAAAATCAATTTTTCTTGCAATTAAAACCTCTATAAATTCAATTAAACCTCCAACAAAATTTAATTGAGTCCATAAACTTCTGATTTTGGACTTTTCTTCCTCAAATTGAATTTTCTTTATCAACAGGGCTCTCATCAATCAATGATATACCATCAAATTTTAATTTTTATATTTTTGAACATCCTCAATCAATTTTTGAGCATTTTTAGGGCGCTCTTGCATCCTCTTCTCACAGTTATATTTTTTTGATAATATTTTTTTGATTTTTTTGTATTTTATTATTTTTTGTGTAGGGACCCAAAAATAGGTTACAACAGTTGCCCCCCTCTTTACAATGCTTACGGAGCAAAGCTTTTGCGTAGTAAGTGTTGTAAAGATAAAAAAAAAAGTGGTCTTTCGAAACTAGTCTTCTTAAATTTGGTTGACCTAAAAATTCAACCGAACCCAAAGTCCTGTGTGTGGTTGGGCTAAACTGAGATTCCTTTCGTCAGTCCCCTCTAACCAGAACCAAAATCGTGTGTGTGTGTGGTTAGGATAGACTGAGATTCCTTTCGCCAATCCCCTCTAATTAGAACCAAAATCCTATATGTTTAAACTCTTTTGTTTGTTGAAGAAAGATGGTCTATTTTCACGAGCGACCTGCCCATGCACTCACACTTACCCTGGTCTATTTTCAGGGGCGACCAGCCCACACACTCATGCTGACACTGGTCTATTTTCATGGGCGACCTACCCAAACATAAAAGGTAAGAGTGGTCTCATTGTAAAGGGTGACCTACCCAGGTGAAGGAATGGTCTCATTGTAATGGATGACCTACCCAGAAAAAAAAACATCAAGAATGGTCGAATTGTAATGGGTGACCTACCTAGATGGAAAAAGGAAGAGTGGTCGTGTTGTAATGGGTGACCTACCCAAGTAGAGGAATGGTCTCATTGTAATGGGTAACCTACCCAGAGAAAAAAAACATAGAGAATGGTCGAATTGTAAAGGGTGACCTACCCAAAAATGGAAAAAAGGAAGAACAGTCGTGTTGTAATGGGTGACCGACCCAAGTGAAGGAATAATCTTATTGTAATGGGTGACCTACCCAGATAAAAACATGGAGAAGTGGTCGAATTGTAATGGGTGACCTACCCAAATGGAAAAAGAAAGAGTGGTCGTGTTGTAATGGGTGACCTACCCAAGTGAAGGAATGGTCTCATTGTAATGGGTGACCAACCTAGAAATTGGATGGCGAGGGCTCAAAGGCGCACTCGAAAAGAGATAGGGTTAGAAAACGTACTATCCAAGAGGTGAGGGCTCAAAGGCGCACTCAAAAGGAGGTGAGGGCACAAAGGCACACCCAAAAGGAGGTAGGTTTAGAAATGCACTACTTAAATGGTGAGGGCTCAAAGGCGCCCTCAAAATAGAGGTGGGGGCTTAAAGGTGCACTTAAAATAAGGTAGAGTTATAAAACGCACTACCTAAGAGATGAGGGCTCAAAGGCACACTATAAAATGGAGGTGAGGGCTCAAAGGCGCACTAAAAAATGGGTAGAGTTATAAAACACTCTACCTGAGAAGTGATGATGAAACACTAATATGTCAATGTTAAAAGAAAAATGCATTATGATTGATATGCATGTATACTTACCTGAGAAATATAGGCCCCCATTTCTTCATGGTGTCTTTCTTCTCTCAAAAGTTGGAGTGTTGGTAGTAAACTTTGATGGTTTTTCCACTTTTGCTTACTCGAGTCACATCTTGTGATCTTGATCTCTGGGAAGGGTTTGATGCCATCATACCTCTTTGTCCTTCACCCTTTATCTAAAAGGTTGCCAATTTTGTCCGACATTTTCCTTAGAAAAGGAATCATGGAGCCAACCCTACCATGTGTTTTTTATTGCCCCCCAGCTTGATCATGCCCCCCCAAGTGTTCAATTCGGGTTTGCTTTGGGGTAAGGATTTGTGAGAGTAAGTTTGGGTTTTTTGTACAATGAAATGTTTTCATGTAAAATTTTTGGAACTTCCAAGTTATTCCAAAATAAACTTGTTCTAAAAAATTCAAGCGATTTCTATGGACAGGTTTCTTGAAGTGATGAAAGCTTTTTGCTTTTGGTTTAAAGATGAAGTGATATCTGGTTGGTCACAAAAGGTTTAAATTTCAATTTGAGGGTTATTAAGAACCGAACCGGTTCAAAGCATTCATTTTATTCGCATGGATAAAGATTTAACCCACACGTGAAAGCACTGCCTACCAATCCAGATTGCTTGCCTTTGATCAGAAAGGGCTTTATTAGGTATGTAATGTAGGCTTTGGTTATTGGTTACAAAAAAAAAGGATATGTTGCAGGCTCAAAAGGTGTTTAAGGGATTTCAAAACTAAGCATCACCTGTGCTTGTTTCCCGACCTTTTGTTTATTGGATTTGTTTTTCCAAAATAGTCTTCATGCCCCCCAGTGTCGGGTTTTGGGCCTTTTGTCTTTGTTTTCTTCGTTTTTGTTTGGTTGAGCATAATCACATCAATTGTTTTTATGAGAAGCTCAAATCTTTTAGATGCTTTGGATCCGTTTTTTTTTTGTTAACCAATCACATCATTTATCTTCGCTGCTTCATTTGGACTATAATGAACGACTAAAAATTACATGATCAATTTAGCACCCATCTTCACTGCTTTGTCTGGATGATAAAGAAACTCTCTTATTTGCCCCCTAGTGTGGGATGTGATCCTAGTCAAGGTTATTTTCAAAAAACATTACTAGGCTCAAAATGGGACTGCAAAGGATATATTTCAGCATCGTGAAAGGATTATCAAAGATGACCTTTCCTCATCTCAAATGCACTGCATTGAGGATCGATAGGTCTTGCTTTCATGTGCGTATGCAAAGTGATTTATTCAGTCAAATAAAACTCAACTTTTGAGTCACCTCATGGTATTGTTTATCCTTGTTTTTGTTTTTGTTTTGTCCTCTTCTTTCAAGTTTTCTAGGTATATGGTTACCCTTCTAAGGAATCACTTGAATTTCTAGAATGCATTTGTTTTGGACAAATACCAACACGATTTCTCTTTTTGTACTCACTTTGGAGGTCCCAAAAATATCCTTGAAAACATATGAGATTCTGTATGGTTTTGGAAGAAAGGAACACGAAAGGATTCTTCATGTTATAGCTTTGTGAGCAAAAGTTGTGCTCAAAATGTTATTTACATGTAATAACAACAAAGAAGAGTGTGATATGAATACAAGAAAGCACATGATCTTATTTCACAAGAAAAACTCATTGACAGAGAAAGTCTTATGGCATTATGAGTTTACCACCAATACCGAAACAGATGTGATTAAAAGCATTAAACAAAAGGCAATAATACTGTAGGCTTTATTCCTTTATTTTGACGAATCTGTTCATAGCCTAGCCTCCTCTCAAAAGTTCTGTGCAAGGGACTCAAACACAATGTGGAACAACACCATGGTCAAAATTTGGATTTCTTCAAAATTCATGCTATCATGCTGGACCATTGATGCTTTCTAGTTCCCCAAACATTTCATCCTAATGTGCTTCAAGCATGATTAGGCAGCGGTTTCGTATTCACATTGGGGGCGTCTTCCAACTCTATCCACCCGGCTTTGATTAATTACAGAAGCTTCCTCTTGAAGGCGTTGCAGGTATGGATGTTATGCCAAGCAATACCAGCATGGTATTCCCAATTGAGTTCTGGCTTGTACCAATTAGGATAAGGTGGCTGCAGAGGTGTCAGAGGTTCTGGAGCTATCTGCTCGATGCTTAATAGCTTTTGATACATCTCATTCAGGGGTAGCGTAATGGAGGTAGTTGTTCTTGAACCCTTTGGGAATTTCCAACTTGGCTTTTGGCTTGAAAGTTTTGGGGTTCAGGTTTTTTGATGTTGGTAATATGGGATGGAGTGTGGTAATGGGATGAGTTTTTCCTACCCCTATAGCCATCTTCAACATGGTGGATGACACAATCAAAAGATTGATATCTTCTTCTAAGTGCAGGAGTGTCGAAGTAATAAATAACCCGGCAAGACCGGGGTCGAACCACAAAGAGGTTAATTGTATAAATTATAAATAACAATACAACAACAATAACAACAACAATAATAACAATAATAGTAATAGTAATAATATTATTAATAGTAATAATAATAATACTCAGTACGTGGCGTTGTTATACCTGAGAATGATCTAAAAGATCGGGTCACAGGTTTCTAGCCTATATACTGAGTTTATGAAAAGATCAAAGAGATATATTATATATTATAAACAGATTTCTGATGCGAATGAACAAGGCAAGACCAACAATGTCAGGATCCTTGATCAAACACAGAGCATACTTAATGTACATAAAATATAACAAGAATGTAAATAATAATAACAATAATAATAATAATAATAGTAGTAGTAATAAAAAAAAGGAAGAAATTAATGAAAACTTTGAGAAGGAAGATTACTATAAGGATTAAACAATGATAAACAAATGTCAAGGTTAGAGGATCCACTAATGGTACATCAAATAAGTATAGTATAAACTCTTATTATTCAATTAGAAACCACACATAAAGGAGGTTCCAATCAGATTATAAATTGTTAACATGATTACATTAGTTATCTTATTCGAATAATGCTAATACTTGTAAATGTTGTCAGGCATTCATGATTATAACTTAAATTAACAACAAATCAAGTTCCTTTCATAGCTCAGGTGTCGGTTATACCATACAGTATGGGCTATGAAAGTGCCAAGTATTTGTTGTACCAAGTGTTATACAACATAAATCTAGATTAACCATTTAACAAGCAAAGTATTAAAAGTAAACAAGATAACAAATATAAAACATATTAGTATCAAGCATTAAAGTCCATGTTGAGTTTATACTATACTTATTCTTACACCATTAGTGTAACCTTTTCACCTTGACATAATAGATTTAGCTAAACATAATGAAAGAAAAAAACATAAATGAACAAGATAAGAACATAAATGAGAAAGAAGTTAACTAAGTAGAGGAAAGGAAATGAAGTGCATAAACTTGATATTAATAAAAGAAAAACATAAGCAATACAAAGAGAGAAAGCAAGAGCATGATCTTGATCTGAACACCAAGATGCCTAAATGCATGGCAAATGCCTCCTTTTATAGGCCAAAATTTGGAACTATTGATTTGATGAATAATTGTTGAGTGGGTGGCCACATCTTGACTTGGTGAAAATCCTTATCTTCTTGTCTGAATAAAACGTTATTGCTAACATCAGAACTGGAACCATATCTACTCATGAAAGTTCTAGGAAATTCTCTTAGCTTTCCAGGAAAAAAAATTGAGGTCATTTGGACTTCTAGAACTCAAGATATGGGCTGAACACTAAACAATGTCTAGGCTGCAGGATAGATTCGGACTTCTCCGTTGTTGCTATAATTTGGACTTGAAAACAACCTTCTTAGATCTTGGTGTCCACATGAAAGTTGTAGGCCTACGTCTTACCAAATCTGTGTAAAACTTTGAAATCATTTGGACATCTAGAACTCGAGATATGACCCAATTACCGAATAGTATTCCAGTTTGGACTGCACCTACATCTATTTTATAAGCTTCACCCTTCTTTATCTTCAAAATTTTAGTAGTTGAATTCATCAATCAATCCTTTGATTTATATGATAGGCCTACATTTAAAATGAACATTTACCATATATTAAGGTATTTTATAGTATCACACTTGTTATTATAAAACATGCTTTAGTTAAGGAGTTATTGATACTTCAAGTGCAAAATGATGATATAAAACCTTGATAAACATGCACTTTTAAGTACTGATTAGTGGACCTCTTTTCTTTCAAAGCCTTTTTTCTCGGGGGGTGTAGAAATTCTACCACTCTTGACACCTTGCTCTATGCGTTCACACACTACCACAGCATCAGTGAATTGTTGGGCTGAACTACCCATCATATGTTCGTAATATGGTGCTTTGAGTGTGTTGGCAAATAAAGAGACCATCTCTTTGTCCAGAAGTGGGGGATGTACTTGAGCAGCTAATTCCCGCCATCATTGAGCATATTCCCTTTATGCTTTCTTTGTCCTTTTTCTCTAGATTGGACAAGCTGGTTCTGTCGGGAGCGATGTCCATGTTGTATTTGTATTGCTTGACAAAAGCATCCTCCAGATCTTTCCAGCTCCAAATTTTTGTGTTGTCCAATCTCATATACCAACTCAAAGTTGCCCCAGTTAAGTTGTCTAGAAAAAAATGCATTAGTAGTTTTTCATCATGTACTACCTCTGCCATTTTATTGCAGTAGGACCTGAGATGAGTCATGGGGCATTGCGTTCCATTATATTTGATGAACTCAGGAACACGAAATTTCTTTGGGACAACTACGTTTAGGACCAAACACATATCTACTACCCGTACCGGGTCATATAAGTCTACCCCTTCAATCACTTTGAGTCTGGCTTCCAGCGCCTCTATCTTAGCTTGATCAATGCTATCAGATGACTTAGCCTTGTGGGATTCATTAGCAGATGCTTCCATGACTATCGGGGTTGGTGCAGGTGTTGCTGACTGTATAAACATTGGATTTTATTGAGGCTCTTGACCATTTTCACTCATTCTTTCTTCATGTCGAACAGTAGTAGGAGTTGGATCAAAGGTGACCGGTCGGTTAGAAGGACCTTCACCAGAGGTATTTCTTAGTGTTTGCTCAAGTAAGCTAGTGAGGTGAGCTACGCTTGTTTTCAAAGACGCCAACTCTTCTTGAAAATAGGCATCACGTTGAGCACGCTCTTCATCTTCCATGCTTCTTGCTCTAAGTCGGGTGTTGTAGACTTTTTGGGGACCTATATTTCAATCTGACATGTATACATGTTAAATGTATGAACATTGACTTACCTTCCGACATAAACGTGATTTCTTCATGCTATACATGGATGACACCCTCAGCATTGTAATTTTTTGTTGGATGGCGATGATAAGTTATCTTAGATATCTACTATTATAGAGCTCCGGCAGATCCCTCTAGTCCTCTAGTTTTTTCGCCTGCTGGGTGTCTTAGGAGAGATACATCAGTTGTTCAGAATTTAAATATAGATCGAGTGGTCAGATGCAGATACGCAGTTGAGACCTAGAAAGGGTGCCGACTCAGTGCTATTTTCTCGGGCCCTAAGTGTTTCCGGGTCGTACCCAAAGGCAATGATTTTGCCAATATTACGGTTACAGTTACAATTACAATCTCATTACCTTGCAATTATGTTATTGCATGCAAGTACAAGTACAATTACATTATAATTAAAAAAATTATGTTACAATCAATCCTAACCATTATAATTATACAAGTAATAAGATCAAAATTCTAGCGCACCAAGATAAAAACAACCCGAAACATATTTAGAGTGAGACAAAAAAATTAAATGAGTTTTTAATTGACATCTCACAGTAATTAAATTTAATTATTATACTATAATAAGGTGGGATGATCATATTTTGAAGAGATAAAGAAACTTAAAAGACCTATTGACACTTAGAGGATATGGGAACCATAACAAAAAAAAAAAAATATTATCTCTATCAGTATTATAACAGAGTTGTCTTAGAAATTAAAGAGGTTGAATCAAGAGCTTAAAAGTGTGGAGAATTACCTCAATAAAAATAAAAATTACTATGATTTGGGTTATTACAGTGGAGGAGAGGAAGGCAAGCATGACAAGGTTTTTTAATAGGCTGAACCAAGATATAACTAATTTCATAGAGTTACAACATCATATAGAGTAAGAGAAAATGGTATATATAATAGCTATGAAGTTTGAGAGATAACTTAAAAGGGAGGAGCAATACACAGTAAGTATTTAATTCATGATCTTCATCATCAAAGAGGTTGAATTTAAGGAAACAAAGGATTGCCTAAACCAAGCCTTTATTGGCACTAAGATCGAACCATCTAAAGCAAAAAAAAGAGGTCCCTATAAAATCTAAAGTTAAATCTAAAACCTTGGTACAACAAACCTCCTTGTCTAATTTTTGGTGACTAGTGTTAGGTTTTTTCCCTAAACTTTTACCTTTGAAAATTTAAGTGGAAAATTACATTTTTTTTTCACAATTTCCCTTTTAATTTTAGAGATCATATTAATATTGGGTAGTGATAATATAGCAACTCTACTAGGGATTAAGGTTAAACCTATATGCAAGTGTTTTCTTTTTTACCACCTTTGAGCATTTATTTATTTCATTTTGTTTTATTTTATTTTATTTATTGCATTTATTTTAAGTCTATTGGATTGGATGTGAATGCATATTATTTTTTAGTTTTCACACACTTCATATAAAAAACGAACTAAAGCTTTGGACCCAAGCTCGTACCCTTTTAGGATAAGATAGGAAAATTCAAGTGATGAGTGTGATTTATGTCTTCTAATGCTCACTTAAACTTTTGCTCATCTTAGAACTCACTTTATGCATAGGGTAATCCCGTTGGTTTTCGTCGATTTTCTGGTACTGTCTATTATTTAAGATATTTTATGTTTTCACACACTTCATATAAAAAACGAACTAAAGCTTTGGACCCAAGCTCATGCCTTTTTAGGATCAGATAGGAAAATTCAAGTGACGAGTGTGATTTATGTCTGCTAATGCTCACTTAAACTTTTGCTCATTTTAGAACTCACTTTATGCATAGGGTATAAAGCAGTTACTCCCTTACCTATATTGCATTAGGTTAAGATGTCATGTTACCACCCAAGTAATTAGGACGATGTACGAACATAAAATATCTTAAATAATAGACACTACCAGAAAATCGACGAAAACCAACGGGATTACCGATGGATTTTTTTTGTCGGTAATTTTTACCGAAGGATATAATTCCGTCTCTAATTTTATTGGTCTATACCGACAGACCTTTGCTGTTGGTAATAATTACCGACGGCATAGATTTCATCTGCAATTCTGTCGGTATATACCGACCGAATTGTCGATGGAATATATAGAATTTTGAAAAAAAGAAACAGTGTGATGGCGTGGAATTTTTTTAGAGGATTTGATCGATGGAATGACCGAGGGATTCAAACCGGGATCTCCGTACAATGACGTGGCCCATTCACCTCAGAATTACCGATGGGTATACCGACAGGACGTGTCTGTCGATGATTCAATTGGTAAAAGCCAATATATCCACACTCTACCAACTCTCTCCTCCTCTATTTCTCCTTCTTCTTCCCCATCCCAACTCTCCCCTCCCAAACTGCAAACAACCACCCGCCCCCCTAAAAATATCTTCCTCTTCTCAACACAAGCACTCATCTTTTTTATACTTTTGTACGTGGTCACAACATCCGTTCTCTGGTTTATTGTGGATTAATTTTATCATTTTTTATAAGTAAATCTATCATTTTTTTTAATTTTAACATTTAAATGTCAATTTTATTATTTTTTATTGTTTTTTTAGTATATGTATTTTGTTAATGTATGTACTTGTTTTATTATTATTTGTCAAAGAAACTTATAGTATGAATGTATAATTTTATAGTTGTTATAGTTTGTTTTAGATTTTGTCAAATTGTATTTGTTTGTAAATTGTTAAAACTTTGTTAGAATTACACCGAATTAGATGTGTTGTGATGAAATAAATAATAGCTTTTTAACGGGTCCATTTTAATTTTTATCAATTCTATTGCGAAGTTGTAATTTCCGTAAATTTATATATGTATAAATTTGTATGGACATTGATAATTGATAATGAATATTTAACATAAGTGTTTTTTTAGTTTGTTGGATAATGTCGGGGCAAACCAATATTTTTGCAAATTTATTTACATAACATAGTTAATTAATACATGTTGTCATCATAATTTTATAGAGGTTCGATAGAAGTCATGGATGATCGTTCATGGATGTATCGAGACTCACCCCAAGGATTGCGGAGGATGGATTATTGTAATAGGGTTCAAGGTTTTATTAATTTCACAATCCAAGGAATTTTACTGATGGTGGTATTAGATGCAAGAAATGTAAAAATAAAAAGTTTCTGCATCCAGATGTTGTAACGATGCATCTTTTAACCAAAGGGTTCACGGAGGATTACCTGTGTTGGTATGCACATGGAGAAATATTTGTTCCTAATGAAAGCATGGTAGAAAGGGTGGTTGGGTCAACTTCTAGTGCTGGCAACGTGCATGAAGTTGTAAATGACAACAGTAATCCTTACAAGAATATGGTTATGGATGCAATGAGAATGAATCAAGGTAATGTCAGTCGATGTTCAATCGTAGAAGAAGAACCTAATGCAGATGCATCAAGTTTTTTTGATATGTTGAAAGATTCTGACGAACCATTATGGGATGGGTGCACGAACCACAGTAAATTATCGGTCGTAGCACAAGTGTTCACCATCAAGTCAGATCACAGGTTGAGTGAGGCTAGTTATGAAAAAATTATGGAATGGGCGAGAAGCATTTTACCTGAAGGGAACAAGTTTAAAGAGAACTTTGATGCTGCTAAGTCCATGATAAAACCTCTTGGTTTAGGATACCAAAAAATTGACATGTGCCCTAACTTCTGCATGATTTACTACCTTGAAAATGCTGAGCTAGCCAAGTGCATGACATGTGGACATTCCCGTTACAAACCCATAACTGGCATGGGAAAGAATCTTGTTGTATATAAGAAACATAGATACTTCTCAATCACACCTAGATTGCAGAGGTTATTCATGTCACCAAGAACTGCTGAGCATATGATATGACACTAATCACATAATATAGTTGATGGAGTAATAGTACATGGACATGCCTCGAACATATAAAGGCTGGTTAATACGGAGGAATGCAGATTATATGGAATGAAGAGTCATGACTGCCATGTGTTTATGCAAACACTCATTCCATTAGCTTTTCGTGATTTGTTGTCAAAAGTGATATGAGATGCATTCAAGGAGATCAATCATTTCTTTAAAGATATATGCTCCAGCAAGTTGAATGTTGATCACATTGAAAGGCTTGAAACGAATATCATCCAAACAATATGCAAACTTGAGATTATATTCCCTTTATCATTTTTTACTCAATGAAGCATCTACCCGTACATTTACCATATGAGGTAGAAGTTGCAGGACCAGTCCAATATAGATATATGTATCCATTCGAGAGGTTAGATATTAAAGTTGTAATGTAATTCATAATTAAAATTTTTTTCATTGTTTTTTTAATTGATAATTTTATTTTAATTCTATATATACATGTACTTGTTCAATCTTAAGAAAAATGTTAAAAACAAGGCGCATGTTGAGGCTTTAATATGTGAGGCCTATATTATTGAGGAGATCTCAACATTTATCTCGTACTATTTTGAATCTCATTTGAGAATGAGAATCAACAATGTTCCACGGTATGATGATGGTGGTGAAGTGCCTTTAAATGGGAACTTGTCAATATTCTCCAATAAAGCAAGAAATTGTAGGACAACCAGGGTCTTTATATTTCAAAGCATTATTATTATGAAGAATGACACTTACTTGTTCAGCTAAAAAGGCTTTTCTTTTTACATTCAGTTTTCTCTTCACAGTGCACAGATCTTTCAAAAATTTAGCATATGAAGGTACCTGTTTAATAGCATCCAGCAAAGGTATATTGATCTTTACCTGTTTGAAAGTTTTAAAGATTTCAGAGTTGTGATTGACTTTTCTTTGTTTGGTCATGGCATGAGGAAATGGAAATGCTGGCAAGGAATCAATCTTTTCTTTGCAATATTCAGATTCAACCCCTTCCTTACCGTCAGAGATTGACTCGTCATCTTTCTCACAAGGTTTAAGAATGGGTTTTTCAATAACCTTACCACTACGAAGAGTGATGACTGATTTGACTTGATCCAAGTGTTGGCTTCCAAAACCACTTGCATTTGCATTGTATTGCCCTTTGGGATTTTGTTATGGTTGAGATGGAAACTTACCTTTCTTTTGCAAACTGAGAGCAGATGTCAATTTTGCAAGAGTATCTTTAAAATCTGTCATGCTTTGAGCAATTTGAGTATTGATTGTCTCTTGCTTTTCAATGAATGCATACAATGTTTCCTCAAGATTTTTTCTAGGAGGTGGAGCATAAGAGGTGCATATCCATGAGAATTTTAAAAATTATGTTGTGCTTGAAACGGTAGTTGTGAAGTTTGTGCATTATTACTATTACTCTTCCAACTAAAATTTGGGTGATTTCTCCAACCAGGGTTGTATGTTTGCGAGTATGAGTTATGATTGAGCCTTTGTAAACTATTTAAAACATGGGCTTGTTCATTGAGGCATTTCCTAAAAGACCCAAAGTTGGACAATCATTGGTTAATAATATCATTCATTTCATAGATTTGACACACAATGTCTTGAACATATTTTAATTGACCACTCTTTTTTCATTCTAGTGCCTCGACTTTTCTAGCTAAAGATACAAACTTAGCTTAGAGGTCATAATCTTCCCTAAGGTTGTACATACCTCCACTAGATGTATGAGGTTGAGTTTTACTTGGTGCCTCATAAGTGCTTGTAGTGTCCCAATTTTGAGCATTTTCAGCTAGCAAATCTAGGTACTCCATTGCTTTATGAGGATCTTTATCTTCAAAAGTTTCATTGCACATCAATTCCACCATTTGCCTATTTTTAGGTGTTAACCCTTCATAAAAATGTGAAACCAATCTCCATGTTTCAAAACCATGATTAGGGTAAATATTAAGCAAGTCTCAATATCTATCCCAACATTGTTAAAATGTTTCTCCTGGTTTTTGAGTGAAAGTGGTGATCTGTCTTTTGAAAGAGTTTGTTCTATGAGAAGGGAAACACTTCTTTAAAAACTATTGTTGCATTTCATCCCAAGCACGAATAGATCCTGATCTCAAATTTTGTAGCCATGTTTTAGCTTTATCTTTTAATAAAAAAGGAAAAAGCTTTAATATGATGGTGTTTGTCGCACCCTCGCGGTGGAGCGCGGCGTCGTGGCGACTTTTGATTGATTTCGGGGTCTTTTTTTTGTTTAATGTAAAGGAGTCGCCACCTAGTATTTTGGTTACTAGGAAACCTAACTGGTCTTTCAGAGATTCTAAGGCAAGGGACTAGTTGCGTAAAGGGAAGGTATTAGCACCCCTAGTACGCCCTACCTAAGGTAAGCTGCTTGATGTTTGGTTTGCTTTATAATTATTATGGTGTTAGTGTTTTCTAATCCCATCAGTTTTCCTAGGTTTGATTTAAACTAAATTTATTAGGATAGAAATCCAAGGAGATTCCATGTGCTTTGAAAGCTCATTTTTCCCTTAGTATTTCAAGAGTTTGCGACTCGTAAATTGCAAGGAGGAGGGACAAAAATTTAGAAATCTAGGGCACTAAGAAAAAACCTATATTTTTTTTAGTGTTTTATACTCTCAGGGCTCGTAAATCGTGGAGTAAAAAAAAATTGAAATGTCCTCGATTATAATCAAGGCTTCTTTCAAGGATGTGTACGGATTTATTATTCCTAATAATATTTTGGATATTCGTCCTTTAAGGATTTCTTTATCCAAACATTAGCGGTGAATAATAGATGAATTCCCCCCAAAAATAAGATTTTTATATTTTTTTGAATATTGGCCAATACCCTTTGGAGTTTTACAAATATGTTGTAAAATCCCAAAATGCAAGAAAACAATTTTTTGTTGGGTTTAAGAAATCCATGCGAAAACACATTTTTCAAAACTTTCAATATTTTTTGTATATAAAAAAAAACATTCAAAACATGTTAGGTTATTGGCCATATGCAACACACAAGAAAACATTTTTTTATATATATATTTTTTGTCAAAACGCAAACATCACAATTAGACGTAAACACCAAAATGGCAATTAGCAAGCCATCATTCATATTACAAGAACTACAAGAAACTTGAAACAATTCAAAACAAAAATCATTCAAAGCCAAATCAACTTAAAATTCTGTACACTGGAAAGGACTAAGCTTGTATGCATGAGGGAGCCAAAGTTTTGAAACTGAAATTTTTAAATCAAAATCCTACCCATGACTCATGACCTATTTTCTTTTTAACAATCCGGGAGGAAAAACTGCCATGCTAGTTTCATACAAAAAGGATGAGCTTGGGATGTCATGCTTTTATAACACATAAATATCATGGACTAGAAACCAAAGCAAGACCTGGTCGGCTATTTCAATAAACAAAAAAATAGAAGACACGAACAGAAAAAGGAGCTGCTGATGAAGAAAACAACAGCCCCCTTCCCCGGTTCCTTAATTCTGAACCAGCAAAAGAAAGGAGATAAAAAAAAGAACACCAGAGGCTAGCCAAATCTTAACATAGTCACCCATCCAAAACTCAAAACCACGGCAAGAACAACACAAAGCAAGCGGGCATTGTATAGTCTAAAATTGAAAACGAATGTGCAAAGCTAAGACAAAACAGGTACAAAAGATTTAAAGGCAGCAAAGGAGGAGAAACTTAAGAACAACACAAAGCAAGCGGGCATTGTATAGTCTAAAATTGAAAACAAATGTGCAAAGCTAAGACAAAACAGGTACAAAAGATTTAAAGGCAGCAAAGGAGGAGAAAGTTAAGACTTACCTGCAGGTCTCACTGTTTTCTTTTCTGCAAAAGATGAAATAAAACCAAGCAAACGTTGCTGTCAAGGTTTAGCAGCAAAGCTCCCTCTCTGTCTTGTCTTTTTTCTCTCCTCTTTCCTCACAATAACACCAGAATGCAAGAAAGAAAGCTCCCTCTATTTGCTGTGTTTTTTACTCTGCCTCTCTTATGTTTTTTCTTGTCTGTCTTTGGCTGTTTCTTTCTCTGCTCTTTTCTCTCTATTTTTTTTTCTTTTATTTTTCTGCTATGTCCTCTCCCTCGATAGGTCATTAGAAAGGTTTATATATAGTCTAAATATGTCTCTATTTAGGAAGGATTCAATGCATTAATCCTAGGATGCAAATCCCTACTGATTTGCAGTAAATTAAAAAAAAAACACAAAAAGGAAACTGCAATATTCTGATTTTGTGTAGGTGCTTTACGTCTGATTTCTTTCCAGTTTTAGAGGGTGGTGTGGCTCTTTTCTTTCCTTCCATAGTGCCAGCTGCTGCCTTTGAAATGAGGCAACAAAAACATGGTTGCAGCTCCAAAAATCAGGCATGATGATAAAGGAAAAACAGCAGGAATTTGCAGCGAAAAAAGGAAAGAAGTCAGATGGAGGGTGCAGCTGCAAAGTCTCATTTTCCTTATTCGGTGTGGAAAAAATCCTGTCATTTATGATGATCCAGCCCCCCTCTCCAGCTTTCCATATCCTTCTTCAATTCAATCCCTCATTTTAACACCTTTTGATTCAGTCCTTAGTCTAAAAAAATCCTTTGAATCAGTCCCGCGAACTTGGGCTATATCCTTCCCGCGGCAGAAAAGGCAGAATTTTCTGCCTTCATGTTAGATATTAAAATTGGAATATCTTGAGCTTCTGATATCGAAATCAAGTGATTCAAAAGCCTAAAATCATCTACGCATCTGGGACTACAACTTTGATGAAGGAGTCAAAGTGAGATAAAATCTTTTTACAGAACATAATCTAGCAGTAATTTGGTTGATCAAAAGGGATCTCCGAGTCTAACTCAAAAACTGACGAATACTGAGAATCCTAATATGACTGAGAGTATGAACTAAGAACAAAAATCACAAAAACTAGGCCAAAATAGAGTTTTTTTAGTGCAGACTCGGGTCAATATCCTTCTTGCGGTAGAATTTTCTGCCTTCACGTTAGATATTCAAATGGAAACATCTTGAGCCTATGATATCGAAATCAAGTGACTCAAAAGCTCAAATTCATCTACGCATCTAGGACTACAACTTTGATGAAGGAGTCGAAGTGAGATAAAATCTTTTTACAGAACAGAAACTAGCAGTAATCTAGTTGGTCAAAAGGGATCTCCGGGTCTAACTCAAAAACTAACAAATGCCGAGAATCCTGATATGTCTGACAGTATAAACTAAGAACAAAAATCATAAAAACTAGGCCAAAAATAGAGTTTTTTTAGTGCAGACTCGGGTCAATATCCTTCTTGCGGCAGAATTCTCTGCCTTCATGTTAGATATTCAAACGAGAACATCTTGAGCCTCTGATATTGAAATCAAGTGATTCAAAAGCTCAAATTCATCTATGCATCTAGGAATACAACTTTGATGAAGGAGTCAAAGTGAGATAAAATCTTTTTACATAATAGAAACTAGTAGTAATCTAGTTGGTCAAAAGGGATCTCCGGGTCTAACTCAAAAACTGACGAATGCCGAGAATCCTGATATGTCTGAAAGTATGAACTAAGAACAAAAATCACAAAAACTAGGCCAAAAATAGAGTTTTTATAGTGCAGACTCGGGTCAATATCCTTCTTGCGGTAGAATTTTCTGCCTTCACGTTAGATATTCAAACGGGAACATCTTGAGCCTCTGATATCGAAATCAAGTGATTCAAAAGCTCAAATTCATCTACGCATCTAGGACTACAACTTTGATGAAGGAGTCGAAGTGAGATAAAATCTTTTTACAGAACAGAAACTAGCAGTAATCTAGTTGGTCAAAAGGGATCTCCGAGTCTAACTCAAAAAATGATGAATGCCGAGAATCTTGATATGACTGAGAGTATGAACTAAGAACAAAAATCACAAAAACTAGGCCAAAAATAGTGTTTTTATAGTGCAGACTCGGGTCAATATCCTTCTTGCGGTAGAATTCTCTGCCTTTACGTTAAATATTCAAACGAGAATATCTTGAGCTTCTGATATCAAAATCAAGCGATTCAAAAGCACAAAATCATATGCGTGTCTAGGACTACAACTTTGATGAAGGAGTTGAAGTGAGATAAAATCGTTTTAGAGAATAGAATCTGGCAGTAATCTAGTTGGTCAAAAAAAGGTTCTTGATCTGACAATGCTGAGCATCCAAATCTGACTGAGAATCTGCCTTAAGAACAATGATCCCTAGGACCTAATAAAGGGTGTGTGTCAATTTTTCAACATGTCATGAGTGACAGAATATACCTAGGACGGTCAGATATCGTATGAAACCGAGTCAGAATCAGAGCCTAAGTTGGAACAAAAAATTACGACAACAGCAGAACCATTTTTTTAGTGCAAATTTCGAGGGCTTTATTTAACCTTAAAGACCAGATAAAAAAACAAATTTAGCATTATGAAGACTCCTGATCAACCTAAGAACCTGATGATTTTGGTAGTAAAGGGGAAGGGTAAAAAGAGCAGAAAACAACTCAAATAAGGTTTCGAAAAAAAAAACAAAATATTTCTTTATGTGCTTTTGTCAATCTTCTGGCGAATGTGAGCTAAACTCCTACACTCTGTTCAAAAGAGGTATACACCGTCTCCAGCACTTGGGGTCCAAAATTGAGTAACAACAGTGTTCATGCTACAATTTGAGTAATTATAGGTGTTACAGACCTCCTCAAATTCCCTTAAATGCAAGTATGATTTTATAAATCTAAGCCATGAAAAGAAGGTAAAAGTTGAATAATGTCTAGCTTAAAATTGAAATGAGATGCATCATAAGGGAAAACTATGCATGAAGGTGCACTTGTTCTTTTAGGATTCATGTGGTCTCTAAGTGTTCTAACGCAATTATTCTCATTATGAAGTGATTGGTTATCTTCTTTGGCCATATTTTCTAAAAATCATGAGAATACCCTACAAAGTCTACCACTTAATGTACGTGACCAAACTCTCATGCACGTGTAGGAAGAGAATAAAAGGAAGAAGAAAACAAAAGAAGAAGAAACAAAGTTAGATACAAGAAAAGTGAAAAAATAAAATAAAATAAAAATTATAATTTATACAAGATTTTACCTCCCCGGCAACGGTGCCAAAAACTTGACACGACCAAAAGATTGATGTCTTCTCCTAAGTGCAGGAGTGTCGAAGTAATAAATAACTCGGCAAGATCGGGGTCAAACCACAAGGAGGTTAATCGTATAAATTATAAACAACAAGAATACAACAACAACAACAATAATAGTAGTAGTAGTAGTAGTAGTAATACTAATAATAATAATTGTAATAGTAATAGTAGTAGTTATAGCAGCAGCAGTAGTAGTAGTAGTAGTAAAGAAGAAGAAGAAGAAGAAGAAGTTGATGAGAAATTCGAGATGGAAGATCAATGTGAGGATTGAATAACGATAATAGCAAATGTCAAGGTTAGAGGATCCACTAATGGTATTTCAAACAAGTATAGTATAAACTTTTATTATTCAACTAGATACCACACACAAAGGAGGTTCCAATCGGATTATAAATTATTAACATGATTACATTAGTTATCTTATCCAAATAATGATAATACTTGTAAATGTTGTCAGGTATTCATGATTATAACTTATGTTAACAACAAATCAAGTTCCTTTCATAGCACAAGTGTCGGTTATACCATACGGTTGGGCTATGAAAGTGCCAAGTATTTGTTGTACCAAGTGTTATACAACATAAATATAGATTAACCATTTAACAAGCAAATTATTAAGAGTGAACAAGATAACAAATACAAAACATGTTAGTATCAAACATTAAAGTCCATGTTGAGTTTACACTATACTTATTCTTACACCATTAGTATAACCTTTTCCCATTGAGATAATAAACTTAGCTAAACATAATGAAAGAGAGAAACATAAATAAACAAGATAAGAACATAAATAAGATAAAAGTTAGCTAAGTAAAGGAAAGGAAATGAAAGGCATAAACAAGATATTAATGAAAGCAAAACTTAAGCATTACAAAAAATACAAAGAGAGAAAGCAAGAGCATGATCTTGATCTGGAAACTAAGATGCCTAAATGCATGGAAAATGCCTCCTTTTAGAGGTCAAAATTGGAAACTATTGATTTGATGACTAATTGTTAAGTGGGTGGCCAACTCTTGACTTTGTGACAATTCTTATCTTCTTGTCTGCCAAAAACATCATTGATAACGTTAGAATTTGAACCAGCCTTACTCATGAAGTTCTATAAAATTGTCTCAGCTTTCCAAGAAAAAAAAATTGAGGTCATTTGGACTTCTAAAACTCGAGATATGGGCTGAATACTGAACAGTGTCTGGGCTGCAAGATAGATTCAGACTTCTACGTTGTTGCTAAGATTTGGACTTCTAAACAGCAGAATTGAGTCTTGCGTTCCCATGAAAGTTTTAGGCCTATGTCTTAGCTTTCCATCCATATAAAACAGACCTACATATGAGATCTACAGCTCCAGATATGACCTAATTATCGAACAATGTTCCATTTTGGACAGCACCAGCATGTCTTTTTTAAGTTTGACCCACTATTTATCCTTTCAATTTCAATACTTCAACTCATCAATCAATCCTTTCATTTATGTAATAGGCCTGCATTTAGGATGAATATTTACCATAAATTAAAGGTATCTTATGGTATCAGACTTGTTATTGTAAAACATGCTTTAGTTAAGGAGTTATTGATACTTCAAGTGCAAAATGATGATATAAAACCTTGATAAAAATACACTTTTAAGTAGTAATCATTTATCACATAGTTTTCAAACCCAGCCAAAGAGTTGACCTAGGGCTAGTCCTGGGCACAAATCAAATGGGTTAGGCCAAGTTAACCCAAGTCAGGTGGGTTGACCCAACTCACCCTATTTTTTTTATTTTATAAACATGTAGAAATAATATCATTTTGAAAAAACAAGTTTAAAGAAAAAAAATGTCATGGGATTTTTACTAGGTTTTTCTAAGGCTAAATGAGTTACAGGTCAACTTGGTTTTTTTACCATACATATCAGGTCAATTTTTTCTCTATTTTTATTGAAACCCGATTCAACCTAAGCCTTGTATAACCTAGACCATTGGTCCAACCACTAAATTGTGTTGGGTTTTAAAATAGTGATATATCGGGTTATCTTGATTTCATACCTTGACTACAGATTTGGAAAGTTAACGCAAGTCCATATTTTTTTTTCACTTTGTTTGTAATATATTATGTTTTTTTATTTTTATCCTTTTTTTTTATTGTTTATTTTTTTCCTTAGCCCTTTCATAGAAGTTTTATTGGGTTTTAGTTCTATCATTCAATCCAAATTTTTGGTATATTAGATTTTACAACTTGGTCCTAGTTCTTTAGAATTTTTTAATCATTTTGTTAATGTTATTATTATTTTCAATTGAACTCTCAAATCAAAAAATTATTGTTGTCCTATAATTTATTTTTTATTTCAATTGTAATCTTTATTGTTTATTGCTTTTTTTTATTATGAATCTTTTTGCGTGGTTTTTTTTTATTTAAAAACCTGATTATGAGTTTGAAAAGTTAATTGAGTTAATTGAGATTGACATCTTTTTTCTAGCATATTTTATTTTTCAATGCAAATTTGACAAGGTAACCTAAAATGACTAACCTCTTAATCCCTAATTTTTATTTTTTATATATTTTTTTTATATTTAATTGGTTGAAAATTAAATAATATAGTTTTTCCACTCAAGATCATTGTCACTTTTTAAAAAAATTTATTTGTTCGTTTGCTATTATTGACTTTTTTTTGTCATTTTATTCAAATAAAACCAAATTGTTTGATAATTAAAGAATCAAGGGGGAAAAAGAACTAGCAACGAACAGAAACAAAGACATCAAATATCAAACCCATCTCTCTCGCACCGTGCCATGTCCACAGTCCCATAAATCACATGTCTGTTAACAGAAGAATCGACAAACTACGAAGAAGAGCCAGCAATAAAATATTAATAAACAAGCTGGGTGCATACGTACGGTCATGTTTCCCGCTAATGTCAGCGTCAACAACTAGTTTTATGAAAACTATGCCACATATAAACAGTGGACTTAGCATATAGCAAGACAATAGAAACACTCTAGAACCCGGGGAGATCAGCACGGAAGAATCTGAATGTGGGCCCAAGTCCCACCTCCCAGGCACCAAAGTCTGGAATCGTCCTTGGAGATCAGAGGATTAATAGATGGACATTTGCAGGAGCCTCTTTTAGGAGCCGCCTTGCCTCATCTCTTGCTTTCCGCGTTGCTTTATTTTCTTTCTCAACCCAACCATCGAGATACCGGATGAATGGATCGATTACAAGTATATTAAGCGCAGTGGCATTTTTAAGCAGATATCTCGCAAACTCAATATCGTCTAAGCGGCTTCGGAAACCGAACATATGAACCTCCTTCAGAAATTCATGGGTAAATGCAGTTCCATGTCCAGAAAATATATTTTTGCATCCTCCAGTCCTAAATGGAGATTTGAGTCGCCATAAAAACTGCAAGAACAAGGAGGAACATTCAAGTACCTTGCTAAACAGCTGATAGCAAGGGGATGTTTGAGACAGTGCAAGTACGCAACACGCACTCTTTGGATGCTTAGTTATTAAAGACCAATTAAGACTTGCAGCAAGAATTTAACTAAATGACAACTAATAATCCAAAATGCTGCTTTGATCCTCCAAAGACCAAACATATGAAACACCATTGCCAATGTCACAGTACCGAAACATTTCTATTGGGCATGACATGCCCCAGACATGGTCGCATGTTCGTTTTGTTCAGACATCCAATTAAGCAACTCAACCAAGAAGCCAGAAGCTATAAAGTTGCTGATATATGTAGCCTATGAGAATAAGATACTGGGGCAATAAATTCCAGAACTCAAACAACTTCGAGCAGAATCTAGAACTTACTTTCACCTGGAGCAGTTGCAAGAAAGGTGATGCTCTCAGAAGATACCACAAGGCGGTATCATAGGATTCATGAACTAAAAGGGTCAATACCTTAAGATTAACCAGTCTGGGGAAGACAGTTAAACTTGTGTTGACCTGTAGAATGGAAAGGAATATGTTATAATAAGTAGATTAAACACATAACAAAGGGGGAAAAAAAGGCCAACAATCAACTTTCATATACCTCTAAAGGGACAATCCTGAGCCCAAGACTTTTTAGCTGAGGGGCATTGAACGCAAGATGGTCGCAGATATTAGCAACGTAATCGAAAGTTGAATCGCAAATGTCAATTATTGCATCTTCAAGTTGAGGTACACAATTGAGTGAAAAGTTAACCTTTCTGCCTCTATATATAAAGGAGACAAGGTTTGCTGCCCATATCTCAATGTTATCCAAAGAACGGCAATCAGATACTTCCAAGTACCTCAGCCGAAGGGATGGGCCAGAAACTCTTAAATTAACCAACTTGGGGACATTGCCAACAGAGAATCTTTCAAGAAGTAAGCAGCTAGATAATAACTTGTTAAGCTCATTTTCAGTGACCATTACATGCGTTAAAGAAAGCTCTACCAGAGACTTCAAATTGTTGAAACAGGGAGGAAGATGTAATATACATCCTGCTATACGCAAGTATTTGATAGAGGACAAGGCGTTTTCATCAGAAAAGAAGAAACACGGGAATGTGTACATCTCGGGATCCACGTCAATTTCCTGTTCTTCTGTCAAGTCCAGAATAAGGTTTTCAACCTTTCTTTCTATTGCGAAAGAAATCCATTTATCTATATAGCGAGCAGACCTGCAGTCCAGCTCATAACAAATCCAAAACTTGTTTATATTTTGGCCACTGTGTAAAGACAATACATTACTCACCATTCTTACGAAAGCTCTTCTTCTCATCAACGGATCAGGACGGGCCATGTGATTTACATTAAAGTTAAGATTAGGTATAAATGTCCATAGATTCCTCCATCTCCGTGAGAGTAAACTGGTTATCGCTGCGTCTTTAGGGGTCAAGAAGGAGAGAATATGGATAATAATTTCATCCGGCAAAGAAGAAATCCCATCCCTCTTCTTAGAGCTGGACGACTAATTATCAAAACAAACAAACAATTGAAAAAGACAATTAGCAGATTCCATAATACCAAGTTCACCTTTTCGTCAAACTCAACAGTGTTTCAAGTTGTTCGGCTAGACAGAACAAAGGAAAAAACAGTCTTCTATCGAAAATATATATATTTTTGCTAGAAGATAGAAGATAAATAGAGGCCGAGAGAGAATCCTTCGAGCGATAACCAGCCAAAAAAAATATTGACAGCATTGTTAATACATAGACACGGCCTTTCCCCTTTATTCCATGAATCTTAACTTTAAAAATTGCTAATTTACCAGCCAACCCGTTTCAGTTAAATTAAATAAAAATCGAAGCTTTACATAAATTCATCCATATCCACACACAATGTGTGTGTATCACAAACGGTTCGGTGGTTCTTTGCAAAGAAATTTAACAGGCTCTCAAATTATTGAACGGAGTAAAAGGAACAAATCCAGAAAGAAAGAAAAAAAAAAAAAAACAGACTTTGGATCTTAAAAAATCTTCCTGCCAGGAGATTGAGAAGAAATAGAGACTATGCGCGTAGCAGATTTGACTTACCTTACGACAGATACGTGATTTCTTCATGCTATACATGGATGACACTCTCAGCATTGTAATTTTTTGTTGGATGGCGATGATAAGTTATCTCAGATATCTACTATTACAGAGCTCCTGCAGCTCCCTCCAGTCCTCTAGTTTTTTCGCCTGCTGGGTGTCTTAGGAGAGATACAGGAGTTGTTCAGAATTTAAATATAGAGTTGTCAGATGCAGATACGGAGTTGAGACCTAGAAAGGGTGCCGACTTAGAGCTGTTTTTTCGGGCCCTAAGTGTTTCGGGGTCGTACCAAAGGCAATGATTTTGCCAATATTACGGTTACAGTTACAATTACAATCTCATTACCTTGCAATTGCGTTATTGCATGCAAGTACAATTACAATTACATTATAATAATAAAAATTCTGTTACAATCAATCCTGAATTATACAAGTACCAAGATCAAAATTCTAGTGTACCAGGATAAAAACAACCCCGAAATATATTTAGAGTGAGACAAAAAAATTGAATGAGTTTTTAATTGACATAGATACTTGGAAGAAAAATAACATAAAACTCACAGTAATTAAATTTAATTATTATATTATAATATGGTGGGATGATCATATTTTGAATAGATGAAGAAACTAAAAAAGACCTATTGACACTTAGAAGAGATAGAAACCATAACTAAAAGAAGTTTGTCCCTGTCAGTATTATAATGGAGTTTTCTTAGAAATTAAAGAGCTTGAATCAAGGGCTTAAAAGCATGGAGAATTACCACAATAAGATAAAAATTACTATGATTTAGGTTATTACAGTGGAAGATAGAAAGGCAACCATGACGAGGTTTTTTAATGGGCTGAACCAAGATATAACTAATATTATAGAGTTACAACATCATATATAGTCAGTGAAAATGATATATATAATAGTTATAAAGTTTTGGAGATAACTTAAAAGGGAGGGGCAATACACAATAAGTATTTGATTCATGATCTTCATCATCAAAGAGGTTGAATTCAAGGAGAAAAATGGTTGCCTAAACCAAGCCTTTTATTTGTATTAAGGTCGGACCATCTAAAGCAAAATAAGAGGTCCTTATAAAATCTAAAGTTTAAATCTTAAACCTATAGGGTATAACAAACCTCCTTATCTAATTTTTGGTGACTAGTGTTAGGTTTTTTCCTTAAACTTTTACCTTAGAAAATTTAAGTGGCAATTACATTTTTTTTCACAATTTCCCTTTTAATTTTAGAGATTATATTAATATTGGGTAATGATAATATGGCAACTCTAACAAGGATTAAGGTTAAACTTATATGCAGGTGCATGTTTTTCTCTTTTAACACCTTTGAGCATTTATTTATTTCATTTTTTTTTATTTTATTTATTGCATTTATTTTAAGTCTATTGGATTGAATGTGAATGCATATTATTTTTTAGTTTTCACACACTTCATATAAAAAATCAACTAAAGCTCTGGACCCAAGCTCGTACCTTTTTAGAATTAGATAGGGAGATTTAGATGACGAGTGTAATTTATGTCTACTAATGCTCACTTAAACTCTTGCTCATGTTAGAACTCACTTTATGCATAAGGTATAGAGCAGGTACTCCCTTACCTATTTTACATTAGGTTAAGATGTCATGTTACCACCCTAGTAATTAAGACAATCTAGGAACCTAAAATATCTTAAATAATAGACTAGATGACTCAAACCCTGTATGAGCTAGATTTTATCTAGTAAGGTTAGCCCTTGATAAGAAACAAATCATATTATGACATGATATATTCATAGTGTTTATCTTAACCCTACTATTTCTCCATCGATCCTTACAGGAAGTGTGAGATGTGAGAACATTTTAAAGGTGTCATTGACGACATAAGGACTATATCAGAAGAAAAAAAAACAGTATGGTGAGGGGGGTTTGCCTACCAACATGATTTGAGTTTAAATTTCCAAATCGGGTATATGTTTAAATAAATTCATTGACATGTATCCCTTAAATTGACAAAAATCCTTGTGGGTTTGGTGTCCTCGTTGCGAATTTTTCAAGAAAAATCGACTTAGTATCTCCTTACAGTCTTGATATAATAGAAAACTCAAATAATAAGAAGCATGCATACTTAATCTAACTTCTTAAAATCATTTATACATTTTATTTATTTTTTGTAAATATGCATATCATGAATGAGAAAGAAATATAGGTGTTTTTAAAAAAGTCTTATCATTGACTTTTATCATTGATGTCATAACCTAATTTTTGACCCCCGACTTTTCTAAATATTTTCAATATACAAAAAAATCAAAACATATGTTGATGTATTTGTGTCATTTTTAGCATTTTCATCGTAACCTCAAAAGAATTCAAATTTCAAATTTCTTTTCAACACATTTAGCTTTTAATACGTCATTTTCAAAATCATTGATTTTTTCTCATTAAGTTGGCGTTGATGTTGCTTTTAAAAAAACAAAATACAAAAAAATTAGAAGAACAAAAAAAAATAATATATTCGAACAAAAGGAACTAAAATGAAAAGGAAGAAAACAATGGACTAAGGTGAATTTAGGTTGCTTATTGGACCAAGTAATTAGGAAAAAAGATAAGATTTTCCACCTATAAATTGGTGGTTATCCCACACAAGAAGGGGGGTATTGCGAGAAATCTAAAGAAAATACACAAATAAAAACATTAGCCCTATAATCTTCCCAACAACCGAACACAAAAGAACCTTTCTTCCAAACCTAGCCACTATCCATTATGAAGATATTCTCTCAGCCAAAAACAAATATAAATCTCATGGCTCTCATTTTGGTTCAACTGAACCTTCATCTTCCATAATAGAAACAATCAACCTTGTCCTTCATATATGCCATAGCCACGACAACATAACAACTTCCCTTTACTTCTATCTTTTTTATGGCAACATCATTAACCTCTCATCACCCATGAAGGCAGCAATTATAGCAGTGCCATTTTCCTTTTTCTTCTTCATCGTGTGGCAGCCCCAATAAGCCCTCTTACTCAGACTCTCGTAGACCATTAGGTTTCCTAGTGATCAGAATACTAGGTGCCGACTCCTGAATTATATGATTATATCCAAAACCCCTTTCCTCAACACATCTCAGGAGGTAGACCCACCATCTCAGACACTGTGTATGTCGCGACAAGATGGCGACTTCGTTGGGGACTTGTTTGATTAGAATGAGCTTTGCTTGTGTATTGTTGTTGGTTTGTTTAATTTTAGCATGTATTTTTATTGCTTTAACATTTTTACTTCTTGTTCATGTATAAGTACATCGGGTATGGATTAATGCCCTCATGCATTTTAATTTCATGAATAAATTCAGTTTTAGGTTAGGTAAGGAGTAGTGGTTTGCTTTATGACTTTTAATCGAGGTTCAGATTTGTGAAACATCCAATTATAAGCTAAATGTTTACTCGGTAATGGCATTCAAACCGTGCCCTAACCATTCCTTGTAAACACTTATATTGCCTTCATGTAAGGTGGTCATTAGGTAGTTCATAGACTTTTTTAAGACCAGGTAGCAAGCTTACCCCTTATGTAATGACCTATAACCTGCCTTTAGGGTATGAACTCCTTAAGAATTCACTTTGCAAACCTGATTAAAGTCCTAAACTTTACAAAAATTCTAAGCCAAATACCGTGACCTCCAGATAAATCAAGGCTGCTATTTTCTGAGAAGCAGCTTGAAGATGATAGAAGGACCTTATCTGACTACAACATCAAGAAGAAATCGTTTCTTGAGCTTCAAGAGATCCAGGTAAGCGGAGCAAAAGGTTAACAAAAGGAGGAAGGGTCAAGAAATACCTTCCAAAACTGGTGAATCTTGATGGTGAGATGAACCAAAATGAAAAATACGGCAAACATGGGTGGCATACTATAAATTTTGAAAAAAATTCACTTTGGTCCTCCACCTTAAACAATAAATAGATGCAGATTTTATGCCCTGAGGAAGGAGAAAATCGGGTCCAAAGTAAGCCAAAAAACCAGCCTTTCCGGTTCCTACACTGTCCTCTCTCTTCGTTTTCTCTCCATCGTGGCTTTCAGCCACCACCACCACCATCACTGGTATTCCCACCATCAGCTCCACCACATAAACCTTTCTCCTGCACCAAAAGACGTTTAGCAGCTGTAGAGCAGACACCGCGTCTCTCTCCTCTCCTTCCTCTCCTCCTTCTCCCCGCTACAGACCTTCTTCTTCTTTCTTCCTCCGTCGTCGACGTCTCTTCCTCCAGCTTCGCCTTGATCAACCAGCATCACCATGTTTCCAAGACCACCGACCAGCCACCACTGCGTCTGTAATAAGCCACCGTGAACGTCTCCCTCTCCTCTGCAGATTTCTTCCTCTTCCAGCTGCAGCCGCTCCAGCCAATTCAGGCAGCCAACCCCAACGTCGTTTCCACCGCCGGCTTCAGGTCGTTCTCCCCCGCCAGCCGTTCATCACCTCCACGCCAGGTGGTCCGCTTCCCTTGCTTCGCCTTCGTCCCCCCCACAGTTCCACTATTCATGCGTGAACAGTGGACGTGAATTATAATTCACGTCCACAGTTCCAGTGGATTTTTAAAAAAAAATTGTAATAAAAGAATCAAAATCGTTTTTTTTTTTTTAAATTATGACTTTAAAAAAAATATTTTTGTAACAAGTTTGCATAATATCGGGTTGTATATTTACACGGTAAAATATAAATCTGGTATTAAAATACCTGGTTTTCTCCAAAATGTATATAAAAAAAAATTCAAAACATTTTCAAAAAGAAAAAAAAATATTTTTTTGCACACGGCCAAATCCTACAAATTTTTCCAAGTGCATTTTTCATAAAAAAAAATGCATTTTTTTTCATGTTTTAACAAAAAAATCCAAAAATGGATATCATAACCAGTTTATGATCATCTATTTGGGTTTGGCCAAAATGTCAAAAATCTTTTTCCATTCTTTTTTTAGGATTCAGATGTAGACTTTAATATTTGTGGGGTGTAAAATTACACGATAAAGTATACCCTAAGGTATTAAAGATACAAGATGTAAAAATACGATGCTAATATTCAGACTTTAGAACGGTTAGGATTTAACTCAATAAGGTAGAGACTCTCTCATGAAGAGAGATCTACCTTGAGCCTTAGAAAGACCAAAAAAAAAACAATCAAACAACAATGCAGCTTACCTTAGGTAGGGTGCACTGGGGGTGATGCGTCTTCCCCTTGCACAACCAGTCCCTTACTCAGACTCTCGCAGACCATAGGTTCCTAGTGACCATAATACTAGGTGGCGACTCCAAAAAATTAATCATAATTTTATGATTAAATCCAAAAAACCCTTCCCAACACACAACACACACCTCACACAGGAGGCACGACAAGGAGCCTACGTCATCGCCAGACGACATCGCGACCCCCCGCGAGAGGATGGCGACTCCACTAGGGAAAGCCATTTCTGGTTGGACTAATCATTGATTGTTTGATTATTTTCCTTTTGTTGGTCTTTAATTTTAGCTCGTATTTTTATTACTTTAGCATACGAATAAACCTAATTCTAGGTTAGGTGGGGAGTAACGGTCTGCCTCATGACTTTTAGTCGGGGTTCAGATTCGTGAAACATCCAACTATGAGCTGAGTGTTTACTTGGTAATGGCGGTCACATTGTGCCCCAACCATTCCTTGTAAACCCCTACACTGCCTTCACGTGAGGTGGTCACTAGGCAGTTCATAGACCTTTTTAAGACCAGGTAGAAAGCCTACCCATCATGTATTGACCTAGAACCTTCCTTTAGAGCATGAACTCTCTTGTTATTCATTTTGCACGGGTTTTTGCCATTCATACCCAATATGCATATACATACATTTGCATCCATACACATACATCAATCCATTGTAAATAACATACATATATGCAACAGGTCAAAATATAGGTCCCCAAAGAGCCTACAACACCCAACTCCAAGCAAGAAACATGGAAGGTGAAGAGCGTGCTCACCGTGACGCCCATTTTCAAGAAGAGTTAGAGTCTCTGAAAGCAAGCGTGGCTCGCCTCACTAGCTTACTCGAGCAAACACTTAGAAATGCCTCTGTGGAAGGTCCTTCCAATCAGCCAGCTATTTTTGTTCAGCCTCTGGCAATAGCTCAACCTGAAGAAACAATGAGTGAACATGGTCAAGAACCTCCACACAATCCAGCATTTGTGCACTCAACGCCATCGGCACCAGCTCCTGTAGTCATAGATCCATTTGCCAATGAGTCCCACAAGACCAAGTCATCTAATGGCATTGGTCAAGATAAAATGGCGGCGTTGGAAGCTCGAATTAGAGCCATTGAAGGGGTAGACTTGTACGATCCAGTACGGGCAGCAGAAATGTGTCTAGTCCCAAATGTGGTTGTCCCAAAAAAGTTTCGTGTTCCTGAATTCATCAAATATACCGGAACATAATGCCCCATGACTCATCTCAAATCCTACTACAACAAAATGGAAGAAGTAGTACATGATGAAAAACTACTGATGCACTTTTTCCAGGAAGCTTAAGTGGGGCAGCATTAAGTTGGTACATGAGATTGGACAACACAAAAATCCAAAAATGGAAAGACTTGGTGGATGCTTTTGTCAAGCAATACAAGTACAATATGGACATTGCTCTTGATAGAACCAGTCTGTCCAATCTAGAGAAAAGGGACAAAGAAAGCATAAGGGAATATGCTCAAAGGTGGAGAGACCTAGTTGCTCAAATACATCCTCCACTCCTAGATAAAGAGATGATCACTCTGTTTGCCAACACACTCAAGGACCCATACTACGAGCATGTGATGGGTAGTTCGGCCTAGCAATTTACTGATGTTGTGGCAGTAGCTGAGCGCATTGAGCAAGGGGTAAAAAGTGGTAGAATATCTGTGCCCACTGAGAAAAGAGGCCTTGAGGGTAAAAGGAAAGAGGTCGACTATGTTGAAGGTGGTTACATGGGTAAGAAAAACCCATTCCAAAACTACCACACTTCACCCCAAATCGCCAACATCAATTTCAACCCTTCATTTCCTACCAGAAAACCTGAGTCTCAAACCAAACACCAAAAAACCCAAGAACAACTACCTCCATTACCATTGCCCTTAATTGAGATGTACCAAAAGCAACTAAGCATTGGGTATATAGCTCCAGAACCCTTGACACCTCTGTAACCACCTTACCCCAACTGGTACAAGCCCGACCTCACTTGCGAGTACCATGCTGGCGCCGCAGGACACAACATTCATACTTGCAGTGCCTTCAAGAAGAGGCTCATGCATTTGATTAAAGCTGGATGGATAACTTTTGAAGGAACTCCAAACGTGAGTTCAAACCCCCTACCCAATCATGCTTCAAGTAGTGGATCGGTGAATGCACTAGAGGTGGAATGCTTCAAAAACCTCAAATCACTGATGGCAAGCGCAAGGTGTGAGGAAGGCAGTGTGCACTCTCGAGGATAGAGGACAAAGTTCTGCTATAAAATGGGAAGATGGAGCCTACCCAATTATTGTCTTTTGCTTGATCATGTTTGTTAAACCCGTTTTAGTCTTGTTGGCAATTTGGCTCATGATGCCACAAGACTTTCTTTGTCAAATGAGTCTTTCTTGTTAATAAGATCATGTGTTTTTTTGTGTTCATGATGTGCCTTCATTTTTTTTGCAAATAACATACTGAGCACACCTTTTACTCATAAAACCACCGCACCAAGAATTCTTTGGTGTTTTCCCTTTTTTATTCCTCTCTCCAAAAAACCAAGCATTACCACATGTTTTCACAGGATTTTTGGGAGATCAAAGTTTAATACAAAAACAAAAATCAAATTGATGTTTGTTCTAATAAACAGGTTCTAAAAATTCAAGTGATATCCTAACACTTAAAAAACCTGAAAGACAACCCAAACACCGTGAAATAACTTCAAAGCTGAGTTTTGATTGCATGAATAATGAGAAACCATTTTGCATATTCACATGTGAGAAAGCAAAGCTTGCCGATTTTGAATGAATGCATTTGAAATGAAGAAAGGTCATCTTTGACCATCCTTTCACAAATTCTAAAAAATTCCTTTTGCAGTCCCTTTTTGAGCCTAATGCATATTTCTTGAAGAACTAACCTTGGCTAGGATCACTCCCTACACTAGGGGGCAAGTGAAAAAAAAAATCCTCAACGATAAAAGTGCCCAAACAATACTAGGAGGCATGAAAGAAAATCCCCAATGATCAGAAGTGCCCAAACAAAGCTGGGGGGCATGAAAAAGTTCCAAAAAGATTTGAGCATGCCACAAAAATCACAAATATAATGATGCTCAAAACCACAAGAAAAAAAGCCAAACATTGGAGGGCACCATGGACCATTTTGAAAATTAATTCCAAGGTCTGGAAATTCATGAAAAGGAAAAAAAAAAAAAGAGTTTGGGATATAAGCACTAGTGATCCTTAGTCTTGAAGTCCCTTAAACACTTTTTGAGCCTAAATATCCTTTTTGTTCATAGCCTAGAGCCAAAGCCTATGTGCCCAATCAAGCCCTTTCTGATCAAAGCCAGTCAATCCGAATCGGTAGACTTTGCTTTCTCATGCAAAACAAGTCATTATTCATGCAAGCAAAATGAATGCTTTGAAAACTTGTTCTTTGAAACTCACAAATTAAAGCTTGAACCCTTTTGACCAATCAAACATCACTTCACTTCACCAAAAAGGAAAACAAGATTTTTTCAACACTCATGCAAACCTGTCCATGAGAATGCTTGAATTTTTCAGCACAAGTTTGTTTTAAACAAACATCAAAATGATTTTTTTTTGGAATAGCTTTGAAGTTCCAAAAATTCTTCGTGAAAACAACTCCTTGTAAATAACCAAATCTTCTCCCACATAGCCTCATCCCTAAAGGAAACCCAAATTGAACACTTGGAGGCATGATCAAACTGGGGGGCAATCCACATAGGCTTGGCTCCATGATTCCTTTTTTAAGAAAACATGAGATATAGTGCATAGCCGGCAATCCTTCAAATAAAGGTGGAAAAACAAGTATTTCGATCCCTCCTAGAGGTCAAGATCATAAGATATGACTTGAGTAAGCAAGAGTGGAAAGAGCCATCAAAGCTTACTATTAGAGACTCAAATTTTGAAGAAAAGGAAAACTCCATGAAGAAAAGGGGACCTATATTTCTCAGGTAAGTATACATGCATATTGATCATGATGCATTACTTTCATCCCTGATAGATCGGTGTCTCATCGTCACCCCTTTTTGAGCGGGCTATTGAGCCCTCATCATTCAGATAGTGTGATTTCTAGCCCTATCTCCCTTTTGAATGCGCCTTTGAGCCATTATCTCTCGGGTATTATGTTTTCTAACCATACATCCCTTTGAGTGCGCCTTCGAGCCCTCACCTCATGCGTAGTGTGTTTTCTAACCCTACCTCCTTTTGAGTGCGCTTTAGAGCCCTCAACCATTTTAGGTAGTGCGTTTTCCAACCCTACCTCTTTTTGAGTGCGCCTTCGAGCCCTCACCTCTTGGGTAGTGTGTTTTCTACCCCTACCTCATTTTAAGTGTGCCTTAGAGCCCTCAACCACTTTAGGTAGTGCGTTTTCCAACCCTACCTCTTTTTTAGTGCGCCTTCGAGCCCTCACCTCTTGTGCAGTGTGTTTTCTAACCCTGTCTCATTTTGAGTGCGCCTTAGAGCCCTTAACCACTTTAGGTAGTGCGTTTTCCAACCTTACCTCTTTTTTAGTGCGCCTTCAAACCCTCACCTCATAGGTAGTGCGTTTTCTAACCCTACCTCTTTTCAAGTGCGCCTTTGAAGGTAGTGCGTTTTCTAAAATCCTAGAAATCTAGCATCCAAAGTAGATAAAAGAACATACCTGCGTGAAAGTGCATCAGCCACAATGTTTTCTTTTCCTTGCTTATACTTGATCACATACGGAAAGGTTTCAATAAATTCCACCCATTTGGCATGTCTCTTACTCAACTTACCTTGCCCTTTCAAGTGCTTCAATGATTCATGATCAGAATGTATCACAAACTCCTTGGGCCACAGGTAATGCTGCCACGTCTCTAGAGTTCTTACCAAGGCATAGAGCTCCTTGTCATATGTAGGGTAATTCAAAGCTGCCCCATTAAGTTTTTCGCTGAAGTACGCAATGGGCCTTTTATCCTGCATTAACACAGCTCATATACCAATACCTGATGCATCACATTCAACTTCAAAAGCTCTCGTAAAGTCTGGCAAAGCTAAAACAAGTGCTGAACAAAGTTCATCTTTCAACAAATTAAAAGCCTTATCCTGTTCATCATTCCATTTGAATCCAACAGACTTTTTAACAATTTCAGTTAAAGGTGCAGCAATAGTACTAAAATCCTTCACAAACCTTCTATAAAAACTAACAAGTCCATGAAAACTCCTTACCTCACTTACCGATTTTGGTGTAGGCCAATCCCGGATGACCTTAACTTTCTCATTGTCCATCTCGATACCCTGTGTAGTTACGACATAGCCAAGAAACACAATTTTTTCCATACAAAAGGTACACTTCTTAAGATTAGCATATAATTGCTCACTACGCAACACACTAAGTACATTACACAAATGATCAAGATGCTCATTTAAGTTCTTGTTATAGATCAAAATGTCATCAAAATACACAACAACAAACTTACCTATAAACGCACGCAATACATGATTCATTAAACGCATAAACATGCTAGGCGTGTTCGTAAGTCCAAACGGCATGACTAACCATGCTTAGTCTTAAATGCAGTTTTCCACTCATCACCCTCTTTCATCCTAATTTGATGGTACCCACTTTTTAGGTCAATCTTAGAAAAAATACATGATCCATGTAACTCATCTAGCATGTCATCAAGCCTAGGAATAGGATGTCGATACTTTACCGTTATGTTATCGACGACACGATAATCAACACACATCCTCCATATTCCATCCTTTTTGGGCACAAGTAGCACTGGCACAGCACAAGGACTTATACTCTCACGAATGTACCCCTTCATCAGCAACTCATCTACTTGCCTTTGAAGCTCCTTTGTCTCCTCAGGGTTGCTTCTATAGGCTGGACGGTTAGGAATCGAAGCTTCAGGCATAAGGTCAATTTGATGTTCAATCCCCCTTAATGGTGGTAATCCATTAGGGATGTCTTCAGGAAAAACATCATCAAACTCCTGCATCAAAGAAAAAGCCACACTAGGAATAGCAGAATCAAGATTGTTAGTGTTAAAATAAGCCTTCTTATACACAAGTAAGATCATTGGCTTATTAGTGAAAAATGCAGATCTGATTTGAGATCCTTTTGCATAAAAATTAGGTTGTTTCTTTAATTTTTCGACACTACTATCATCACACAAGCTTACTTTCTTCACTCCTCGGTTTTTACCTCCACTCTCAACTGGTTTAATTAATAATTTATGTTTAGCCGAATCTGATGGTTTTCTCTCACCATTGTCCTCACGTGAATTTTCACTCTTCCCATCCTCACATTCTTTTTTTAATTTGATTTGATCATCATACACTTGTTTTTGAGAAAGAGGTACAAGAGTGATGGTTTTACCATCCTTTACAATGGTGAACCTATTTCTAAACCCATCATGAATTGCTTTCCGATCAAACTGCCATGGACGCCCCAAAAGTAAGTGACTACATCACACAAAATCTCATCAGAATACTTCCCAATAGCAAACGCAATCAAAACCTGCTTAGTAACCCTCACTTCACCACATTCATTCAACCATTGCAATCTATAAGCCTAGGATGCTTAATACAACTCAAATTCAATTTCTTCACAAGGGTATCACTAGCAACATTAGCACAACGACCTCCTTCAATTATCATGCTACATACCTTGTTTTGGATATGACATCGAGTGTGAAATATATTTTCCCGTTGCTGATCTACATCATCTTTTTTGATTTGCATGTTCAGCGCACGCTTTATAACCAAGGCCTCTCCCTCAACAGGATATGCAATCTCTTCATCACTACAACCCACCAAAGGTGGCGTCTCTTCACTTTCAGATTTGTCACTTTCAAATTTAACCTCCCCATTATCTCTTGTAAGCATAACTCTTCGGTTTGGACATTGAGATGCAATGTGCCCCTTCCCTAAACACTTAAAGCATTTAATATCTCTATCATGAGTAGGTTGATATTCAGATTTACCTTTCCCATCCGTATGAGTATCCTTTTTGGCCTTTGGTGGTTCGGCCTTTACATAAGGCTTTGGTTGGGCAGCCCCTTCTCTCTTCAAATTCGGCCTCCATATTGAGGAAGATGAAGCCGAATTTGTCTGAAAACGTGTACTGCCCCTTCTCTTTATTTGCCTCTCCACCTTTGTTGCCATAGGGACCATGTCCTCCAATTCCACACAATGTTGTAGTTCTACAACATTCACAATGTCCCTATTCAGCCCATTTAGAAATCTAGCCATAGTAGCTTCCCGATCCTCAATCACATTTGCCCGAATCATGGCGATCTCCATCTCCTTGAAATACTCATCCATGGACATAGAACCCTGATTCAAACCCTGTAATTTCAGATATAAATCTCTACAATAGTGGTTGGGCACAAATCGCCTTTTCATCAACACTTTCATCTCCTCCCACGACACTATCGGCCTCTCTCCACTCCACCTTCTACTAATAACATTCTGATCCCACCAAATCAGTGCATAATCTGTGAATTCAATGACAACCAATTTCACTTTCTTTGCCTTCGAATAGTTATGGCAATCAAAAATCCAATCCACCTTTTTCTCCCACTCCAAATATGCCTCGAGATTGTTTTTACCTTGAAAAGAAGGTATTTTCAGTTTGATAGCATCCAAATCACCATCTACATCAGCATGTCCCCCAACACCACGGAAATTTTCCCTTTGGCCGAATTGGCCCCTAGTTCTATTCCCAAAATCCCTTTGGTTTCTAAGCTGCCAAAAATCTTCTCGATGGCCTATGGCCTCATCCTCAAAACCACCATCACCAATATCATCAACGTCCTCCTCAAAATCCTTATAATCAGCCCACCTTGGCCTTTCGGCCCTACTTCCACTATTTGCTTTTGGTTCAACCCCAAGCTTCCTCACATTTTGGGTGCTTGTACCAGCCTCGTTACCATGTTTCTCCACCCTATCAAGTCTGTCACACACGTTTCCCATCACAAAATTCATCCTCTCCATCATCTGTGTCATGGCTTGCATTTGGAACGTAAGTTCTCCCTCGGGATGGGGTGGTTTGTTGTTTTGATCTGACAAAAAAAATTGGTTAGTGGTAAAAAAAATTATCTTCACGTCGCTCGTGTTTCGCTCAAACACTCTTAATGTCCTCACACGCTTACACCTCTCGTCTCACCTTCTTACGGTTCTTGCGAAACTGAAACCAACACCAAATAAAACCAACTTGGCAGCACAATCCATATATATATATGTGTGTGTGTGTATATATATATATATATATATATATATATATGTATGACTCAAGAAGTAATAAAAACTAGAAAACAAGCAAAACGAAACTGCGATGATAGTCTCGCGAGTAGCAAGCGAGTCTATCCGAAATAGGAACAAAATTGAAGACTTGAAAAAAAATACAGAAACAAAATATGAAAAATGATGAAATAACACCTAGATATGTTGGATATGATGAAAATAAACTGCAAGAAATGAAAACAACAAAAAGAAAGCGAATTTCAAAAGTTGACGCAAAACAGACTCGTTTACGACAAGTTAAGTCCGAATCTGGAACCTAAAGTCAATGATGTTCAATTGAGCTAAAATTTCATATATAGCACTCTACCAACCCAAATAGACAGAATATGATATTTGAGCAATTTACGATAAGGTTTGATATACTGACGCAAAAAAAAACAATATGAATCAAACCTGAATATATTATGCGATTAGGGTCCCAGTAATAATAGAATCAAATTTGAGCTTATTCTGAGTTGATTTGGTCAAATTTTCCTTTGTTTAGTTTTCTGCGGCAAAAAAAAAATAAATGCCTTTTTGAACGACTTTTTTCTTTTCTTTTCTTTTTCTCTTTTTTTTTTAGGCCACAGATATATTTTGGTCAGGAACCATATTAAATAACTTTTTTTTTTCTGATATGCTGCCAAATCAAGAGAAGAAGAAATTGGACACTAAGGAATTTTTTTTTTTTTTTGCGGAAACAACAAGAAACGAAAATTTCAGAAGGATATAACCTGATTAATGGAGCTAATCTTTGATACCAAATGATGTGAACCTCGTGATCACGTGGTCACGCAACCCACACGCAAAGACATCAATTCCCGAAAAGCCAAGTAAATCAGGTTTGATAGGAGTGTGACACAAAGATAACTTGTACCTAGGCACCAGCACTATTGGAAATGGAGACCCCCGCCCAACGAATATTGATTCGCGAACGAGAAGTATAAGGATGACGCCACGAAGCCAGCTCCAAAATTTTCACCTGGGCAGGTCGCCCATTACAACAAGACCACTTTGAAAAATCTTTGCATTTTTTGCCTGGGCAGGTCGCCCATTACAACAAGACCACTTTGAAAAAATTTCACATTTTTCATCACTTTAAAAAATCTTTGCATTTTTCACCTGGGCATGTCGCCCATTACAACAAGACCACTTTGAAAAATCTTTGCATTTTTCACCTGGGCAGGTCGCCCATTACAACCAGACCACTTTGAAAAATCTGTGTTTTTCAAAACTTTCACTTGGGCAGGTCGCCAATTACAACAAGACCACTTTAAAATATCTTTGCATTTTTCACCTGGGCAGGTCGCCCATTACAATAAGACCACTTTAAAAAATCTCTGCATTTTTCACCACTTTGAAAAATCTTTGTATTTTTCAACACTTCGAAAAATCTTTACATTTTTCACCTGGGCAGGTCGCCCAATACAACAAGACCACTTTAAAAAATCTTCGTATTTTCTAACACTTTGAAACATCTTTGAAAAATATTTGCATTTTTCACCTGGGTAGGTCACCCATTACAATGAGACCACCTCAAAAACTTTTTTTCAATTTTCTCTAGGTAGGTCACCCATAACAATTCGACCACTTCAAAATCTCTGAATTTTCAAAAGATAAATCTTCCAGTTTTTCACTTTGAGTGCGCTTTCTAGCCCTCAAAAGGATTCATCATTCCATCATCTCTCATTCTTTTTCTTCTTTACGACGCTTACTATCTAAAATCTCTTACGAGACTTTCTATCGTAAGCATTGTAAAGAGGGGGGCAACTGTCATAACCCAATTCTGGCTTATTCCCCAAAAATAAATTTGTTTTTCAAAATAAAAATAAAAAAATAAAATAAAGGCTGACAACATGGAGAAAGTAGGCCGGGAAGTCGAGCTGTAATTTTTGAGGAAAATTCAAGGCTTAATTGTACCCCTTTACGCCCAAAAAAATGGAGGAAACAATGCAAATTCAAGGTCAAATTGAATGATTATTGAAAGAATTTGCATAAACATTAAATCCAAGAACATAATTAAATTTTTAATAGGCCAATTTGATTTAGTCATGGGCCAAATTGAATTTTAATTATGTTTGAGAATTAATTTTGGTTCAATTAAAGAATTTAATTAAGTGCAAGGACTTAATTATACTTTAAATGGGTCAAATTAATTTTATTCGGGGCTTAATTAGCGAAAAACTAAGTCCAAAGGCATAATTAAATTTTTTCATAGGCTAATTTGATTTAATCATGGGCCAAATTAAATTTTAATCATGTTTAAAAATTAATTTGGGTCCAATTAAAGGATTTAATTAAGTGCAAGGACTTAATTATACTTTAAATGGGTCAAATTAATTTTATTTGGGGCTTAATTGGTGGAAAATTAAGTTTGGGAGCTTAATTTGGGCTTAATTGAGAAGATTGGAATTTTAAAATACCAAATTTAATTTTTACCAAGTTAATTGATTGAAATTAGGGGCCAAATTGCAAGAAAATTGAAGTTTTGGGGTCAATTAGGGTTTAAATTGAAGAAATCCGAGACCAGGGACCAATATGCAACAAGAGGCAAACTATAGGGGTTCAATTGACAAAAACCGGGGGGCAAAATTGAAGAAATTAAAAGTTTTATGATCAATTAGGGGTTAAATTGACAAATTCCGATACCAAGGACCTTATTGCCAAAGGCGCGTAAATACGGGGCTGCAATTGAAGTTCACCAAGGGTTTAATTGCATTAAATCGAACAATTTAGGTCAATTAGGGGTTCTATTGAACGAAATTGAAAGCTCAGGGACTAAATTAAAAACGAGTAAAAATCCCTAATTTAAACCTAAAACAGCGTCGTTTTGCGTTTAGAAAAAAAAAAGGCCAGACGACGCGTCGTCTGGTCATTGTTCATTGTCTTCTTCATTTACCCGGTTAAAGCTGGTTCGGTGGCCTAATTTGCAGGTGCATTTAATGCATCAAACGTCCACCAAATTTAACCAAACTTGCACGAAAATGATCCCCTACAGTCACTCTACATCCCCATATGAATATTTCAGTCTGAATGACAGAAAATAGGCGCCGGCTCCGGCCTAAACATGCCCACTCAGGCAGCTTTTTCTGCATAATTGACAACTCAGGATGCCTACTTTGGGCCAACGGTTGGGGTCCTTCCCAACTGAATCAATGGCTGAAATTTTACCCTTATGTATACTAGATTACCCTCTTCCATTGCCTATAAATAGATGCAGATTTTATGCCCTGAGGGAGGAGAAAATCGGGTCCAAAGTAAGCCAAAAAACCAGCCTTTCCGATTCCTACACTGTCCTCTCTCTTCGTTTTCTCTCCATGGAAAGAGAGGGTTGTCGAAATCAGATAAAGAGAGAAACATGTCATTGATATCGATTTAGACCACCAAAATAAGAGATATTTGTTTTAAATTGTTCTATTTGATGAGGGGAGTTTATATTATGTATTTTTGAACCTTAAAAGTTCATGAAAAAACAAATATGAGCTCAGGTTGAGTTCAGTGTTTTGAGCAGTTTTTTGTGTTTTTTGTGTTTTTTGAGGCCATGGATATGTTTGTCATGGTTTCTAAGGTATTTTGGGTGAAAATGGGTGGAAAAACATGTTTTTTTATCAAAAAAACATAGGCCCTGATTTTTCGGCCACTACAATGGTCGGAATTTGGGCAAAACACAAGATGTGTCTTCTGTTTTTTTTTTAAGGGGCGGATTACATCGTCCACCCCAGGTGTAGAAAAAAAAAGATCTTGGCTGCGTGGGCCCTGTTGAAATGGGTCAGACGAGTTGGCCTGGCTTGCCAGACCCAACAACGCCTCATCTTTTTTTCCACCTATTTTTTTTATTTCAATTGATGCTTGTTTTCTTAAAAAAAAAAAAACTTAATTATATTTACATAATACCCTTTATCTCATTTATTTTGTTTATAGAGCCTCTTTTAAATAATATTGATTTTTTTTGTTATGTATTTAATTTTCAGAGAGGTTTTTCTTATTCATCTTTGGTTTTGTTTTTATTTTTTTGTATAGATAACTATGTTTTTGAAAATAAAAAATATTTATTTTCAAATGATATTTTTAATATGTATGGCCTTCTATGTTATTCTTTTTTTCCTTTTATTATATTCAATAGATTTAATATGTTTGTCCATTTCAATTATCGTTTGATTAATTAGCAAAAATGATCATGTAAATGTCCTATTTTTTTAAAATTAAATATCTTAATCTACATCTGTCTTGATTTTTCAAGTTTTGTTTTTAGGTGTCATTAATGATTTTTTATTTATTTATTAGCGCATATAATTCTTAGTTTATTTGATTATATATGTGCATAAACTTTTTGATTTCTTAAATTTTTTGAATTACAAAAATATGTTAAAAAAACATCTATATATTTTTTTTTATAAAAAATAAAAATATTTGACCCGCGGTGGAACACAATGTTGTGGATGTTAATGCAGATTTAGATGATGATTAGTGTGTGGTTTTGATGGATTTAGGCTCTTCGTTTACACACACACACACACACACACCAATAATAATAAGAATAAAGCGTTTGAAATAAAACACAAACAATATACAATACGTGGCATTGTTATACCTGATAATGATTTTTAGATCGGGTCACAGGTTTCCAACCGATATACTGAGTTTGTAAAAAGAAGCAAAGAGACAAATAAATTTCTGATGCGAATGAACAATGCAAGACCAATAATATCAGGATCCTTGATCAAACACAGAGCATCCTTAATCTGCAAAATTATTTAAAGAAATGCAAATACAAACATGTAAAGATCCAAAAGTTTAAAGAAATGAACCTCGAAAATTTGTATTTGATACAATGTAGGAAATAAGTTGCAGGGGATAGTGGTTACAATTTTAGAATTTAGAAATATATATAATGATATAGGTTTTGAATGCAGAGGAAGTATGATTCTTCTGCAGAGAAACTTGACACGGTGATCTCTGGTTCTGCCTTTGAAGTGGAAGGAAGCCTCCTTTTATAGAGAAGGAAAGCTTGGCTTTTGCAGAAGTGGGGAACACCTTTTGTAAATGGGTGACGCCTTTTGTAAGTAGGAGACACCTTTTGTAAGTGGAAAACTTTCGTGCCAAAAGTAATTTTGACATTTTCTGCCGGATATTTTTTTTAGTGCCTTTTGATAGGTGGCAGAATGCCAAAGCAGTCATCTTCATTATCGTCTCCAAGAAAAATAGCAAGAGATGTCGATGATGGGAGCTGTTTAATTCTTTTGTAATCATTTTATAACAGCTGATTTGGAACTTTTTTGATTCAGCGGCAAAGAAATCTCATCATTTGATTTTGAATTTGCGGATAAGGACTGCATGTCCATTTTAGAGATGATAATCATAGAACCATGAACACGACATACATATTATTATTATTAGTATTATTATCATCATCATCATCATCGTCATCATCATTAATAAATGTTTTTAAAAAGTATTATTATTATTGAAGAAAAACCATAAATTTGATTTCAAGAGATAAAAAAAACTATAAAAACTTGGGTCAGACGAATTTAATATTATTATTAATATTAAAAATATTATTATTTATATTATAAATATTGCTCTTGGTATTGTAATTAATATTATAAATATTATTCTTGGACCTGACGATGCAACCATACCCAATGCTACTGGGTCTAGCGTTGTAACCAGACCCTAATTCTAGGCTCTTGGGTTTGGCACTTTGAAGATAGACCCAAGGCTCTTGGGGCGTTGCAAGCAGACTGAACGCTCTTGGGTCTAGCGTTATAGCCAGATCCAAATCCAATATTATTGGGTCTGGTTTTAACGCAAGACCCAACGCTCTTGAGTTTTATCTTTTAAAAAAATAACATGTGACGTTAAAGATAAAACCATACTTTATATATAAAAAAAATCCAATGTAATTATCAAATCAAGTAAATAAAAAATACACAATGCAAACAACCATACTTTATAAAAAAAAAAAAATTAATAACTAAGGTCAAACCTCTCAAATCTTAATGTAATTATTTTTTTTAATATTTTAAATATACATGGACTGAATAAAAATTAAAAGTATAAATATGAATAAAACAATAACATGACTAAAAAGTTTTTTTTTTTAATATCAACAGAATTGTGAAAAATAATAACAAAAGCTTCATGATTTTGAAGAAAACCCAATCAAATCCAATATACATTTATAAAAAATTAATTCAATAATTTTATAAATTATTTTTAGATTTTAATTATTGATCTTATTTGTTTATTTTTAAATATTTTCCATAAAAAAAATACTAGATTTAAAATGGAAAAATAAATTCATAGAATAACAAGCTGTGGCACTACAAAGATTAAAAAAGAAGTGGACTAATAAAAAAAAACTTGATCAATAAACAGAGCTCATAAAATAATGATAAAATCACAATCACAGACATAAACCGCACAGCAAGAAACAAAAAGAACTCAAAACAACGTCGTTCAAGCCAAAACAAGTGACTTGTCCTCTAAGTCGAATTCTATTTTTCTTCAAAAACCCCGCAGATCTCACAGAGAAGCAAAGCAAAACCCAAGCTAAAACAAGAGAAAACTGAAGCCTAGCTATGGCTCGATACGACCGTGCAATCACAGTCTTTTCTCCTGATGGCCATTTATTTCAAGTAGAATATGCTCTCGAAGCTGTCCGTAAAGGAAACGCTGCCGTTGGTGTCCGTGGCACTGATATTGTCGTTCTCGGTGTTGAAAAGAAATCCACCGCTAAACTTCAAGATTCTAGGTGATTTTACCTTTTTCTTGATTTTTAAGTTATAATTTTTTCTGGGGTTTCCTTGTTTTTTTATGTTTGTGATGAAAGGAGATTTTTTTAAAAAGGAGAAAATTGAGGTTTAGGGTTTAATTGGGGCTGACTAGTGATTGATTTCTGGTTTAATCGTGATTAGTAAATTTTCTGGATTTAAATTAGCATTTCTTATTTGTATCTACTTGGCTTTTTACGTGGTAGTTAAACTGTTAACTACTCAATTAGTTCATTCATGAAGACTGTAAAAAAGATTTATTTTGGCTTGTTGTTGATGTGTGTTAGAATTTGGTTAATGAACATAAGTAATTTTCGTACTTCAAATCTTTTATATTCGTGTGTAGAGCTTATTGATATTATGGATTTTGTTGTTGCTAATTAGGTGTTTGTTTGATTTTACGCTGATCTGCAATGTCGTTGTTAGACATCTAGCGTCTTGTTCTGTCTTCAATGAGATTAGTTATGTGAATGTTATGTAATGTTTTTGCTGGTTATGTTTGCAGATCAGTGAAGAAGATTGTATCTTTGGACGATCATGTGGCACTAGTATGCGCTGGATTGAAGGCAGATGCCCGTGTCTTGGTTAACAAGGCACGGATTGAGTGCCAAAGCTATAGGCTAACTGTTGAGGATCCTGTAACTGTTGAATATATAACGCGTTATATTGCTGGTTTGCAACAGAAATATACACAGAGTGGTGGTGTGAGGCCATTTGGTCTTTCGACCTTGATTGTTGGCTTTGACCCGCACCTAGGCGTCCCCGCTCTTTATCAAACTGATCCTTCTGGAGCTTTTTCAGCATGGAAAGCTAATGCTACCGGGAGAAACTCAAACTCAATGCGGGAGTTTTTGGAGAAAAACTATAAGGAAACTTCTGGGCAAGGAACTGTGAAGTTAGCTATCCGTGCTTTACTTGAAGTAAGTTTCTTCCTTTTTATGTTGGTGCTGATTGTAGAATGCATATGCTACAAATTGCCCAAGGATGCATATCGTTCCTTAGAATTGAACAATAGAAATGTGTGCCATTTAAAGTTGACAGATGTAAGATGATGCTTAGTAGTTGTTTTTAGACTTTATAGCAGCTGGCATTTATATTTAATCATCACTTGATTCAACTGTAAGTTATTACTTGGTAAAAGAACATTTCCACTTCATATGATTGCTATCATACAAGTTGAATTGGTCCTAACATCATTGCAAAAATAGTTGGGGTAAAACTAGGTCTCATAGAAAGGATTGTTAACAAGCCTTTGCTACACAGCTGCCATGCATGCAGCTTATAACATTGTGGGTTAATTGCTGTTCTGACTTGGGTAACACTAACATTTATGATTGTTTAGTTAAATATGCATATTGTATGCCATTGCATCTACATATTCCCCCCATCGTTATTGATGTTTTGACAGCTTAAAAATCTATGCTGCTGAAGGTTCTTCTTTGTCTATCAACTCTCTCTCAAACAGACACAATTTCTAGTTCTGTAAAACTTGTATCTGTTGTGCTAACTTCTTGATCTCTAGTGTAGCCATGCATTTTTGGGTTGTATGTGTAACTGCCATATCATTTGAGTATTTGGAACCGTGGCTGAACGTGAATTACAACCATATGATGGAATTTATTATTTGGTGTATCATATACTCTATATGGCTTTAATTCAGTAAAAAATCTATGTTATCTCAATGCTTTTCTGTCGAGCAAAGAAAAACAGACAACAAAGGTGAAACACCCAGACCTGTCAAGATACTGGTCTAACCAACTGATACGGAATTCCTTTTATGTTTCTTCTCCTGAAATCTGAGCTGTTTCTCAATGTTCGTAGAGAAACCATTATACTTGCCTGTTTCTTACCTATATTTTGTGTTCCTTGGAATTAGGTTGTTGAGAGTGGGGGGAAGAACATAGAAATTGCTGTGATGACAAAAGACCAGGGGCTGCGGCAGCTTGAAGAAGCTGAGATTGATGCAATTGTTGCTGAGATCGAAGCAGAGAAAGCAGCGGCTGAGGCTGCAAAGAAAGCTCCACTGAAAGATTCCTAGACCTGCTGTAGTTCTCATACATCACCTTGTACTGTCCAAGTGATTTAGTTTCTTCATTGCTATATCACATTGGTTTGTTTCCTTTGTCAGACACCTGATTTCAAGTCTCTGCCAGCCTTCATTTTGTGTTTCTTCTCTTACGGCCTCCCATTTGAAATGGTCACAACTGCTTTATGTTTCCTAGCAATGTTGAACGCTTCGATTCATGCTATTTTCAAAGTTCTGCTAAAATTGGTACTTGATATATCGTCTTACACTTAAAAACTAAAAATTAAATACAATTAGTAAATGTTATTCAATTGATTTCGCAGTCCATAGTTTAGCTACTATATTGAGAATAAAATTAAAATTTGACATTTTTTTTATTAATAGTGTGAAATTAAACTGAGGCAACGAAGGGCAATTAATCTTTCCTTTAATTGGTTCAAAAATAAATTTTATTTTGAATGGATATGGGAATATTTTATATTCTCTTTACTAGCTTTATGTGTAACAAGAAGTATTTTTCTATGCAACATAGTAAAAATTGAAAAACAAATTTAATTTTTATTTTAAATTAATATTTTCAAATTTTTTTGACATGATTATGTCATAAATAAATTTTAAAAAAATATTTTTTTAATATATTTTTAAATAAAAATTACTTTAAAAAATCACTGAATGCTGTTATATAAAACATGGTTATGCTGCTGCAAGTCTCAGTACAAGAGCTGCCCAAACCAGATTTCCCTACTCCTTGAATATAACTTTCATCATATTTTGAGATCCCCTGGCAGCAGCTATCCCTTAATTATAAAAACGGAACATAACTTTTAAATAGTTGTTTTTGTATTGTTTCCTAGTGACATTAAAAAAAAAAAAGTTGCCAGTGACTTCGAGTGGAGTATTATTATAGACAAATATGTACAAGTGTTGGGACAGATGGTAAAATAAATAAATAAGTAAAAGAAGTTAATTAGGGCGTGTTTTTGTAGAGGATATCCTTTGAGAAATTGCATGAATAAATAAAAACACCAGAAGCTGCAGGCTAGAATACGAAGCAAATTAAGACTCTCTCCCAAGGTGAAGAGATGGTTTCAGGGTGGGGAAGAAGAGATGTTTTGTATTGGTTTCATTACAATCTACAAGCATCAATTGCATCTGGTTCAGCCATTGTTGGATTGCCACTAGTTAAATTCACAATGTTTTTCTGGACGCCAAAAACAGCTTAGATCCGTTGTAAAATAAAACTAAAACAAGTTTTGAAAAACTCCACCTGTTATAAAAATGCCTAAAAAATCTAATTAATTAGATATAATTCTAACTGTTTCTTTTAAAACAAACAAAAACTGAATTCAACCGAATTAGTTGGTTTAAACTGATTGATCAATTTATTTTGATTTATAATTTTAAAAAATATAAATTTTAATTTGATTAATTTTTCCCAAAATCTCCTGTGTTGTTGATGGCAAATCTAATATTTTTTTTTAGGTGCTAGACTTCTAGTCCAGGTTATGGAGAGGCGTTAAAAAAAAAAATAAAAAAGATATACTGAGGTTTTTCGCTAAAACTTTAAAAATTTCGAGGTCTTTCCATTTTGCTGCTATTTTTTCCTTTTCTTTTTCTTAATTTCCTGAAACGTTCAGCACAATTGTCAAACTCTGTAGGCTCCCATGGCCGAATAGTGTTAAAAATTCTAAAAAATTAGGCTTTGTTTTTTCTGGCCAAGTACACGAACCATTTTGAGAACAGAGTTCGTTTTTTTTTCTTTAACCCCCCTCGTTTATATCCCACCAAACACAAATATTATATGAAACTCCATTAATTGAGGTCATGATATGGATCGTGCGGTTTTAATAGAACCATGGTGATTTTTGCTCCACTTCTGCGTTACAGATCCATGCTTGCTCTAACTTACACAGGTCCTATTTACCGTGTAATTTTAGGGCTGGAATGCCATGAAAAAACCAAGTACAATTGCTAAAAATTAAGAAGAAAACTGCAGCAATGCTGATGACTAACAGCTGCATCAAAGAAAAGAAGGTGGTGCTAGGCTGCTAGTGCTTCCAAGCAGGCTGTGTTTCCCCCCTCCTATAGGGTATAGAAGCACTTTACATCATTGACTTCCAAAATACCAAAATCCAACGCAGTCTCCATCACATTCTCCACTGAAAAGTTAGTAGAAGTTAATTTAGAGTCATACTATGTTAAAATCCCTCCAAACCTAATCCCACATGTGATTCGAGCTTTTTTTACTAGAAATTAATATATGAACAAAAGGGGGTAACAAATTCAACCCGTAGATGCATGTTTTGGAGATAGCAATCACGACTTTAAGCCACCCATGATCAAAGGGCGATCGAGTTCGGTGACTTCTACGATTGTTTAGAATTATAGTGCCAGCAGAATCATTCTGTCATTATTATATTCTCCTCCATAATTCTCCCAGCTATCTGACTAATCAAATCATCGCCATTGCTCTGTATCTTAGCATTATTGTTCCATACATCCTGACTAAAACAAGCCCCAAATTTAGGAATCTCGTATTAATTTTCTTTTTTCAAGGATGAATCTCATACTAGTTGTTTTACTATATTGTAAAAAGATAAGGCGGAGCTAGAATTTTTAGGCTGGGGGGCCATTGGTTGACTGCGATGGTTTGGGATGTTATGGCAATGGCTGACTAAGATGATATTAAAGCAAATGGAAGAAGATTTTGTGAGTTTTGGAGAAGCCATGGCACCTGTAGCTTAAGCCGTAGGTCCGTCTCTGATACTATAGGATATGCAGCTTTAACCCCTTCCAGTCGTCCACTGCTATAAGATATGAAAAGGACTGGACTTGTCTTTGTCAAGATTAAATTCCTTTCTCAATTTATTTTTATTAGTTATATAACTAACAAATTCCCTAATTATTTAATTTATTTTTAAAAAAAATTGATCTAAAAATATTTCTTATAAAAAAATTGATAAATATACCGTAAATACTAACATTATTAACAAATAAGCTAAAGGGTGTGGGGAAATTAACTAGTATTCACCCACACCATTACACTATGGATTATAATATACCACAAATACAATATCCACTATATTGCTTCTTCTTTTTTTGAATTTTTGTTATTGTTTTTTTTTAAAATTATTTTTGTTTATTTTATTTTTTAATATTGGGATGATTAAAAATTAAGTTTTATAATTTTTTTTTCTTTTTATAGGGTTAAAGTGGCTTACTGGTTTGTTAGAGTAATCCAGTTTATATATTTAATAGAGTGTTTTTTTTTTTAATTAAACTTGACTTTGTTATCATCTATTTTTTCTCATATAATTAAAAAAATAATTGTGAAGAAAATGTATGTTATTAAACTTTATAAGGTCCATAAACTTGTTCATAAGTTTAGCTGATTGACATGATTCACAAATTTAACGACTTTACTCTTTTTGTTTATCTATAGTTATTGGTTAATTGAAAATTCAATTGTTTTGTTTTCTATAAGATTATTACAGCTTCAAAAAAAATATCTTGATATTAGATTGGTATTTGATTTTGTGATCATATATTTTTACTGATAATTAATTCATGTTACCTTAGGATTCATAAAATCAATCGATTTAAATCAGGCTAACTAATTTAAATAAAAACTCAAGTTGGGTAAAAAATTAGGATAAAAAGTTTTAAAATTTATCCACTTAACTATTACAAAAAAACTCTTTGACTTTCTTTTTAATGTTTCTAAAAAATTAATTTAACCAAACTATAATTGATAAATTAAGGAGAATTCTGTTGGTAGAAAATTTTTGCGCATAATTTATAGATCTTTGCGGAAGACTGGAACTTCGGAGATACACTTGACCCGCTGATTTTTCCATGGGCATCCAGAATAAACCATCCATGCTCCTTTTCTTCTTCTTCTTTTCCAGAAGATATTAAGATTTATTTTAAGTCATGTGACGTGACACGTCTCCTTTTCATTAACCTAATCCTCGTGGATTTAACTAATTTTTTTTATTAAATACTAATTATAATTGGACGGCCAAGATCAAGTGTCATGCAATGCCATCATCTCTAATTTTCGAGTCTCACTCATAGTGATATGCACATGACATGCCCCTTTCAATATTCATACATATATTTGGTTCAGTGGTAAAGGAACTTCAGAGATCATACGCATTACAAAACCAAAAATAAATAAAAAATAGAAAGAAATATTTTCAATCTCTTATTAGTATTTGGATTTGAATACCCAAAAGAGGTTAATTAATGACATTTTACATTATGGGATCCCATTTATAAAAATATCCTAATCTTTGATTATTATTATTATTATTACAAGTACAATATATATATATATATATATATATATGAGGGTGTTAAATATATTCTCCTCTCAATTTTCAAAACTGCCGGGAATATATATAATACTACATGGGCGTGGCGTGCACATGGCAATGCTTGATGTTGTTGGGCAGGGAGGAGATTTGTGGATGAGGAAGGGTATGTTTGTTTTTGTATTTTAAAAATATTTTTAAAAGTTTTAAAAATTAATATTTTTTATTAATATATTTATAAATAAAAAATATTTTAAAAAACAACAGAAGAGATAGCATGGGCATTTGTTGGAAGGGATGGTTAAATAATGCATGGTTCTCTTGTTTGATATAAGAAAATGGGAGTGTAGAAGTCTAAATGAAAAGGGACACGTGGTTTTGGGATCAATCACATCTACCCAGGAGACAATCACCTAACCAAAACGATAGCTTGTACACGTGTTAGCCACACACTTGCTAGCCACATATATATATCTAGCCTGCCCATGCTTTACCGTAGTAATGTTTATGAGGATTAATGTATCATTGCCGCCTTAATAATTGCTCACACGTATGTCTCACCGAACCGTGTTATCTTTTCCTACCAGCTAGTGTTTTGCTAGCTTGCGCCGGTGTGCGCACCCTCCCCATACCCTACCATTCCTTCTCTTCTGGCGATATATCATATTTTTCTAATTATCTCATCGATGTTATAATGCCTATGAACCTTAGTTCTTACATCATGAGATTATTTTTCTGTATAGTATAATGTCTGCTATCTTGACTCTCACTTCATGTAATGTTTCTGTAATGGTAAGGGAGTGTATGTTGATATAGTAGGGATTGTTTTTTAAAATATTTTTTATTTAAAAATATATTAAAAAAATATTTTTTAATTAAAAAATATAATATCAGTACATCAAAACAATTTAAAAACTTAATAAATAATAAAAATTTAAATTTTTTAAAAATATTTTTAAAACGCAAAAGAAATATACTTTAGGCTGTATTTGTTTCCTGAAAACTGGTTTTCAGGAAACCACTTTTCAAACTTTCTTTTGTTTATTTGTCATTAGAAAAGTCGGTCAACGGAAAACACTTTTCAGTTAAAGGAAAATTTAGCTTGATTTTTAGAAAAGTGTTTTCCTTTTATTTTGGACAGAAAACACTTTTTGAAAGTTGTGAAAAATTTAAAAATATCATATTATTTACTGATTATATCAAATTTGATTTTCAAGCACTTTCCTAGAAACCAAACAAAAAAAATTTTTAACTAAAAAATATTTTTCGTTGACCGAAAAATATTTTTTATTGACCTATTTTTTTAATAATAAATAAATATAAAAAATTTTAAAAAATAATTTTCTAAAAATTACTTTAAGAAACTAACACGGAATATGAATTTATTATTTGTACAAAAAAGTTGTTGAGAGCCATACTTATCATAATTGTTCCATTTGGATAGTCTGCGGCACAAATAGTTGGGAGAAAAAAACAAGTGCGAGCACAATTGTAGACTTTTATGCAATGAAAGTAGAGATTCAAACATGCAGATGGATGTTTCGTCATAGATTGGAAATGCTGCAGTCTTCAAATTGTTTGCACAGTCGGAGACCAGCATCGATCAACTCGTGTTCTACAAAAGATAAAATGGCACGAGGAGGTTGAAGATTTGAATAGGATTTTGTCGTTGAATAACAGAGGAGTACTCGTGCTGTGTGATATTTGACTTCCATGGCAAGATGTTTGGAACATCTAGAATATTACGTTTGAGCTTATTGATTTATATGCAGCATGTGAAAAAAAAAAAAAAAGTTGTAGTTTATGTCCTTAAAAATATATTAAAATAATATATTTTTTTTATTTTTTAAAATTTATTTTTAACATTAACTATATCAAAACAATTAAAAAACACAAAAAAAAAAATTAAAGCAAAAGAAATTATTTTTTTCAAAAGCACGGCACCATCTCAACTCCTAGTGTCATTGTTGCAATTTATATAGGTTCCGTTATATATCTAATTAGATTATTAAAATTAAATATAAAACAATAATGGATGCATGCAAGTTTTAAATTAAAATAAAAAAAAAAACTTTTTTTTCAAGAAAATATGTTAAAAAGTAAAGCTAAACTATTTTTAATATCTCATTCAATAATTCAAAACTTTTAATGAGACGATCAAATTTGAGCTATACATTTACCAACTTCATAAATGCAGTTGGAGCATTAAGATTTTGAAAAGTTTTCAACAAGTACAAGTGGAGTGATGGTTCAAATTATAAAATATGTGAAGTTTGGTTGTCAACCACTTAAAAGACATGTACAGAAGAAACTATATTCTCTCCTCCTTTAGAGCTGAGACCATGATCTTAACAGAAATTTCATCAAGATGATTATACCTAAAATGGCAATAAAAAATATATCATGATTAATGACTAGGAATGATGCGAACCTTGTGGTCACGTGGTCACGCAACCCACACGTAAAGACATCAATTCATGGAAAGCCAAGTAAATCAAGTTTGATAGGAGTGTGACACAAAGATAACTTATACCTAGGCACCAGCATTATTCAAAACGAAGACCCCCACCCAACGAATATTGATTCGTGAACGAGAAGTATAAGGATGACTCCACGAAGACATTTACTCTTCGATAAGTTATTTTTTCAATTCTTAAGAGAACCATGGAAGGGAGATTATCTCACACACACACACACGAAGTGCGGCAAACAAGAAGTTTTATTAATCTGAATTGTCTAACCTTACATGTCTGGTTATGCCCTTATTTCTAGTGACTCCAAACTAAAATAAACTCTAATGGACCCCTTATGTGGACTTATATGATGCTCACTTACAATTAAACCCAAATAATATAAATAAACTCTAAACTAAGAAGGAAATAATAATAAAATAAATAAATTCAAATTTAATATCCTAAATATGATAGGATCAGAGTTGTTGCCCTTTAGAAGTCCTATATAAGCTAGGAGAATCAAATCTAAAGGTGGAATTAATTCTGAAATTTTATTTTCTTTTTGTAGCTAGGATGAATAAGGAATCCTTGTAAGAAAAGGATTTTGAAACATTTATGAATCCTTACCACACTTGGAAACTATGTTGCAGCCCATTAAAGATCTCTGTAGAATTAGAAGATTTTCAAAATAAGCTGTCACATTCTTTTAGAAAAAGAATCCTAGCCAAATAGAAAATCCACAGGTCAAAAGAAAATAAATAACAAAACTCGTACAGCCTTTGTTAACCCGTGTTTGGATGCCTTGTCGAACTCCGATTGACATGATATTTTAAAATAAGGTAGGACAACATGTCAGGAGACTCCACGTAAAATTTCAGCCCGATCCAATGGTAGGATTAAGAATTATGATTGTTGCCGTAAAACCGGATAGTTACATATTTTAAGTCAAAATCTGAATTTGACCTTGTTTGGATCGTATCAAGGAATGCAAGTTTCTTATATATAAATTAAATTATTCGCAGTAATGATGTCTTCTTTTCTATAGGTGATGCTCAAGGAAACAACCTTACAACCTTTCAAAGATGGGATGGACTCAGTCTCTCTAGTGCGATTGCACAATTTACCTTGGAAGGGATCAACTCAGTCTCTCAAGTGCAATTGCACAAATCATATTGAAAGGGATTGGCATGGTCACCCTAGAGCGATAAGACATTTCTCCAAGGATGGGGCAAACTACCTCAATAACAAAGTTTTACCCAAAAACAACAGCACCAATCTTCACTTTCTATATAACAGCTTTTTAACAATCAATTACAGATTCATCTAGATTGATAGAAATATATCTGAAACCAAGATTTCCTCTCGTTTCTAAGCAAAGGGCAAATCCCTTCTAAATCTTAATTAAGGTTAGACAAAGTTAAAAATTTAAATTTGATAAATGTTTTTCTAAGTGTAGGCGCTGGACCCTTATATTTTTTTAACAATTTCCTAAGAGTTTTTGGACCCTGTATGGAATTTTAATGTGGGCATTGGACCCATACCAATTGTTTAGGGAATTCTCTTAACTTTTTTCCAAGTATAGGCATTGAATCTAATATAAAATTCCAAAGCTTTTTCTAAGGGTCTTGAGAATGTTTACTATAGGCATTAGATCTATACACATAAGTAAACAGAGAAATGAAAAGAATCAAAACTTATAAAATAAAATATAAATGTTACAGGGATAAACCCCACAAGATCAAGGGTGCGTATATTAATAAGGGGGAAATGAGGCTTAAATATCTAGCCCTGGCTCCTTAGCTAAATATTCCCCATATTGGGCAGCAACAGCCATGACTGGGAACACATCTGCAAAGTCAAGCACTAAGACTGGATGAAAGACAGTACTGGAGTTCACATTCATTCCTCTTGATTGATTAATTGAAGAAATGAAGATTGGACATAGAAAGAAATATATTGTTATCAACTATCTCAGTCAAGGCTGCAAACCCTAAAACAATTCATGAAACTCCTCAAGAGAGAGTTCCTAAAAGCCTTTGGCTGAGCCTAAGAACTTCATGCTTTTTTTTCTAATAGGAAAAAGCTCAGCCATTAGATCATCTTAGATGATCTTCACCTTAAGGATCTCCTGCTTTAGGGAATCCACTTGATTATTGATATCCTGAAACAATTTGTTATTAGAGCCTAATGACAATGCGTTGTATTTATTCCTTCAACAATGAATAAGCCACCTTGAGGCTCTTTAATTCAGCCTCAACAACATATATTTTTTCAGTGTAATACCCCAAAATAAAAATAAAATGGGTTTGAAAAGTCAATGGTGTCATTGTATGCATTATTATGGGTATTAATGATTAATGGGAAAATTAGACAATTCATATGATTTAATAAATATATATATATATGGTCAAAAGAAGGAGAGAGTTAGAATTGTAGACATTGAGAATTGAAAGATGAAGATAGGAAGAAGAAAAAAAGAAATGAGAAAGGAGGAAAAAAGGGAAAAGGAAGTGAAAATTAAAGTCAAGGGTTTCTAAGGTAAGATATTGATGTCATTTTTATGCTTGAATATGTTGGTTAAGTTTCATTTTAGAGTTTGAATGATTTAAAAGGTTTAATAAATGTTTTATAGTGTTAGTTTGGCTTAAAATGAACTGATTTAAGGATTGAAATTAAAGTTTTTTAAGAAACTTGTCAATTATCTTTAGATATGTAGTTTGGGGGATTAGGAGATCGAGATTATGAAATCTCAATCAACCGGTTGAATTGAACTAGTCAACTGGTTAGTCTAATGGTGTCGGTAAACTAGTTGGTCTATTTTGGTTGATTGGGGGTTTGATCAATTTTGTTAGGTTCGATTAATTTAGGATATACTCATTAAAGTTGGAAATTAAGGTAGAGAAAATCCACCACATGAGCCTCTACAATTGAGAATGAAACACCAAACTCTATAAAGGTAGACACCCTCCTCCACTTAAAGCGGGTAGCAGCACCACAATCACTTCAAGGGGAGTTAAATATGTTTGACTCTTCACTAAGGGAGTACAAATGCCCCTAACTTTATTTTTTACAGGAGTTCTGACTCCCACTATTGTTTCTTCATGAATAGAGCCCTAAAAAACAGAGAGTTTATTAAAAAATGATAGGGTATTCCTCTATTAGTTCTTCAAGTCCACTTCCAACCATGAAAAGAGACGAAGACTTCCTTGGTGAACTCTTTTTACAGACCTCATTAAAGTTTTTCCTTCAATTGTTAGTCCTTCACAAAAAAGAAAGGATATTTTAGTAATAAACTTAGCAGCAAAAAGACAAAAGAATAAGGAAGTTGTATATCTTGTAAAGCAACTTAATAATATCATTTGGTCATCCTATTAACTTCATACTTAGTCAAAGTTGAGGCCAATGCAACATATATTTTCTCTCGTCTAAGTTCCACCTTTAAGATTGTTGTTTACATAAGAAGGAGAAACCTTTCAGTAATGGAAACAACCCTAAATTTGTTGCATTCCACCTTTAGGATTGACTGGTCCACTATACCTTACTATCAACTATTTTCCCCTTTATTTTTTGACATGTGCAGGCTTCTCACACAAAGTTTCATTCATGGCTCTTGTGGGCCTGTTGGCTAATGTGAAAAATCAACACATGTCATTATCACCATTAGTGTTAACAACCAAATGGTAACAACATTTAAAGGCATTAACTATAGGTTCAATTCCAAAAAGCCTGAAAAAACTTATCAAATACGAACAAAGTGATAACTCATTTAGATGCAGCTGGCCTAAACCTAACTAGAAGTATCTGAACAATTCCCTCATAAATCCTATGAGAAGGGAAAAAAATGCCATATCATGTATATGTAAAAAAAGTTGTTATTTCAAAATGATCTTGGGAAGAGCCCAAGGTTTCCTAGCTGATATGTTTAGTCTGGTTAGGTATCTAAGTTATGTACTCTCTTGGCTAAATATGAGAAACAAACTTTATGTCTTCCGCACCTAAAATGCAAGGAATATCATCCTCAAGGGTCTAAGGTAGCCCGCCTCTCTCCTAGGATTCCCTAATAATGACTAGAGAAGAACTTCTACGAGGAGAGCTACTCGCATCCCTACTAAAGGAAGACACTGGGTTATCACCCTCTCTAGTTTTGTGGCCCATTATGATAGACCCTATACCCCCTACCACTTCTCTCAATCTCAAGTTGGGACTTGAACTCCTTTTTAGAAGCAGCGACATCCCTTTTTTTATAGACATGTCTAACTTTTTTTGGGTTCATGTTTTGGTTTAAAGCGGAAAAAGAAAGAAGTTGGAGGTGGAAAATACCTAGAGATGAGTTTGTATCCTTAGATTAGAACTAAAATAGTTAATGGTTTTCAACATAGTAGTTTTACAAAAAATAAAAGAAACAACATAGGCAAAAGCGGCTAAGGTTATAAAGTAAACATCTTTATGCCATCACCATTGGATGAAGGGATTTTTATGTCATCTCAAATCTCCAGAAACTCTCTCAAATACTACATTAAACGCAAGTCATCGTTATGTTTCCTAAAAGTCACCTCCTTCAATAAAGATTAGTCATCTAGCTATGAGAATTCTAATAATTTTATGTGGGACAAACAAATTTTATGGGGAAGGTAAAAAGAGTCTCATTTATTACTAGTAATATTTCAAAATCTTTGTGTAATAAATACATAAAAACTTGGGGCTGCTAATGAATCAGCATGTTATGTTCTTATTTTTATTTGCATCCTCATTTAAAAGAACCAGGGCTCAAGTGATAACCTGACGTCTTTAAGCTCAACCAAGCGCCCAAACTTGGAGGGCTGCTGATGGATTAGCATTTATTTCCCCTATGATAAAGTTTGAGATGTTTCTCTCTTTGACAATTAAGGATTAAAATGGTAAGAAAAATAGGCTATAAGGACCCATTAGATCTTTAGAAGTAGGGGTTCTGAATCTCCATTCTTCATGGCTTATTTATTTTCAAAGTTTTTCTTTAAAATATCATTGTATTTTCTCTCAAAAAGATACTTACATAAACATCAAAGAGCTCTTAAATCTATAAAAGAGAACCTTTCACAGGTTTTAAGCGTCAACCATTGACCATTTTGGCAAGAGAATGGATCGGATTGCTAGAACTAAGAGATTAACCAAATATCCAACACATAAACATTGCTCTCAAGCTGTTTAGATTTTTTAGGACATCATCAAGTTCGACTCACAACGAGCTTGTAATTAAAAATAAAATTCTTATAGACTTTCATCAAATTAAAGAAAATTATTTTTTTTTGTGCGTGAAACTAATTAAAGGATACATGCTCATAAATAAAAATATAAAAATATAAAAGAATGTGGAAGCATATAGATAGGAGTGATTATATATAGAGTTCATATTTTTAACGAGTAGTGCATTTTAGGTTTGCTCCATGGAGAAATGGCTTTGGACTTGCTTGCTCTCTCTTTTTTATGGTCAAGATGTTTCTAATGAATCCTGATTTATCCTTAGAAAAAATAATGTCTTGCACATATAATGAAAGAAAACTAAATCTTAAATCCAAAGATAGAATCTATACTGAAAAGTTTTCAAAATTCAGATGGGCCATCTTGCCATGCCTGGATCTTGATTCCATTGCCGAATATCTTTCTAAAATCATTATTCTCGACATATTCTATACCAAATTGTTTGATTAATAATAAGAAGAAAAGAAGACACGGAATCATAACTATACTTATTGACAACTTATGTTTGTGAGAATTACCTTTGAGTGAAATTTTCTTTTTAAAGCCCTAGCTTTTTGTATGCCTGTACCTATGATAATGTGATGCAAAGATATATCTCTATTCAGTTTCCTCACTAATTCAATCCTCAATCATATCTACATGTTCTCGTCCCTTTCCTCACACCATTTTAAAGTGGGATTTACATCTGAAACACATGACGAAGGCAATCTCTTTAATAATGGAGCATTTGAGGGTCATTTTGGAAAGGCATGAATCCAGAAGAAAACTTGGAGGGCCCCTTCAGAAAAGGTTATGCATGTGATGTTGGTAGGAGTTGAACTATTAACAAAGGTAGGACAATTATTACTCTACTGATAGTGAGTGAAGCGATGAGTTAATGATTATAACAATAATAATAATAAACTTCAGCCGTATTGTATAATTTTCTTGGCAGAGTAAGAGAGGGAGAAGCCATGGAGAGAAAAAAATATCCCATGGAAGCTTCTATTGCCTCTACCTAACACCTTTGAAAAAGAAAGGAAAAAAAAAAGGGTCAGTAGTAGAAAAGAGGGTACCTTTTCTGTATGGGAATGGCCATGGTGTTTATTTTCCTTTCCTTTTTCTGCAAGGATCAGTAGCTACCACCAGATGGGCACGCATCCTCATCTTGGAACTGGATTTTTTTTAATTTAACAGGGCTTCAGGAGTGAGGGTTCATCTCTTTCTTCTTTGGCGTCTCTCTCCCGTAATAACTTTCTATTTTTAATCATACTAAAGTTATTTAATATTGGCTGAATAATACGAATACTCTTGTTTTTATTATATGGTAGTTAAGCAAGCCAAAATAGTGAAAGGCCAAGTACTTTGGGACCCCTGTGACATAATTCACATTGAATTGATGCAGCTCGTGGCTTTGCCATTTGGACGATGGGCACTCCTCTCTTTATCAAGGAATTCGAAAATTTCAGCTATGAAGAATTGGTCTGGCTGTCCATTTATTAATTTTGAGAAAGAGATAATAATCTACAACAAACAAACAAACAAACAAATATATATATATATATATATATATATATATATATATGTATGTATGTATGTATGTATGTATGTCGTTTTCAGAATTCATGGTGAGTTGTTCACAAAAGTTGCATTCGGGATTCCAAGATCCCAGCATGGATGGATGCCCTTAATTCCCACTAGTGTGTAAACAAATTCCAGATGAGTACTAATTATTAGCAATAATAAATTAAGTTGAATATTGTTTGATAAAAGCAAAACAAGTTAAGTGATTTCTGGCTTGATTGATTGAACTTTTTACCTAATAAAGTTTCAATAATTAATTCTTAACTACAATCCATATGTTAGAAGCAGCATTTTATTTAATAAGGCATGTGAAGTCAACAACAATTTTGCGCCTCCTTCAACTTCATCGGATTGCCCAGCTGGTTATTCTTGCACTCCTTTGATAAATCATGGAACAAACCCTAATCAATACCTTATGGTGCTTGATTCGAATGTAAAGAACTGATTCGAGAATGCTTCGAAAACAATCTAAAATAAATTGTGGGAGGTAAACCGAAGGGTACTGATCCGAATTAAACAAAAACCATTGTTAGGGTTAGGGTTAGATCCGTATTCAATTGTGCAGTGCAGCTGGTTGGATCATGGGGCTTAGTTAATCAAATATTAGGTTGGTAGAACTGGGTGGTACTACGGACAGTTGATGGTTCCTCCACACTTTTTTTTATATATATATATATATAGAGTAGGGTTTCTGTGCTTATATTACAATATAAAAGATGGGTTACCAACCACTCCCATCCTCCTAATTTCTCCTCCACTCACAGCTTATCCATTTTCTACAAAAGAAAATCAAACTTTTCCAATAAAGACAAAGCCCGAAAAAAGAATCTAAATCGGAAAAGAAAAAAAAATCATAAAAAATGGATCAGAGTAGCGGGCATGATAAACTTTCAGAATATCCTTGCCTGCTGGCAGCAAATAGCAACGACTAACAACATGAACCTTTTGAACATCTGACATAGCCCAACTTTCCCGGAAAAAGAGAAGGAGAACCGAGAAAAGAAACGAAATCATGAACATGTCAAAAGCAAGTAATATCTCGATGAGTGGAAAACATTCACCAATTATAATGATCCCTAAACTGTACAAATAGTGTATTCATACAAATTAGAGATTAATTAGGAAAAATAAAAGATTAGAGATTAATTTAAGAGATTTTCAATCTAATAGCAATCCCTTTTATCATTTCTCTCCGTTCTTTTCAACTACAACATCAACATTAATTAGCTCCAAGTATCTTTAATCATTTCATCTCCAAACCTCTATAATCCAAGACACCACTTTTCATCCCTAAGAAGTCATAGCCAGTCTTGGAGCCAGCACTACTGCTGCTTCCAATAGTACCCACAATGACACTGCAACTGCAGTCCTTGCTGTTTTGTAGCCCCAAGCTGCAAGCAAAACAAAGACTTGTACTCCCTCCAGTTTTGAATGCCTGGTGACGATCAGGCTGGTTTTGGCAAGGAAGGCTAATTCTAAGTTCAAGATTCAAGTCTGGACACCGTTCTTGAACTGGGGTTTTCTCTTCTTTGCATATAAAAGCAGCTGCGCTAATTAACCTCTCCTTATTACTTTCCTCTTTAACAGAACTCAACGACTCTTCCTTAACTGAGGTAGTAGTGCTGAAAGATATTGTTGTTGAAGCTTCTTGGGCTGGTTCATTGAGTGGCCTATGAGTCGCAGGATCTATGCCTCTATTCAAGAGCTTCCTTCTTATGTGTGTGTTCCAATAATTCTTTATCTCATTATCTGTTCTCCCTGGTAATCTTCCGGCTATAAGTGACCATCTACAACAAAAATAGCAGACACCATTAGCATAAAATTAATATTCAACCTTAGCATAAAGGGTTAGTTTTTCAATTATTACTCAGCTAGGCTTACTTGTTGCCGAGTAGACTATGGAGTTTGATAATGAGCTCATCTTCTTCTTCAGTAAAATTGCCACGTTTAAGGTCAGGTCTTAAATAGTTGATCCAGCGAAGTCTGCAGCTCTTGCCACATCTTAGAAGGCCAGCAGCTTTAGGAAGTGAACGCCAGCAACCTTCACCGTGGGTTCTAATGTAAGCAACAAGGCGATCATCTTCTTCCTTGGTCCATGCGCCTTTGTTTGTATGAGCTTTTTCACAGCAAGGAGACCTTCCCATTTCAGTAGGACTTACAAGTAGGAATGGTAACCTCAATGTTTTTGGTGCGTCTTTTCTTTTTTTGACGGGCGTGCGGTGCTGTTGTGGTAGAAATGGAGGCCTTCCTTCTTCTTCTTGTTGCTAGAACATTAAGGCCGGCCCTTGAGATCACTTGAGAAGTGATTTTATAGGCATTTGACTCTTTGTGTGTGTGTGTGTGTGTGTGTGTGTGTGTGTGTGAGAGAGAGAGAGAGAGAGAGAGGGAGGGAGGGGGGGGGGGAGGGAAGTGGCCCTAATTGCTTCTAGATGTGAGTTGGTGAGACAGGTTTGAGGGAGTGGCTGGTGGTATCTCTCTTGAGGATACTACTTGATGATACTAGCATCAAATATAGAACATTAAACTCTAGGTAACCTTCAGTTAGGTGTAAAGTAAGTTTATATTTATTATAGGCAAGACAAAGTGCGGTATCATAACCGCGGTTCCGTTATTTTTTTAATTTTATTTTTAAATTAGTTTTTTATTATTGTTTTGATATGCTATATTAAAAATAAAAAAATATATATATTATTTTAATATATTTTTAAATAAAAATACACTTTAAACTATAATTTTTATCAGCCTTCCAATCACCAACTTAAACTCCGGAAAACTCTTGATTATCGAAGTTTAGTTGCCTCTCAAATATTCCCCAACTCACTAGACAACACATGTACCAGAATTCACGGACACCCCTTATATTTATATCCTTATTGCTGTTGGAACTGACACCAGTGAGGGCGTGGATCTGTAGCAAGGTCCAGTATCGTACCTTTTCTATGGCCAATAACCTTGCTTCCGTGACTCTTGATTATCCAATTTATCTTGCAATTAAAATATTGGTTACATCATTCTTCATCTTCTTCTTCTTCTGTAAAAAATAATTATAATCGTTACTTGTAAGTAATGAATCAGTATTTATTGTTTTTATTTGGATCTGTTTTTTTTTAAATAATAATAATAAAGAAAATGATAACTCATTAGTTTTAAGCCCAAGCAAGTTTTGAGTTCATATTTTTTTAATTTCAAAGATATTTTATTTTGATAAATCAATAATATTTTATTCTAAAAAATCATAGATATTTCAACTATGTTTCTTTAATAAAGAGTTTGGAGTAGTGGCTATAAAAGAGGGGGGGATGTCCTTTAAAAATAATTCAATTTTTCTCCACAAAAAATAGAATATGTATTTTAGGGTTTTTAAAAAATATATATGATTTTTTTTTCTCTTATTCATAGAATAATCCTCAAATATATAGAAAAAAACCTTTTATAGAATGATCAACGAGTCATCTCTTTAAGGATACATAAATCAAATTATCATAATTAAAAAATTAATCAAATATCTCAAATACCAAATTAAATTGACGGATAAACCCATACAAAAAAACTCGATACTTATCATTAAAGAATGCACTTCTATTCATACTTGAGTGAACAAATGAAGTATGAATTTGATAATTTTGGTTTGGACTGTTTCCAAGGCTCAATGATTAAGTTTTTTAAAAACTCAAAATCCATTAAAAAAAAAATCCACTACTTAAATGAGTAAATATTGATTTGATTTTAGCTCATTGTTATAGAAGCAAGTCTCGAGACTATGTTAGGTTTAAAGGGGCCGGTCAAGTTAGGTTAATTGTTTTCAGGGGATGTAAATCATAGTTTTGCTATGCTAGTAAGTTACTTGTGATTGGTATTTTGAAAAGAAATGCTGTAGTGGTTTGGCAGTTCATGAGATATTCTTGTGTTTATAAGTGTGCAGATGGTAGTTGTGGTTCTTTATTCTATTGGTACACTGCACTATCATGCATGAGAGAGAGAGAGAGAGACAGGGTTTCTAGAAAAGTTGGAGGTTGGGTTCAAGGGGAGATGATGAAAGAAAAGGGAAGAATAGGAAAAAAGATAAGAGTGTGGTTGTGTATGTGTGCTTTGGTTCACCTTCCACTTTTTCCCTTTTTCTTTCCCTAACCTTGTGGTGCAAGTTTAGGCAACAAGGGTAGGCTTAGAGATGGGAACTGGGAAGGTTGATTCACCTTTTTGTTGCTATTATCTCCCCTCCATTTTGCATATTATTTGTTACCCACCACCACACAGTCTCTCTCCCTCTCCCTCCCTCCCTCATCATGAAATCCAGGTGGATTTTTAAGGGTTAAGAATCATGGGCAGGAGTGGTTGTCAAAGGGAGTGAGAGAGGGATGGATGGATGGATGTCCACTTGAGTAAAAATTATCCGTGTGTATTCCACCTACTTTTTCACCCTTTCTAACCGTCCTCACAAGTAGTCCTGCCCTGGCCTCACTTGGATGTTGAAACTTTTCATGATTTTATTCCCACAAAAAACTCCCCCACCCCTTTTGTTAATTTTTTTCACATAGCCCACCTAAGGTTATCCATGTAGCTTTCAGAAATTACTCATACAACAAGGACAAGTTGTTGCTACATTACTAATTACGATCTCAAAAAATAATGGAGGAAGGTAGAGAGGGATATTCTTAACCAAAAAAAAAAATTTGCTCTTCCAACATAAATACTAGATGCATTTCTTTTTTATGCATAAATTATTCGTGTTTCTGTTGTTCCAATCAGATAGAAACCCATCACCACTATCAGGTAGGTTATTGTACACTGTTGGGTGGCACAAATGTGTCTATCCCTACTCGTCTTCTCTTCTAGTTGCACACAAGAGCAAATGCCTGCCCGAAAAGAGAAAAAAAAAATAGAAGGGAGAAAATGAATCGAGTTTATAATTAGGTACGATTGGTTTTTTCAGGACTTAGGACTTGCAGAGAAGGCTTCATAGGGTCGGGAATCTAGAATGAGTGGTGATATCCAGCAAAGCAAACACGTGAATGTCATGTGCTTAGGTACTGAACAAGACTTGTGGGACAGTCCTAAAAACTCTTTACCTACCGTCTTTGGCAGCCCTTCCCGTGTGAGACTGCTTTAACCTTTGCACAAAGGTCAGCTTTCCATGACCCACAATTAGGATAGAGCCTTAAACTATGCCTTCTCCAAACCAATTTAATGCCCTTTTATTATTTTGTTACATTATTGATAGAGAAAAGAACCAATCAGATCTTCTACACCCATCCTAACCAAGTCCCACTTTTATTTAGGGTAATCCTGTTCCGTGCAAACCAGGATCTGTTAGCACCACAAAATGGGAAAGAAGTCCTATAGTAGAATAGCAAATACAGGGGTCATAGGATAATCACCGCAATAGAGGACACAAGGAGAGATCTATTTGCAACAGTAATTAGGATCCTCCCTGATTCCTCTTCCTACCTTGATTCCTCTCACAAGAAGGGATCTCTGTTCAATGTCATGGAAGCAAAACCCAACCCTGTTTTCTGCACGTACAAGTAGCAAGCTATTCACCGTAAAAGGGTGTGTTTAGCTGTAAAAAAATGCAACTGTTTAGTTATTAAAAGAAAAGGTTATCTTTCTGATCCGATGCTAGGCAAACCATCCAGGCCAGAACTGGTGCATTCATGAAAAACTTTTTATCTCATGACCTACCGATGAATTTAAATCCAAGATGGGAACTGGGAAGGTAGGAAATGAGCCCACTTCCATTTGTGTATCCATAACCTGTGCTCCGTAACAATGAAAACACTGTTTAGATAACCAAGTTTCGTCTCAGGTCATTAGACCCCTCAAGCAGCCCAATGAAGAAGAGAAATTATGAGGGGATCAAGAAATAAGGTTATCCAATCATGATTAAAGTTCAGATTCAAAGATTTTTTTATTTGTCGTTTACTTGATCTAATGTGGAAAGTGGAAATGAAGATAGCTGGTAGACTCCCGCAATTCATGAAAGCATTAAAATATCTATCTTGATATGAAGTATGAACAATGACACATGATATATGCAAATTTACTATAGCCACACACCCAGCTCTTCCAATCTACTGCTTATCGTTTGAAATGAACATTTAAACCAACTGCATTGAAAAAGTTGGATTCACTATTAAAGATAAGAAAGAAAGTATCAAAAGAAGTATGGGCACGCACCTAATCCTTCTTACCAAAGTCTTTAATGTAAGAGACATCATCCTGTTAATAAGATGTTACTTTCCAGCACAACACTGTCAGCAAATTGGTCAAAGATATTATTCCTAAGAAAATCATATGCCATACATGCATTTTGATATTGACTTTGCAATGAAATGGGATTTGGTTGTATTGAGTAAAGTGTGAGTTTTTTGCTATTATTGGGTACAAATACTGAGAATTCAGCTCGTGGGCTGTAAAAATTAAGTAAATTGCCACAGATTTATTAAGAGAAAATAACAATACATAGAAGGTCAGGCAATGTCTAATTCATTTTTTTGCGAACTTCATAAAAATAGCCGAGGATCACAACAGCTGCCGCAACAGCTGCTCCAACTGCACTCTGTGCTAGTACAGTGCTGTCCTTTACCTTGACTACAGAGGACCTTGGGGTGAACCCCAGTTCTGATAGCTTCTTATGCGAGGCAGCGTAGTCTCTAAAGAATGCTTCTTCATCCTGAGAAGCAACAAAAATTGAAGAAAAGAGATATCAGATATCATATTAGATCGCCAAGGTGAAGCAACAGAAATAAACCACATCACAAGTCATCCCACACTATGAACCTAACTGCGACACCAATCTGAACGTTGGGTATTCTTCATTAATGATTTCTAGATCGAGGTGCAAATCAAGGCATTTATTTACCCTTGCGATTCCCAATCGTAAGGTAGGCCATAAGAACCCTTAACAGAAGCTCGAAAAAGGCCACATGAGGCCCAATTTAGGGTAAGATTTGATTAGGGTCCAAGCTAACCCCGGACTATTTAATTATTGTTGTTCAAATAAAAATACTTGGGATCATTTGAAAAAAAACTATCAAAAGGCAATGAAAAAGCATAAAATCAGGTTTCAAGAAGGTCAAGCCAATATTTTTATCCAGACCCAACCTGCATGGAAAAATCAACTCAGGTTGCAAGGGGATAGGAAAAGTTATGATGACCCATTCATAAACAAGTCATTTGGTCGAAACGAAAGCCCACATTACCTTAGCATACAGCTCAACATAAGGACGAAAGTCCGGGTCATCCAATAAAGCATTGTCTGTTGGAAGTTTCAACAACCCCTCTGTCTGCCCTTTCAATAATTCCCTAGTATCAACAGTGCGTAAAAGATTGATTAATTTCATAATTTATACACAACGAAACATGGTAGCATGCTGAGCTTGCATTAAAACTTACACAAAGTATGAGTTATCAAACTTTAGAGGTTCCTGAGTCCAGGGGCCATCAAAACCTGATCTCTCTGGATGTGCTCTTCCCTAAATAGAATCATAGCCAGCAAAAGAATTACAAATTTGTGCATCTGCGGCCTATATGATTTACATTGAAAGTCAGAAACAGTTCTAGAGAAATTACCAAGGTATGACCTCCAGAAAGTGCCACGATATCTTTATCAGACAGGCCCATCCGATAGAAGATGTCCCTCAAATGTGGTGAACCTGCCATATTTCAGAAATGAAATGTGAAAATACAAGTTCTTTCAAAGTGCTCTCAACATATGAACGCTCAACAGGGCATAGCCAACCAACAGGTACTTTTATAAAACTTCATGGTAACAGATTCCAAAGAACAACAAACAAAGATCTTAAATATGGAACTGTCTAAAAATGTGAAATGGTCCCCATGAAACTTCTAAGCCCTGGATAAATATTCGTCTGTGATTAACTTCCCCTAAACTCATGCACAATGCTTATTAGAGTAAAGAAATGCATTAAATCAAGAAAAACTTGCTCTGCGTTTTGTGTCGCAGTTCTGCTTCTTAGCTGAACACCATAACAATTTACAATCCTGACTAAAACTTCACCTGATGTTCAACACAACACCTCATGTTATGGAAAGAGCTTTTGGGTCCACGTGGAAAATGAATTCTCAGAAACTGGAAAACTAAATTGTTGAAATGGCAATTCAATCTACTGAGAAGGCTACTAGAAGACAGATAAATTCAATGAAAAATTATATCTAGAGAATCCAATCTACCGCACGTCAGTCCCATACAACACAATACCCTCAACTATTAGATTCATCGATGCCGAAAACACAATAAATGAGTTTATTTACAGCATCACAAAGACACAAATCCCAAAACACATAATTCCAATCTACTGCACGTCAGTCCCATACAACACAATACCCTCAACTATTAGATTCATCGATGCTGTAAAATCACTATAAATAAGTTTATTTACAGCATCACAAAGACACAAATCCCAGAACACATAATTCCACCTTTCCCTTTAGACCAGGTTTAGCTCAGTTCATACATTAAAAGAAAGCAAACCACAATTTAAGAACTTCCAACCCCTGAATTAAACTAAAGAAGTTTCTAGAGTAATTAAAATACTGAAAATACCTAGTTTGGCATTTGGAAGTCGCCCTTCCTTGGGACAAGTATTTGAATCCTAAGAAAATGAACATATAGTCAGCAATGTTATAAATTGATAATCACCTGCATCTTCAAGAAATGCTTCAATCACATACCCTTCTACCAGGAACAAAATCAATGGTCGGACCTCCAGTGACCTCGACTGCAACAACGCCTGCTAGCTGAACATGCAAGTAGTTGAATATGAGTCAGTTGCTCCTTATATTTTAAAACCCAGCAATTGTACTTGGATATTCAAACATTTTACATTAAAATCCACCACTCGTTATATATCAATTACTCGCATGTTAAGCTTAATGTACTAACTGATGCAGCAATCATGGAGTTATGGCTTGCTGGTCTGTTCATTAAACATTTATTTAATTATCTGCAGTATTAACTAATCAAACAGTACTAGAGTGAAATAGATCACCTGATACAAATCTGCATAAGTAATCTTCGGATGTTTCACCTTCACTTCCTCTGAAAAAACTCAAAAAATCAAAATCAACAAAAATATAAGTGAAATTTAAGTGGAAAGCAAGTAAGAAACTAACCGCAAAAATCGATAGCGATTTTCAAGCCATTATTGGAACCATGAGAGCACTCCTCTTCGTTCCTTATCGAACCATTAGCACCTCCTGTTTTCGTGTTCTTGTCATACGTTCCTGCATCATGCCACCTTCAACGGAAAAAAAAATCAAAACAGAAAGATTCAAACAGAGAGAGAGAGTAAGCAATGAGAAAGCTAGTTAGTTGGTTACGCTAAGCGGAGCATGATAGGAGCGCAGTTTTTGTAAGCGATGAGAGCACGAAGATCGCGACGTGCTTTTTCGATCTCTTTCAGGTACTCTGTGTCAACGACCGGGAGCGCCATTGAAACTCTCTCTCTCTCTCTCACTCTAACTGACTTGAAGAAGAAGAAGAAGAAGAAGAATAAGAAGGGGATATTGAGGATAACTGGAATGGCCACTGAAATGAAATAGGAGCTTTGAATTTCGGATAAACTGGCGAGTTTTGATTCGGTGTAGAGGGATTAGCGGGGATCTTGTTGAAATTGCTACGTGGCAGGTAGTTAGAGTGTCGGTGCTTTTGCTTGACTTGGCAAGTGAAGACCATTTCTTTCGATGGGAGGTTTTTTCCAACTACTCTCGAATTTTCGAATCCGGCCTGGCCGGTGATAAATTATTGGGTCTAAGCCCATTTACTTGGAACCTAGAAATGGACTGAGTTTCTGATTATAACGGATGATCTTAATTGTACTGGATCTAAATTAATCTTACTTGGTATTTATTAAAATTTTATGACCACGTTGCTGATTGGCCTTCGTACTTGCTTATATTTGATTTATAAACTATTAGATTTAATTATTAATTATTAAAATGTAAATGACCAGCATGATAATAATAATATGATCATTACATCTTAACATAATCTTCGAGGGTACTTTTTTTTGCTTTTAGCTTGTTATTTCTTTTTTTCTGAATTTCCTTTTAATATTTGGATTTGATGCAAGATTACATATTGGTCATTAAATTTTCTCGATTTGTCAATGTAAGCAAGAATAATCGGTTTTTATACTATAGATTTTTAATAATAATCAAACCTAATATGACATAATTAAGTATTGTAGACTGAAATTCTTTCTCAGGTCTATTAAATTTTTCTGTGTTGCTTAAGATAATGTTTCTGAAAAACTTTCATTAATAAACAACAAAATATATCAAGTCAAGTTATCTGTTTAAAATAATTGAAGCTCCCCTTACTCTGTATGCAATGTTTTTTTCAAGTTATAATGATTAATTTCATTTCGTTTGAATATTTCATTTTCAATTATAACATATGCTATAAGATTTTCTTTGTAATTACATTATGTATTAGTTTGATTAAAGGGGTGATAAAAAGAGAGCTTTATTTTTTAGCTGGTTTTGTACTCATCACATGATCATAAAAATATACCTCTATATGTGTTATGATTGTCTCCATCCGTCGCTCTCCTTCGATTTCAAGCTTTATCATTATTTTTAAAAAAATATTTTAAAAAATTGATATTTTAATTTCAAAAATTAATTTTAAAAAATTATATATTTTTTAATAAAAAACACTTTAAATCACAACCTCTATCAACCCCAAATAAACACTTAAAATGCCAACATTCATTTTCAGTCATTAGATTCATTTTAATACATTTTTAAATAAAACTACCTCACACAACATTATCAAACACACTCTTCTCTTATTTGTGTTTCTACCCTGAAATCATTTTTCCACTTCTAATTTTCTTCTTGAAACACATTTCAGGACTTTTAAATACACCACCAATCTGCCAATGACTGGCAATGAATTCACGTACAAACCTTTTTTTTGTTTAATTAGGGAAGCAAGGTAGAGAATTTTGTTGAAAACACACATTCCTCCTGTCACACACACAGTCCTAAATTTAACGCAGGGTCTGAATCTCAAGGCTTGACAGAGAGAGAGAGAGAGAGTACAATCAACAGGCTTATGAAGCTGGTCTCCACTGCAACTCTATTTGAATCTGTCCATTCTTCGAGTCTATAAGGTGATACTTTCCGTTGGTTCTTCTGTTATTAACAACATCTGTGAGATTGATATCCGCGTAACCAAGTGATTCCTGATTAAAGAACAAAGAAACAACATGAAATTCGTCATTTCAATAAAGCCTCCTTTGTATGCTAAAAATTTATCTACAAGCCATCACTGACTCGTAACCACAACAATTGCATTCCGTGATTTTTGAACTCAAATTCATCTATGGATGGATCATCTTCTTAGCTAGGAAGTTTTAGATTTTATTCAGCCGTGTAATAGAGGAAGTGGCTCAAGAAAAATTTTTGAGGACACGGCCTTCAGAAACAACTACGTATGTGAGACAAATCTGTGACCCAAAATACAGCCCATAACTTTCTTTGTTTTCCAAGAGTATTTTCTATAAGAGTAAATTATAAATTAGTCCCTTTATTTATGCAAATGATTTAAATAGACCCTCTAGTTTCAAAAATAATTAATTAGTCCCTACGTTTTTCATCTATTTGTAACTTTATCCTTTTCACCCATTTCATGCTCTTTTTCACTTTTTTTTCCTGTTTAGAGATAGAGAAACAAAAGGAATAGAGGATATGGAAAGATTGATGAGAATGAAGATATTATTTGGTACAAAGATATATTAAATAAAGCATGATCACTGGTCAATTGACTACTTTATATTTTACTCTTTCTAGAAAATGGGAATGCATGAAGACCCGTTACCTTCCACAAAGCATTAAGTTGCAATCATCAAGCCAGACAAGTTAGAAGTACTCGCTATATATATATTCCCCAGGTATGAGTGTAAGACCCGAGTTTTGACCCATCAAATCCAAACTCAAGTGTAACCCAAATTCAAGAACCCAACCTGTGTATTTAAAAGAGAATTTTGCCAACTTCTTCTCCTTCTCCTTTAATGCCGTAAATTTTCTCACAAATATACTAAAGAATACAGCTCTATCAAAACTTAAGTTTTTGGGTTTTAAAAAGGATTTGAAAAAACAAGTATCGTGACTTCCTTTTTTGTTGTTTTTGAACGGTGATTAAACATCATATCTTCAGTAGCTTTTGAATGTGTGAATAATCATTATATGGATGATAACACATGGGTTAAAGACAATCTAAATCAATTCACATGAACCATGTTCTAGGGTGATTTTTATAGTTTGTGGATTGAAGAAGTGTTTCGGGAATTTATGATGATTAAATATGTTAATTTTATAATTGGATGATTTAAGATGTTTTAGGATGTTAGTTTGGCTAAAAACAAACTAATATGAAGATTGGAATCATGGGTTTTTTAGGAACTAGTTGAATTTTAAGGATCGGCAGTTTTGAAAGACTAACAAATCAGGATTCTAATATCCCGATCAACTGGTCGACCGGTTGGCCTGATACTTTTGGTCAACCGGTTGGTCAATTTTGGTCGAGTGGTTGACCAAGCAGTGGGGGTTGATCAGTTCTTTTACGTTTGGTCAGTTTCAAAAATATTCAGGATTGATAGGGTGGATTTGTTTCGGTTTTATAATTATGTTTGGTCTCTAATATAAGAATTGTAATCTTTCATGTTATCTGCTTCGAGTTGTTTTTGAGTATTTTTTGTATTTGTTATAGGTTCTACTGATGTTTTCTCCTAGTGATCCTCAATAGTTTCCAGTTCTACATTTGTTTGTCTTTTGCCTCCATTTTCCCGATGAATGGGATAATTTTAACATGCATGTAATATAAATAATTTGTCTATTGATTATATGATTAATACAGATGACATTCTTGAATATCTATATGTTGATTTATTTTTCGAGTGCTCATCAGTTTCTTGAAATTGTATTCGCATTATGTTGATTTAATTATATTTAGTATATTATTTGTTTGCTTTAATATACATATAAATGTGAATATATGTTATGTGTGAATATCACGATACCTGTCAGAAACTCCATACTAACATAGAGTAGTTAGTCCATATGCACGTAATAGTCTATACTCTATATACCTAGCTAGTGAGAGAGACTATGACGACTGATCCACTTACAATTATTGAGGCCGCAATCGTCGTCTTTTATCCAAACTTTAGGATTTTGTTTATTATCTAAGCCTTATGGCATGATCTAATATCTCACATGTATAACACTACCATATTACTATTATGCTTATTGGGCGTGTGTGCGCGCGCGCGCGCTTTCAGTTCTTATACTTCTATTATATCACAATTTATGGCCTATAACTTACAAATATTTATAATGTATATTAAATGTTATTCCCTCACTGAGTTTGTTGAACTCACCTCCATTCTAATATTATTTTCATGTTCTTAGCTTATGTTCACCTTTGATTGAGAGTTCTTGCTACTTTATTTGTTGGCATGCCTTGCTTGCTTTTGCGAGGCTTTTCTTCTTATTCTTTTTTATTCGATATCTTAGAGGCTCCATTATTACGTTGTTTTTATTCAAGTTTGGATTTTTATTTCAAAGATTTGATTTTATTTAATGTAACAAGTATTATGAACTTTTGTTTTATTTTTATATGATGATGAGAAATTTTGAAGTTCTATATATTTGTTTTATGAAATGTATGTTTTGAGGCTTAGCGTAGCTGGGATACCTTTGTGATATCGCTCCTACGTCGCCGGTCACGGGCCTGGAATTCGGGTCATGACATCGAGCCATATAAAACACCCTTACTTCTACAAGTACTTTTTATGTAGAAATGGTACTACACAAGAAAACCATCTTCGCCGACAAAATGACAATGATCACTTCGGTAGCATCCACTTCTATAATTCATTATTGTTATACAAAGTTAAAAGAGAAAGTGTATTGTGTACCTTTGGATGCAGCAGGCCAATCCTAGACGAGGTGCTGATGACTTCCACGTGTAGCTTCTCATTAATAGGAGGCTTGTCCAGTGTATAATGGAATTCTTCCTCCCATCTTGGATCTCTATTCTTCTTCACGTGCTGTAAGAATAAAAGATAAAGCTATTAACCATGACCTGTACGAATTTGGTTCTATAATAACTTGCATGAAGCAATGAACATTGCTCAAAGGAAGCAATGGTTTCCATTTAGAGGCAAGATAACTATTTGTTTCATGTGACCAACCATCGCCACTTAAAATATAAAACTCACAGTAAAGTTCTAGACAATTAATCTCAACATGGTTATCCTGTAATTTCAGAAGTTCTCTTGAAATATATCATGTGGAAATAAAAATGAAAACAAAAAAGGCCACGACAATTTATTTATACATATAAATCTACACCCACAAACAGAGATACCTTAGTCCTTCTCTCCTCCCCTCTAAAAAGAAGTCGCACGTATGGATTAGTGTGGTGCTTTCCTTCAACATCCTGAGCTTCGTGAACTATAACAACAAGCAGACCTCCACCAGCAGGGGTTCCTTCAGGAGCCTTCTGTTCCGCCTGCTCTTTAAAACTTAGGTTTACATCGTCCTCTTTTAATGGTTTATATGTCAATTCAACCATAAGTTGCCCACGTGACTTTTCATTTTGAGGATCGTTCAAGTCCATGTTTTTCAGGAGCTCAAGAGTCATAATTTTTGGTTCCTCTGGGGTAAGTTCTTTCAGCGGCACTACATTCATACCCATCTTGTCATGTTTGCCAACCTAAGCAAAGAGAATAAACTGTTTGAGATGCAGAATAGAATACAGAAAGTTCAACTTCTTATAGGGAGTGAAAATCCCATACCTGCTCCCAATCATAAACACGTAATTCTAGAGCCTGAGATTCTGGATCTTTAACAACTACATTGAATTCCTCGTTCCATTCAGGGTTCAAGTTCTTGTGCTTCACAGTGGTCTTTTTAGCTGGAAGCTTATCTTCGGTCAGCTTGACTTTCACATAGGGGTCTGATGCTCCCATCAGATCTTTCTTCTTCAGCTTCGTTGCTCTCAGAACCTTTACACTGAGAATTCCTACAGGCCTCTTCATGGCTCTGCATTTTTCATTTAATGTGATAGGTCAAATATGAGAGCAGTCTAGCATAAAAATTTATCATGACTCTTGACAAATTTTATGTCATCATAGCTTACAAAAGTTTTCAAATTATTGCAAAACTCACTTTGCAGGATCTAAGATGGGGACTTCCAGGGTTTTAGGCCATAGATACATATTGGCAACCTGATCTTTAATAATCTCCTGCAGCAAAACACCATTTTATCACTACTAACATCACGAACCATAAAAATTTGAACAGATGATACGAAACACTGACAACAAATTGCTTTTAACATTTCAGCGACCAAAGCTTTCAAATATTTTGACATCACAAAACCCAACTTGTGGAAGAGTTTCCATTTTCCATCTAACAAGCAGAACAAGTTTACATTAAAAGATGCAAAAAATAAACAGCAATGAAGTTGCCACAAAAGACCATCATAGTTGAGGTGAGGACAAATGTTGAACTAGATCAATACATTCCCGTAAGGCAAGAGATGAACGAAATACACAATACTCAAGCATGTTCAACGTGGGTGCTGGTAATCTAGGATTCTCTACTTGAAGCAAATAGACAAATGCAAAACCCAAATAACCAGTGGCCAACTCGGTGCCCTAAAATGATTCTCTAAGTTAGCAATGCTTAATACCATTCTCAGCCAGTTCACTGCGAAAAGGAAATGTAAAGATAGAATGTCAAATACTGCACCTGCACGACCCTATAGAGGCCAGGTATCGACATTAAATCAGCCCCCAAGAGCTTGAGCCCAAAGTCAACATGTGGCTGCAGAATAATTAAATACAAGAAAATAATAATATAAGAACCAGGCTTGTATGTACTCTCAAAGTGGTGAAAATGGATCACAATGGATCAAGCAAGAAGTTTCATATAAAAATCATCACTCAAATTTCAGTAAACCATATGCCAACACCAGTATCAGTACAGAAATTTTGATTATAGATTCAAAATGAGCCTTAAGATTAAAGCAAATCATCACTCAAAACTGTATCTGCATTAATGAGTTAGTGCCCCTAATCAGGCAGAAATGTAAAAGCACCTTAAAAGGGCTGTAAAGCCCAAAGAATTGGTGTGGAATGGGAGTTCAAGTGTGAGAATTCACAGAGTTGAGTATTCTACAAAACTAAGGTGCTGAGTAATTTGAGCCAGCCTGAAGCTTTTGGGTTCTAATAAACAAGGATAAATCGGGACCTAGCAAGTACCAGAGGTCCTATGTTATTGGGGAAACTTAAAAAGAGCAAGGTAAGTATCAATAAAAATTATAAACCACCATCTAACAAGGACAGTTTAAATATCCAATTATCCATGAGTTTGACCAAGGGAAAAATAAACACCAACCTTCTCCATGAGCGACACATAGATGTTGGCAAAACAAGGAAAGCTAGGGACCAAAGGCTTCAAAGTTATGCGTGGTGAAGCAAACACTTGCAAATCAACCACCTGCCATTATTGAAAGAACGATAAAACAGAATTTCTTAAATCTATGTCAGCTACAAAACAATTTCCTTCTAAAACAGGAGAATCCAATTACCTGAGCAGTTGCTTTCAACCCAAACGCTTTAACAGCAACAGTGACATTAGGATTTCCAGCCCATTTTATGCATGGTTCCATAATCAACTCCTTCTCATCAGTGACATAAACTTTCATTCCTGGTGAGAAAAATAGTTAACAAGATCATAATATAAAAGTACAATAGGACAAAAATACAGAGTCCATACAACCTTAGATAACTATTATACAGGATTGGGCATTACTGTAAAAATGCCTACACCTAAACGAGAGGAACCCCTCTCCCTAATGTAAAGTCAGTTTTCAAAACACATTTTATTTTCCCTTCACATGATTTTAAAGATTCATCACAAGCAGCGTCATAACATAACTATAATTATAATGTAAAGTGCGAAAACACATGGATGCATCTTCAGAATTTCTCTTAACAAACCAAACAAATGGCTCCCTCCCTGCTCACCATGAAAGGTTGGCGGTAGGGTGCCTAGTGTAAGAGTTTCAAACTCAACCGCATCAATTTTGTATTTTGGGATCTGCTCGGCAATTATTGGTTTTGCAATATTCTCCGCGGTCTTACAAATGGCCTGCACAAAAAAGTCAAAAACAGAACCAAACAATTCAATAGAATCAAGAAACAACTATCAAGAAAACAAGAATCAGCCATAGAAATCAAACCAAACCTTATCAAGGTAAGGCCACATTAATTGAATAAACCTGTTTAGCCAATCAATCTACAAACACAAAAACAACATAAGCAACATCATTAAAACACAAATTGCAGTTAATTTAGGCCAGGAATGCTAATCACTTACGCGATCATGGTCCGGATTTTTCACCCATAACGGTATTTCTGGAAGCATTCGTTGCAAAGTTTCCGAGTCATGCTCTACCAATGGCCGTACCTCAGGATCCTAAAAAAATAAAAAATAAAAATCCAACAATAAAACAAAACATTAGCAAAAACATATCTAAGAAGAAAAAAAACTTAAATTAAGCATCTTAATTTAAAAAACCTCAATAAATGAAAAAAGGTTAAGGGATGGTAAAATTATGTATTACCTTAACATCGGACGGTTGGAAGTAGATGAAGAGGTAGTACCCGATGGTAAGACCCGTGGAAATTCCAACACCGAATCCACAGAAACCTAGTATTGTACTAAAAAACCCCATTTTTTCTCTTTGATTCTAAAAACAACCAAACAGACCCTAATAATCTCTTCACAAAAAATCTATCAGAGAATTTGCATGGATAAGGAAATTGATTTTTTTTAAAATCTTCTTCTCTGTTTCTCGGATCCAACACTAATTACTATGTATTATTATTATGATGACGATTATCGATTATTTTAGAACAGGATAATCAAAAGACCGATTTATCCTTGGTTAGTTTACTGTGAGAGCATCAGAGATGATTTGAAGGGAAAGAATATAGGTGACGGAGAGCGGACGCCTTGGTTATAGAAACATGACGGGAGCTATATTTTAGTCCTTATATATTCTAACTATTTCAATCTTAATTCTTTTAGTTTGAACTTTCCTTTTATTTATCCTGTGCTTTTCAGGAATCTCGAATGTGTTTGTTTACTAATAAATAGCAACAGAAATTAATGAAGGGGACCATTTAAAAACTATTTTTAGTGATTTTAGAAAGATTTAAAGTCTAAGCGACGGTTATTTATTGAATAATGTGTCCTTTTCTTATTAGTTCATTATTAATTAGTCTTTCCATCATTGTAATTGTCCTTTTCAAAATACAATCCTCCTTCTTCTTTCTTAATTAATTATAATTAATTCAGGGCATTATAATTAATTCAAATGATTAATTATAATGCCCTGCCTGGGAATTTATTGTTGGAGTTAAAAAGGGTATTTTTTTATCATGATAGATTATTATTTTTTAAAGTATTTATTATTTAAAAATATATTAAAATAATATTTTTTTATTTTTAATTTTTACACAAAAAAATAAATGGTCGTTTTTGTGTTTTTTTATTATTTTAATGTATCAATATTAAAAATAAATTTTATAAAATAAAATAAAAAATATTATTTTGATATATTTTCAAGTAAAAAATATTTTAAAAAACAACTATTATTATTGTGATAGAGTCTTCTTAAACTATGGCACACAAGCAAAAGTGTCAAAAATATTTTTTTAACACGACAAGAAATATATAATATAAACTTGGATCGTGAAATCATAAATACAATATTTTAATAAATTATATATTAACACTGACAATTAAACAATAAATAATAATATAATACAATTAAAATAAATAAAAAAAATTCAAACACCTTAAAATATATAATACAAACAAATATTTATATATAGATTAAATAACTTAAAAATACAGTTCACTATTTTCATATACTTCAATTATGACCATCTGGCTGCTCTAGTTAAATTAGACACAAGCCCATTACACTGATCACAAACTCTGCTTCGGTGACCAGAACTAGCATCGTCATCCGATAATGCAAAACATGGAAGTCCCGATTTCCAATTTTGAAGAAGGCTCAAACTACGACATAGACAAGGAAGTGAATGCAGGGTTTATCAGCAGGCACATCTAACAACATCTTCTCAAATAACAATCTTGCAGGATGTACTGACGGTGACTTAGAACAAGCATGTATAGGAGCATCAAGGTCACTCCTTTTATCTTCTATCATGGCATGGCATAAAATGTTTATTTTTGTATTTTAAAATTATTTTTAAAAAATTAAGATTTTTTATTATTTTTTATCAACTTTAAATTAATATATTTTAAGTATTTTTAAATTAGTTTGATATGCTGATATCAAAAATAATTTTTTTAAAATAAAAAATATATTATTAACATGTATTTTAACACAAAAATTTATTTAAAAAACAACCGCAATCTTATCACTAAACAAAAATACTCTGAAATGCATGGATGCATATTCATAATAGAATTAATTAAAATCATGTGTAGAGTTTATAGACCCTAAACTTTATTATTCGTTAATTAATGATAGAACATGATTACAATTTAACATTAACTACTTTCAGACCTAAATATATCAATTTACAATTTTTATTCTATATATTTACTAATTAAAGCAAAAAAATATGTCAATTTAAATAAATATATCAATTCAATCTCTTCACGCTGCAAATAGCTTTTTCACCCAATGTTGTGCTTAGCAGTTGGGTTCCTGCATTTGAAATAAAGAAATTTCAACAATGAATGACGAAGGCAAAAGATCTGCGAATCCAAAATAACAAATCCAGCGTTAGAAATCATAAAAGTACTAATACAAGCATAACAAAATGTTCATCTGTTTCATCTAATTTTATACATAATACAAAACAGTTGAATTTACAACACATTATGCATTTTAAATATAAGTTATTTTTTATCAAATTGCACAAATTTAATAAGATGCCTTTCAATCCTTTATTCCTTGCCAAAACAATTTCCCATAAATCTGTACTTCAAAGTTTAAACCCACTTTACGGGATGCCTTTCTTGAATCCATTACCATTAGTTTGTACTTTGTATTACAAAGTTAGTAATTTTGCAACGGTTTTGGTGCCATTCTATCCTATTAAAAAGTATTTTAAAAAATAATATTTATTATATTTTCAAATACTTTTTAATTATTTAGAAAAAAATATTATTGGCCATAAATGTTAAAACTAGGTTTCTTGATTTGTGTGTTTAAGATTATGATGATAATTTTTTTATTTAGAAATATATTAATTTTTTTAATTTTTAATGTTAATATATTAAAATCATAAAAAATAGTAAAATATATCAATTTAATATTTTTCAAATATAAAATATTTTAAAAATATAAAAAAAAGAAAAAGAAGCTCTCACACACCCCATGGCACGGGGAGAAAAATCAACAGCCAGGATGCTGACAAGCACACAACTAAGTGGAAGCGGCCCTATGTGATCATTGCTTGCTAAACAATCGGTGCCGACATCAATTGTAGATTACCGGAATTATTTATTCCATTTGAACAGATCAGGAACAATTAGCATGGGTGTTTTCGTCTCGACGGGGGCATTCTAGTACACTTGCCGTTGGCTTCTACGTCAAGTGCTAGCAAAAAGTCAAGATTTTCCTTGCTGACCAAGATTACACAGCAGTCAGAGAGCGGTCCTCGTTTTCTAATCACCTTATCAAGCTAGGTTGTCGTTGTCCTTTCCCTTTGGAGTTGCAAATCGATTCCTTTTCTTTTATGATGTCCCTTTCATCTCCAACGTTAAGCATTTTATTATTTTTCCTATATATTTTTCCAGTGCTATGTTGCAGCTAATATTTTTTAAAAAATATATATATGTAAATAAGCTATTTTGATTCGATTTTTTATTTAAAAAAATTCAAAAAGTAAATTATAAAATTAATAAATAAACATAAAATCATAATATTTAATCTCATAAAATAAGATATTTACTCATTTGTGTCTATTAAATTTGTTTATTAAACTTAATAAAAAATAATAAAGATAAAAAAACACATGTGAAGTAAATAAAAAAAATATTATGCAAGATCAAATATATAAAAAATATTATTTCAAAATAAATATTTTTTACAAGATAAAGCTTATATGTAAAAAAATTAAAAAAAAAACATTTTAAAAATTAAATTAAAACAATCACACGAATGCTGTTTGAAGTCAACCTGAGAGTCCATTGACACTGTAATTATGTGACATCCTTTTTAAAAAATTTATTTTTCACTTATATTGCATAGAAGTCTGGTACAGGAGAGGAAAAAAAAAACCAAGACACTTGTTGGGATGTGGCATGGCATGATTTGATACAACTAGTTATTTCACTCGTGTTTTTATTATAAATTGCATAATTTTTTTGATAAAAAAAAAACATACATATTTTTCAAATGCATATTTTTTGGACAAAAAATCATAACTAAATATGAAAAAATATATATTTTTTTTTAATTAAATAAATTAAGAACTATCTATATTAATAAATAAAAAAATATATTTAATTAAACAACATATCCTTTTTTAATACAAGCAAGGAAAATCATATGTTATTTTCTTGTAATTGCTTCGGTTCTTACAAGTATTTACAAAACAGGCATGAATCAACCCATAAAACAGTTCAGTTTATAAATTTGTTTATCGAATATGAACTTAGAAGATGTAAATCGAAGTAATGATCAATTATTTAGTCTAAAAAACATTTTAATATTTGTTTTCTAGTACCTATAATTTGATTGCGAATATTATTTGTCATGCTTGCTTAATTTTTTTATTTTTAACATATAAATGAAAATAAATAATAATAAAACAAAAGTAAAAGAGGACAGAAGTACCTGACGGGATAGAAGTAAAGAAGGAGAGTTTTAAAAAAGTGAAAATCTCCACTCACTAACCCGAATGTGTCTCCAACTTTCGTAAACAAGACAAGGTTCCCGACTTCCCGGTTATTAGGCCAGAATGGACATTCAAGATTTGACATGTTTCTACTTTCTAGGAGGTTTGAATTTTTTACACTCCTCGCTTTATTACATAATAATCTGCCAATAAGATATGACGAATCAAATCTAAAAAGTTTTGGTGTATTGTTCTAATTGAATAAACTCATGTCCTGAAAAAATATTATATATATTATTTAAGAATAAATATTTTTTTATTTTAAAAAATAAATTTCATAAATATAAAACTAAAAAAGAATTAAAATAATATATTTAAAAATCAAACACAAACAAAACAATTAAAAAAACTTGTATTTAAAAAAGGCATGTAAAGCCTATAATCTAAACCATGAGATCGAGATAGACTTGTAGAAAAAAATTTAAAGATAATCACAAGATCAATATTTAAAAAAAAATTAATGCAAAATGATAGGATCATATAAAACTAAATCCTTTATAAGTTGAATGCGAAAGATGAAACAAGGAAAAAAAAGTCAATTACATGGAAGGATTCATGTAAAATGGGGGTTAAAAAAACCATTATTTAGAGGGCAAATAAAAATTTTCAATTAGATTGTTAAATTGAATTGAAAAAATAGCTTTAACAAAAAAAAATTAAAAAAATGAGGGTTAAATTGAAAAAAAATAAAATAACAAAAACTTTGATTAAAAGATGAAATTGAAAGCCAAAAAAATTGAACAAAAAGGCTAAGGAAAAAATAAAAAAAGGACTGAAATGAAAAAAAAAAACACGAGAAGTTATAATTGAATGACTAAATTGTAAAAAAAAAAACTCCTATAAAAAGAATAAAAACAATATAAAAAACTAAAAGAATTAAGACTTCAATTAAAAAATAAAACATATGTGAAATTGTAATTGAATGATTAAATTGAAAACAAAAAACTTATATAAAAGGAATGATAATGAAATAAGAAAATGAGGACTAAGATTGAAAAAAAAAACAAAAAACAAATAGGATAATGGTGTATTTGACCTGTTAGTAGAGAAAAAAAAAATTATTGATGACCATTCGACCACCATATGTTGCCATATGCCGAACCATGTGAAAGAAGACATGATGACGCATCTAGAGAGACAATGAAATGTCAAATTTGTTGACTCCAGAAGTAAAAAAATATTTTTATTGTGTTTAAAAATAGAAAAAATACTAACACCTCAAGCAATTCTTTAATGACCAATGATTAGTGAAAAAGATAAAAAACTCCAATCTCAAGGCTTAGTTTTTTTCTAATTCAAGGACAAATAAATAATTTTACTATAGCAATTCATATTATCTATCATTATAGTGAAACCCCCCATGTCTTTTAAAGTTTTTATTAATGGGTATGCATTGCTAATTATAAACAAATTTAAAAATAATATTATTCCAAATAAAATTAAAAAGATATATTAAAATTGACCCTAATGAATCTCATTCATGTTTATCCATATTAATCGAGTTATAAATTGACATGATTTCACTGGTCATTGTCCAAAAATAGTTCAATAATAAACCGGTATGGCCAACTTCAAGTATACAAAATTACAAATAGCCATATCCGCATCACTGGTCCACCCCAAAACCAGGTTTTACATTTACCAAATTGATCAAAGTAGACTTGCACAACAGCAACATCCAACCACCAAAAGCAAACAAATCTTCTCAGGTAGTAGAAGGGCCGTTGCCTGCCATGTGAAATCCATCACATTTTTTGCCGACTCCCTTCCACCCAACCGAAAATATTAGCGAATGAAAACAGTGAATTTTTTTTTTAAATGTGTAGTTGAAATTGTTTTTTTAAATATTTTTATATTAAAATAATATTTTTATATTTTAAAAAATTTATTTTAAAAATCAACGCATTAAAACAATCTAAAATATAAAAAAATTAATTTTTAATAAAAAAAACTAAAAATTGCATGGCCAACAAAAAACTAAATTACACCGCCAACAAAAAAATCCCAGATGGAAAAAAAAAATCATTATCATTTCCGAAACAACGTCGTTTTCACAAGCACACAGCCAAAACAAGCCCACAGTCGAGCATCGAACCACTCCTTGCAAATCACTAGAGAAATTACCTTGTCTCATAAGTTTACACCTTTTAATAATCAAAATCACATTAAATAAACAAAACTTTGTGCATCAAATCAACTCTACCAGCAAAATGAATAAACATTAAACACCTTGTAGGCTTAACACGGTCATAAACAGTTCATTCTCAAGTTTGCATCAAGTTTTCAAATCATAAGAGAGGCTGAAATAAAAAAATTATTTTCTTTTATAAATATATTGATCCAGGTTGTTATATCAAACTGAGAAAAAAACACAGCGTGCAATGCATTTGCTCGTAATAAATTTTTAGGTTCATTTAAAAATATGATTGAAGTTATTTTTTAAAATGTTGTTTACTTGAAAATAAATTAAAATAATAATTTTTTATTTTTTAAATTTTATTTTTAACATTAATACATTAAAAAAATTAAAAAATATATAAAAAATAATCTAACAAAGTAAAAGTCATATTTTTTTTAAATCACAAATTATAAATGCAACTAAATTATTTAGACACACTGCGGTTCTATGATTCCTTATCAAATTAGTCAGAGTGTTTTTTTTTTAATTAACAGCATGATAAATGAACTTAATTTTAATACATAAATTATAATTTAAACTTATTAAATAAATTATTATATTATACAATATATTAAAACGATTCAGTGCCCCTCTTACTATTTACTTAGACTCAAAGCACTATGAATTGAAGCAATATAAAGGCAACCTAGTCCTTGCCACCAAGAATTACAAGGGCAGCTAAAGAGAAGTGTGGTTGTCTTTTCACCGGGATACATTTGGCATTGAATGGCTGGTTATGAAAAAAATAGTCGCTTCAAGTTTTGGCGGGGCTGTCCTGGGCGTTCGCTAGACTCGCACTCTTGCATGAGAACACCTGGCACTGGGGCCTACCCGCCCTTGCGTTGTGTTAGACCTGAGTGCCACATGGCGCTGTGGCTAGTTTATCATTGCTTTGGCAGGAGCCAGCCCGCGCCCCCACGTGGGGACACCTTGTGCTTGGGCTACTGCCCTACTGGGTTGACTCGAGTGCTACATGGTGCTTGGGCTGGCTTAACAAGGGCGCACAGCCAGACCTGTGTGCCGCATGGCAAGACTTGGGGCTCAAGCTACCTTGCCTGTGCGCCTGCGTTAAACTCAATGTGATGCTGGGGCTGACTTGCCTTGTGCTCATGACTAATGGGTCCTATGTCAGGACCCAATTTTCTTGAGTCCTTTGTTAGGATCCAGGGTTATTGAGTCTTGAGTTTTTAAATATAATTATTTTTCTTTTAAATATTTTTATTTTTATTATAGTATAGAGTATTAATACCAAACATAGTATAATTTGTGCTCTAAATATTATTAGTTCAATTGTAGTAAAAATGATAATATTTATACCCTAAAAAATAGTATGGTTGATATTAACACTTTGAATAATAATAAAAATCATAATATTGAAAACACAAATAATACATTTTTTCATATTAATACTCTCAATTATAACAATAACAAAAATATTTATACCGCAAATAATAATATTTATACCACAAATAGTACTATTTTTAGTATTAATACTTTCAATGAAAATAAAAATAAAAATCTTTGTACCACAAATAATAATATTTTTTTATATTAATATTTTGAACTACAATAAAAATAAATATCTATACTTTCAATTATAATAAAAATAAAAATAAAAATATTTGTACCTCAAATAATAATATTTATACCATAAAAGATAATATTTTTATTATCAATGCTTTTGAACTATAATAGAAATATTAATATTTATAACACAAATAATAATATTTTTAATATTAATACATTCAATAATAATAATAATAATAATAATAAAACAATATTTATGGCATGTGGGCTGCCTACCCTTGCGCTGGGTCAGACTAAAGCACCACGTGGCGTTGGGGCTGGCTTGCCATGCCACGAGCCCCCGCGTGGTGACACCTGGGGCATGGGCTGCTTGTCCTTGCTCTTGGTCTTACCCGAGCGCACATGGCGCTGGAGCTAGCTTGCTCTTGTCTTGGGAATGAGCCATACTCGATCCCCCACACAGGAACACTTAGTGCCTGAATTGCCTATCCTTGTGCTGGGTTAGACCCGAGCGCTGCATGGCACTTTGCCCTGGTGGGAGCCAGCATGCGCCCCTATATAGGGACACCTGTCGCCTGGGTTGCTTGCCCTTGCACTGGGTTAGACCCGAGCATCACGTGACGCTGACTTGCCAAGAGCGCACAACCAGACCCGCGTGCCATGTGGCAAGACTTGACGCTTGGGTTGCCCTGCTTATGCACCTGCATCAAGATCCAACGGTAATAGGCTATTGTCAAGACCCAATTCTCTTAGGTCCTAGCCAGAAACCAAATAATTTGTATTATAAATATTTTTTAATTTTCTTAATATGATAATATGTGCTATAAATATTATTATTTCTCTTATAATTCAAAGTGTTTATATAAAAACTATTATTAATTGTGTTATAAATATTATTTTTTTTATTATAACTCAAAGTATTGATATAAAAAATATTATTATTTGTGTTATAATCATCTTTGAAGTTATTAATATGAATAATAAAAATATTATTATTTGTGTTATAATAATCTATGGAGTTATTAATATGAATAATAAAAATATTATTATTTGTGTTATAAATATTATTTTTTTTATTATAATTAATATTATTAATAAAATAATTAATAAATTTGAAAACAAAATTATTATTAATATTAAAAAATATTATTTTTTTGTATTATAAATTTTTACAATATATTTTATAAAAATAAAAAATAAACCCGCCACAGCGTAGCATAGCCATCCGAGCAGTAAGTTTCTAAATTGTGACGTGAGGACAAAGGAACATATACGATATAATAGACCGAATATAATGTCTTTATTCGTATAGTTTATTCCGATTTTTTTCACTTTCCAACAAAAACACATATAAAAGACGTCCACCCGCTCTTTTCTATTCTTTATTTATTCTGATTTTAGGGTTTACCTTCACCCCGGTCCCCCCTGTCCTCTCTCCCCCGATCAAAATTTCCCAAAGTCGATAATTTTTTAGGGTTGTCAAACGGATGCGCTGAATTCTCGTCATGACAACGCGATCCGGTGGCGCGTGAGTGCGCGACGACGGATATAATTCTGGAGGGTTAATTCTTGTATGGAAACTCGTAGCCGGAAACGGGCGGAGGCCTCCTCATCTGCCGCCACCACCACCAGTCCAACTACTCGCCCCAACAAACGATCCCGCACTGCCACAACAACAACCGCCACCGCTACTCGCTCTCGTTCCACACGTGCTCACCCTCTTCCAATGGACTCCACACCTGTTGAATCGTCTTCTTCTTCTCGCTCTCGTCGGAATAGGAATAATAATAGTAACAGTGAATCGGATAAAGGCAAAGAGAAAGAACATGAAGTTAGGGTTTCGCGTGAAAATAGGGAAATTAACAATAATTTGGATTTTGGAAATGACAATAATAACCTCAATGTCGACGACGATGACGACAGCGATGGTGGTGGAATTGGGGCTTTCCATCATAATCTGACTTCAGCTAGTAGTGCCTTACAGGGTTTGTTGAGAAAGTTGGGTGCTGGTCTTGATGATTTGTTGCCTTCTCCCGTGACGGGTTCAGGTTCAAGCTCGCATCAATCGGGGAGATTGAAGAAGATTCTGTCTGGGTTAAGGGCTGATGGAGAAGAAGGGAAGCAAGTGGAAGCCTTAACGCAGCTCTGTGAAATGCTTTCTATTGGGACTGAAGAGAGTCTAAGCACTTTTTCCGTGGATTCTTTTGTTCCGATTCTTGTTGGGTTGTTGAATAATGAGAGTAATCCTGATATTATGTTGCTTGCTGCAAGGGCGATTACACACTTGTGTGATGTTTTGCCTTCGTCCTGTGCTGCTGTTGTTCATTATGGCGCTGTTTCATGTTTTGTTGCAAGGTTGATTACTATTGAGTACATGGACCTTGCTGAACAGGTTAGTTTCTTGATTCCCTAGTTTATGTTGCTTTTATCTGCCCGTAAATTGATTGGCTATGGTTTATTTAAGTGGTTGATTATTTGGTATTCATGGCAAATCCGTTCTTTGAATACCGTATACAATAATGATGGCTTATGAATGTATTAAATGGGTTAGTCATTTGGGATTTTATGTTTGATTAACTATACTAGTGTCTTGCTTTTAGTCAGTGGTAAAACTGCATTCTTTCTATACAGCATTACGACAATACTATTCAGATGGACTGCAATCAGCTGGTTTTATTTGTTGGTTTATTAGTGAAACTTACTGCTGCTTCTGTTGTAACGTGACAGTCTCTGCAAGCTCTAAAGAAAATATCTCAAGAGCACCCAACTGCATGTCTGCGTGCTGGTGCTCTTATGGCAGTGCTTTCCTATCTGGATTTTTTCTCCACTGGAGTTCAGGTAATTGATTTGCAGTTTTGTTTTTTAGTTAATAAGTTAATTTGGCATGCAGAGATGCTAGAACCTTGTGGAGTAGTTCACATTCTTATCAAGGCTCTTTTGATCAATGTCATGTTTTCAGCGAGTAGCATTATCGACTGCTGCAAATATGTGCAAGAAACTTCCTTCAGATGCAGCTGACTTTGTGATGGAAGCAGTCCCTCTGTTGACCAACCTTCTTCAGTACCACGATGCAAAGGTAATCTTGCTGTTTTCTCTTAGAGTTGCAGCCAATTCACCACCTTCTAGTTTATTCTGCACCCAAAGTAATTTGAACATTTGTAGGTCTTGGAGCATGCTTCAGTTTGTTTGACAAGGATTGCTGAAGCCTTTGCTTCATCACCAGACAAATTAGATGAATTGTGTAATCATGGACTTGTTGCTCAAGCTGCCTCTCTCATTTCCACCAGTAGTTCCGGAGGTGGACAGGCATCTCTCAATGCTCCAACATATACGGTAAAAGAAGCTTGTACCTTGTCCTTTAAGTTTTATTTCATGTATTTTGGTCTTTCTGACTTAAGGCATTCAGGGCTTAATTCGACTGCTATCCACATGTGCAAGTGGCTCTCCTTTAGGAGCCAAAACACTACTTCTTCTTGGGGTCAGTGGCATTCTTAAAGATATACTATTAGGTTCTGCGGGTTCTGCTAATGCCTCTGTTCCTCCGGCTCTAAGTAGACCAGCAGATCAGGTACCTGCTTCTCCTTCTGAATGTTCTGTTTTGTGGTGCCATTGCATTCTTTTCACCATGAAGTTTTCCCAGGATTCAAAAATATTTGGCCTATTCAACAGTTTAAGAACTAAGTTCCAGCTTCATTTTTGTTGACGCTGCCATATAGGTTTTTGAGATTGTCAATCTGGCAAATGAGCTTCTTCCTCCACTTCCACAAGGAACTATCTCCCTCCCTACCAGCTCCAGTATGTTGGCCAAAGGATCTGTTGTGAAGAAGTCTCCATCCAGCAGTTCTGGGAAACAAGATGATAATAATGGAAATGGTCCTGAGGTTTCAGCTCGTGAGAAATTATTAAATGATCAACCAGAACTTCTGCAGCAATTTGGAATGGATCTTCTTCCTGTTCTGATACAGGTTGGTCAGTTTTTTAATGGACTTTGCCGTGTATAAATTGCAAGATCTGTTTGTGTTCACTGAAGTTGATAATAACAACATCATTTGCTTGTTGTTCAGATTTATGGTGCCAGTGTCAACAGTCCTGTTCGCCACAAATGTCTCTCAGTTATTGGGAAGTTGATGTACTTCAGCAATGCGGAGATGATTCAGTCTCTACTTAATGTGACAAACATATCAAGGTGAAGCGAATTTTATCCATGCTTGTTCTTTTTATGTACTCTCATCAGGGTAAGTCATATGACTATTTATCCATGTTATTTGTTCCTCTAGTTTTCTAGCTGGGGTGTTAGCGTGGAAAGATCCACACGTCCTGGTTCCTGCCCTTCAAATTGCCAAGATTATTATGGAAAAACTTCCTGGGACTTTCTCCAAGATGTTTGTCAGAGAAGGTGTTGTTCATGCTGTAGATCAACTTATCTTAGCTGGAAGTCCAAATACTGGTCCTACCCAAGCTGCTTCTGCTGAGAAGGATAACGATTCTGTTCCTGGATCATCATCACGTTCCAGGCGTTACAAACGTCGCAGTGGGAATTCAAATCCTGAGGCAAATTCATCTGAAGAATCCAAGACTCAAGTTTGCGCAAATGCTGGATCACCTCCAAGTTCTATAGAAATCCCAACCATTAATTCTAATTTGCGTTTAGCAGTTAGTGCGTGTGCTAAAGATTTTAGAGATAAGCACTTTCCTTCGGATCCTGGGGCTGCTGAAGTTGGGGTTACCGATGACCTTTTACACTTGAAAAATCTCTGCACAAAGCTGAATGCTGGTGTTGATGACCAAAAGACTAAAGCAAAGGGCAAATCAAAGGCTTCTGCTTCCCATCTTATTGACAATTCTGCTAATAAGGAAGAATACTTGATTGGGGTGATATCCGAGATGCTAGCAGAGCTAGGCAAGGGGGATGGTGTATCCACTTTTGAATTTATTGGTAGTGGTGTTGTGGCAACCTTGCTAAATTATTTTTCTTGTAGCTATTTTACCAAGGAGAGAATTTCAGAAGCCAACCTACCCAAACTTCGGCAACAAGCACTAAGAAGATTTAAATCATTTGTTGCTCTGGCCCTTCCTTCCAGTGTTGATGGAGGGGGTGCCACCTCCATGACAGTCTTAGTTCAGAAGCTTCAAAATGCTTTGTCATCCTTGGAGCGTTTTCCTGTTGTTCTTAGCCATTCTTCTAGGTCATCTAGTGGAGGTGCACGCCTGTCTTCTGGATTGAGTGCACTATCTCAACCTTTTAAGTTACGTCTCTGTCGGGTCCAAGGGGAAAAGGGTCTCCGTGATTACTCTTCCAATGTCGTACTTATTGATCCATTAGCAAGTTTAGCAGCTGTAGAAGAATTTCTTTGGCCGCGAGTACAGCGAAACGAAACTGGCCAAAAGGTGTCTGAATCTGCAGGAAACTCAGAATCGGGGACCACACACCCTGGAGGTGGTGCATCATCCCCTTCTACCTCAACTCCTGCTTCTGCCACTCGTCGTCACTCTTCAAGATCCAGATCATCTGTTAATATAGGAGATTCAGCTAGAAAGGAACCAATACCAGAGAAAAGCACAAGCTCATCAAAGGGAAAGGGGAAAGCTGTTTTGAAACCGGCTCAGGAGGAGACAAAAGGACCTCAAACTAGAAATGCTGCTCGTAGAAGAGCAGCCCTTGATAAAGATGCAGAATTGAAACCGGTGAATGGGGATTCTAGTTCTGAGGTATGTTATAATTCAAGGATACTATGATTAACTTGATTGTAAGTCTTAACTTGCATTATCATAAACTATTAGAATTCTAATATTCATTTACCTGTGAGGATGGCAGCCTTGTTGCTCTAGCCAAATAAACTAGTTTAATGAATCTCCTTGATAACTAAAAATTAGTTAAAAAGCAGTCCAACTTATTCTTTACATCAAGTTCTGATAATGAGAGTACTGAATTTTAGGATTCTTAAGAGTCTAGTTTTCTCGTTAGTAAGGAACTCTGCATTCGCTTGTGGATTGCGGTATGCATGAATCAAGTCCAGTGAGAAGTTCTACGCTAAACTTTTCTTAAGAAAACTGGAGTTTTTAGAGTGCCGCTTCATATTATAATTTGCGGATAATCTATTGAGCATCCATACAAAACATATCATATATTTATTGTTTTGACAGTGTTGTTTTTCAAACAACTTTTTGCATGTTTTTTGTAGGATGAGGAATTGGATATGTCTCCTGTGGAGATTGATGACGCGTTGGTGATTGAAGATGATGACATCTCCGATGACGACGACCATGAAGATGTTAGTCTTCTGATTGCTTTGTCTTTGTTAATTATGTAGCTTATATATTTTAAATTTCTTTCTTTATGCCTCGTGTTTGTCTGATTACAGCTCCTTTTGGATTGAGTTTTCATAACCATGGTCTTGGAAAAGCAACAACAACCATAGTTTTAATTGTATTCAGGTTTCAAAACCTTCTTGTAAAAGATTATGAAAGACCTGAAAATCAGTTTTTTGCCTCAAAAATTGCTTTTTGCAATCTCAACCAGTTGTTTGCTGTGTATTCACCACTTTCTAGATTTGATCATCCTTTTTCTCTCTCCCAGGTGCTGAGAGATGATTCTCTTCCTGTTTGCATGCCTGACAAAGTACATGATGTAAAATTGGGTGATACACCGGATGATAGCAATGTTGCACCAGCAGCAAGTGACAGCCAAAGTAACCCTGCTTCTGGTTCTAGTAGCAGGGCTGCTGCTGTTAGGGGCTTGGATTCCACTGATTTTAGGAGCTCTTATGGATCTAGGGGAGCTATGTCTTTTGCTGCTGCTGCCATGGCTGGGCTTGGATCTGCTAATGGTAGAGGCATCAGAGGAGGAAGAGATCGACAAGGACGTCCTCTTTTTGGTAGCTCTAGTGACCCTCCTAAGTTAATCTTTACTGCTGGTGGGAAGCAGCTAAATAGGCATTTGACTATCTACCAGGCCATCCAGAGACAACTTGTGCTGGAAGACGATGATGATGAAAGGTATGGTGGCAGTGACTTTATCTCTAGTGATGGGAGTAGGCTTTGGAGTGATATATATACCATTACATATCAAAGGGCAGATGGCCAAGCTGATAGGGCTTCTGTTGGAGGCTCAAGTTCTAGCACATCAAAGTCCACCAAAGGTGGCCCTTCCAATTCCAGCTCAGATGCTCAAATGCATCGGATGTCACTTTTAGATAGCATCTTGCAAGCGGAACTTCCTTGTGATCTAGAAAAATCTAATCCTACTTATAATATATTGGCTCTACTACGTATACTTGAGGCTTTGAACCAGCTTGCACCTCGTTTGAGAGTTCAACTAGTTTCTGACAACTTCTCCGAGGGGAAAATCTCTAGTTTGAATGAGTTGACTGCTACTGGTGCCAGGGTTCCTGCAGAAGAATTTGTAAATAGCAAGCTGACACCTAAATTAGCTCGACAAATTCAGGATGCCCTGGCACTGTGCAGCGGGAGCCTTCCATCATGGTGTTATCAGTTAACAAAAGCATGTCCATTCTTGTTCCCTTTTGAGACTCGGCGACAGTACTTCTATTCAACTGCTTTTGGATTATCTCGTGCATTGTTTCGTCTTCAGCAACTGCAGGGTGCAGATGGTCACGGGTCAACAAATGAAAGAGAGATGAGGGTTGGAAGATTACAACGCCAGAAAGTTCGTGTTTCCCGAAACCGCATTTTGGATTCTGCTGCAAAAGTAATGGATATGTATTCTAGTCAGAAGGCTGTGCTTGAAGTAGAATATTTTGGCGAGGTTGGCACTGGGTTGGGTCCTACCTTAGAGTTCTACACACTTTTGAGTCATGATCTACAGAAAGTTTCTCTGGGAATGTGGAGGTCAAATTCAGCAGCAGGGAAACCTTCAATGGAAATTGATGGAGATGATGAAAAAAATGGAAAATCCAACAATGGGTCAGGTACTGCAGTTGCTGCTGATCTTGTCCAAGCTCCACTTGGCCTGTTCCCTTGTCCCTGGCCACCAACCGCTAGTGCTTCTGAAGGGAGCCAATTTTATAAGACTATTGAGTATTTCCGGCTGGTCGGACGGGTGATGGCCAAAGCTCTTCAAGATGGACGGCTTTTGGACCTACCACTTTCAATGGCATTTTATAAACTTGTGCTCGATCAAGTAGGCTATCAGACCATTTTTTACTGCACATTAGCTATATTTTGTTGTCGCACTGTTGATCTTATTGGTTGAAATATGTATCCTCTTATCAATTGCAGGAGCTTGATTTGTATGATATTCTTTCGTTTGATGCTGAATTTGGGAAGACTTTACAAGAATTGCATGCCCTTGTTCGTCGAAAACAATATTTAGAATCAATTAGCTGTGAAAATAATGAGGTCATTGCTGATTTATGTTTTCGTGGGACCCCAATTAAAGGTCTCTGCTTGGATTTTACTCTTCCCGGTTATCCAGACTACATGATGAAGCCAGGAGATGAAACTGTATAGAACCCTTAACCTAAACATCTCTTTATACTTGGATGCAATATTTCTTGCTGCAACTGTCTTTCATTCTGATGATTTATTTTCCCTCAAATTTTGTTATAAGCTTCAGGTTGATATCAATAACTTGGAAGAATACATATCCTTGGTAGTTGATGCAACTGTGAAGACTGGGATCATGCGACAAATGGAAGCGTTTAGAGCTGGGTTCAATCAGGTCCAGTTCCATCTGTCTTTTATGATCTCAGTAACTATTTTAGGAAATTGTTGTGCCTTGGTTGTTTAGTTGATTTCTGTGAATTTTAAGTTCTATGGAGTTTCCTGCATTATATATTTTGTTGTGGTCTGCCTTTTATACTATATCATCTGCTATTTTTGTAAAATTTATTATAACTGCCTTAATTTTTTGATATCACATTCTGGTTTTATTGTGTTTGTTCCAAACTCATTCTGGTTCTGCTTAATAAGTAGGTTTTTGACATCTCATCATTGCAAATATTCACTCCGCAAGAGTTGGATTATTTGCTTTGTGGGCGAAGAGAACTGTGGGAGGTAATTCACTCTCTTTTTGCCATTTATGCATTATGATTCTGGAACTTTTTTCTTGATTATTTATTGGATGCTTTGACTGATGCAGCTGGAGACACTTGTTGATCATATAAAATTTGATCATGGATACACTGCCAAGAGTCCAGCCATTGTTAACGTATCTTCTTTACTTTGTTTTTTGAGGATCATGTTTGGGAGATTAAGTATCTGTGTTTTTATTCTCGTCTGATGATTTTGGTGCTGTGGCTGTGATGTTTTAGCTGCTTGAGATCATGGGAGAGTTCACACCAGAGCAGCAGCATGCTTTCTGCCAGTTTGTTACTGGAGCACCCAGGCTGCCACCTGGTGGTCTGGCTGTGCTAAACCCAAAATTAACCATTGTTAGAAAGGTATGCCTTGAAGCAGCGTGTTTATTACAATTTAATGTTCCATTTGGTGCATGCTATGCTGAATGTGCACAACATTGTATAGTACTCTTCTGTCACTCTAGCTATACATGAATTCTATAGGCTGTTGTTGCAAGGTCGGTAACTGCCTTTTCAACTTTTATTTCCATAAATAGTATCATAAGATGAATTGTAAAATCATATGCATGCCGGAATAAATTAGGTGCACATGAGTCAATTACATGTATGGATTTGTGAATTAATATAGTATGGAGTACTTTGCAATACAATCAACATGGTGTTTTTTGTTTTTTTTGTTGGGGAATGATGCATGGGTATTGTTTCCTGATGCATCAACACATTGCTGTGTCGCATGTTTTTTTTAGTGGCATCTTCCTGTAGATTTTATAAATAAAATCACCTCCTTTTATTTGAAAATTATTGTCATCTATGTGTTGTAGTTGTCAAAACCGTCTTAGATTTTCTGTTGCTTCCTATAACAATAGCATTTCTGGACGCAGCATTCTTCATCTGCTGGAAATGCAATGTTGAATGGAACTGGGCCTTCAGAATCAGCTGATGATGACTTACCTAGTGTCATGACTTGTGCTAATTACCTAAAGCTACCACCGTACTCTACCAAGGTACTGTATTTGGTGATCAAAATGGACTTATTATAATTTTCTGGGATTTTTTACATCTTCGGGTGCTTACTTTATCCGTGCTTTAAACAGGAAGTCATGTACAAGAAGTTGCTGTATGCAATCAGTGAAGGGCAGGGGTCTTTTGACTTGTCATGAGTTTTTTCAACTAGGCGATCGATATTACATCACAAGACTCCCAGACTTTTTTCCTGGGATGCATTTGAGATTGGAAGTGATGCTTATACCACTCAATAATATGGCTTCCCTTTGGTGTTACTTTATACTAGTGGTGTCATCAAGGTCAGCTCATAAATTTTTGGGGAGGCCCTTGTCAAATTTTGTTATTGGGTCTGGATATAATGTTTGCCTGGATAGCTCATCCATTTTTTCTCGATGATGGCCATGTATTTGCAGCTCATAGAAGATGTGCTCTGATTTTTATGAATCTGAAATTATTTTATTGGCAGTATGTATTGGTTCCTTAAATTTGACGGTTAAAATTTTCAGGATGCTTGCTGCATTTGCGTGCTGTAAAGGAGTAACACGTGGAGGCGTGTTCAGTTGCTAATTCTTGTAAATAAATACAAAATTTTCAATTTTTTCCTGTCCGATAGAATATACATGTATTTCAAGTAATGATGGAAATGGCAAAAATAAACATTGAAATATTGCTTTTGTTTCACATGTATTTTGCTGTGTATATTGCAGGTTATTTTATACCATGAAATTGTAATACCTGTTCTTCTATGCATGAAACATGATATAAACTGATATGAAGCAAAAAACATGTCCATCTTCTTTGATTGTAGGATGTTGTCTAGCTTTATTCATTCATGTGTCATTGTAGTTCCCGCTCAGTACGCCATTTAGAATTGTGGAAGTTCACCATGGACTCTTTTGATCTGAAACTCTTCGTCTGTTAGGTCTAAGTGATGATCATAGAAGACGTATTGTGCCCGTCCATTAAGGTGGTTGTCCTTCCTCGTCACTGTTTGACAATGCCTGGCCTTGTTCATCCCACCTTGTTTATCGTCATTGAATTTATCATCATTTTAATATACTTTTGAGTGAAAAATAATAGTTTTTATTTAATACTAGCTAATTCATGCTTCATCTCGGAGAATAGGCAAAATTTTGTCATCTAATTTCTGGAAGGTTCGGTGTTTGAGTTTCCAATTTTAAATATTTAGATTGAGGAGCTAAATCAGAGTCTAGAAAATTATTCTATAAAAACTCAAGCTCAAGCTTCGTGCTCTTCTTTTTTCCTGACTAAACTCTGTGATCGAGTTTTAAATAATTCGAACTTATGTTTTTACAAAAAAAAAAAATATATATATTAAAAAACACCTTTTGATTCTACTTTCAATTTAGATTTATATTGCAAATAAGAAATAATCTTCCCATGCTAGATTGTTTATACCCCCAATTCATCCTCTGAAAACTGCCGTGTCCCTGGAGGTGTACTCTGATAATAATGGGTGGATGTCCATGACATCAAATTATCAGTCGCGTAAAAAATAAGATTAAACGATAATCCTCAGATATTTTAGATCACAAAGGCAAAACAACTTGCAATGAAAGTGTCTACTATCGATGGTGATTGGTTGTTGCATTATTTGGAAATATATGTATTGATTTTCTCCGCTACAGTCTCCATTCTTGAAAGTTGATAGTCGAAGGAAAAGGTTGATGGAATTTGTAGCTTCGGAGGATGGGGACACCAAGAACGAGTAGTCACATTTTCAACAAGGCCATTGTTTTTTATACGGCAAACGAAGTTTATTGTAGATATGCAGAAAAATTTATATATTTATTTTATGGTGTTTTCAATGTTGATAAATAAATAGATTTTGCTCTACATATTTGGCCTAGCTTTGAAGCTTTATTGTCTGGCTGGCTAGCTAGCTAGCTATACAAGGAGGACACCAGGCAGCAGTAAACCAAAGTTAACGAAGATGCCTCTAATGGTAGCTATGGATGCATTGGCATGTATTGTTGAGACATTCGACAGGAGCTTCTGGAGTGCATCTAACGACGTCCGAATCACAGTCCTTCGTTGTTTTGCATGAAAGTCCACTGCTGCTTTTATCACACTTACGAGGGAATCACCTGCAAAATACAAATATCATTTAATTACCAGTTGTTTCCTTGCATCAAACAAGGACTGGTGTTGTATTATAAGAGAGAAATAGAGAGACTAACCGTGCTACGAGCAAAGGCAATGCAACAAATGCCATCTTGGAATAAGTCTTCTCCATAGTTTTCTTTTTCTTCTAATCTGTTGCTATAAACGAGAAGGGTTTTCGCTTTAACACGTATTTATAGACGGA